>JAQJVL010000433.1:662500-690957 GCA_035578905.1 Stictocephala bisonia
TTTTCGGGTCCCCCTATTTTTTTCCAGTCCCCCTTTAAAAAGAAAACCAAATTTTTTTCTTTAAATATGATTCTCTTTTTGCCATTACATTACAAACGGGTTTTTTCAGTACCAAAAATCCTTTTATAGGGTTTTTGCAAAAAAAACTTTGGTCCCGGGAAAAAAACCCCACTTTTTTTTTGATATCCCGAAAAACTCTGTACATAGTTTTGTACCTACAAGCTTTAACCCTGGGAAAAGGGGAAATCAAGGGGTATTTTTGTGCAAGGTGTTTGTGGGATTTAAAACAATTTTACATTATTTTTTATTTTTTTAAATGGGCTAAAATCTTAAGATAGAGACTATACATTTTTTTTTTAAAAGCTTAAAGTTAACTTTTTAAAAAATTAATAAGAATAATTAAATTTTTTTTAAAAGACATTTTTTATTTTTTTTTTTTCCCTTTTTATAATATTTGTACATTTTTTTCCCATTAAAAATTTTTATTAAAAATTTAAATTTTTTTTTCCCCTTTAAAATTTTCAAATTTTAAACCTTTAAACCTTAAAAACCCAAAAGTTTTTTTTAAAAAATTAAAAATTTTTTTTTATTAGTTGGGCTTAAAAAAAGCAAGATTTTTAGGGTTTTGGTTAAAATTGGAAAGCCGGCCCCGCATATTTGGAAAATTCCCAAATTTGGTTAAAAATTTAAAGAAAAAAACAAATAATTTTTTTGGGAATAAAACAAAATTGGAAAAAATAATCACAAAAAAAACTGGTTTTTAAGTTTACAAATTTTGGGGGAAAAAATTTTAAAAAGGGGCCCCCCTAGGCCAAAAAGGAAAAAATTTTAAAAAATTTTTTAAAAAATAGGGACAAAAAAAGCCCAAATCTTCCCCTTTTTTAAAAGATTTGTTTTTTAAAAAACCAAAACCCGAAAAATTTTTTTTAGGTTAAAAAAACCCCCAAAAATAAAAAAACAATTTCAAAACCCCAAAAATTTTAAACAACTATTGGCCAAAAATTTTTTCTTTAAAGGCCGAGGAAAAAGAAAGAGATTGGGGGGAAAGAAAAAAAAGGAACCTTTTAATTTTTCCCCGTCACTTTTTACTGGGAAAAAGTTTTTTTGGCTTTTTGGTGGGGTTTTTACCTCCATAGAGCAACACTTTAGGGATAAAATTCAGTATTTCAGGGTTTGTTTATATATGAAGTTTTCTGATGGGAAAGGGGGTTTAAGGGAAGTGGTCTTCTTATTTTCAATTAGGGGGGGTCCGGGTTTTTGTTTTTCCGTTGGTGTGCTAAATTTTTTTCAACCCGATGGTATATATGCAAATTAAATTTTTTAATGAATGGCGTCAACAAATGTCAACAAATGGAAAAGATACAGGTTTTTCATAGAGTTATCACATTTTAAAAACCCAATGAACATTTTATTTAAATTTAAAAAAACCCCAAGCATTTACTTTTTGTTTGGGAAGGAAAACCCTCAAAAAATTTTTTGGCTTTGTGTTTTATTCTGTCCTTTTTGAACAGGATTCTTCACACGGGAAAGGCCCCTTTCTCGCCTGGTTTTTCGGATTTTTTACAAACCTTTTTAAAATACTATTCTCAGTTTTTTTTTTGTAGGAAAAGCGTATTACATGTAGAAATACCTTTTTATAAGATAGAACTGGGTACAATAATAAAATTTTTTAAAACAGCATTTTTGTATTATCCCATATTTAATTTTTCAATTAAGTCCCAATTTTTAATCCCAAATGGTTTTTTTACTTGAAATTTTTGTTGTTTTACCAATTTACATAAGTGTTTCGTGAAAAAATTTTTTTAATTTTTTTTCCAAATGGCAAAGGACTATTGGATAATAAATTTTCTTGTTAATCTAAATTTTTTATTTTTAATTTGGGGTTTTAAAAATTTTTTTGTTGTAAAATAACAATCTTGTTTTAAAGGGGATCTAACTTGAGATCCCCCCAGAAAACTGCTTCCCCTGATGGACAGTTTTTAGACCCACAATAAACAACCCTAATGGTTTTTTTTGTTTTTTTAAACCCGTCCTAAAAGCAACAGGATTCTTCACACAGGATGGGCCCTTGGCTCTGCCTGGCTTTGCGGATCCTAACAAATAACCCTTTTTAATTAAAAAACGTGGGTAGTTGTAAATTTTGGAATTTTTTTAATTCCAAATTTTTTTTTGTATAAAAAAAAATTAAATTTTACCAAAAAAAATATCTGTTTGGGAAAATTTTTTTTTTGTAGAAGGGGGGGTATGTTTTTTTGTTTAAGTGAAGAATGAACTGTCACCCAACAAGACAGTCCCTACATTAATGTAAGGCTTATTTATTTGAGATACCAAAGTAAGAAACTTTTATGCAAAATTACATGATCCTAAACAATTCATAGACAAAATTTACCTTTAATTTTTCAAAAAGAAAAATTAGTTAATTTTTTTAAATTTTGGTTTTTTTTTTTATTTTATAATTTCCCAATTATGTTTTAAAGTTTGTTACTTGCCGTTTTTTTATTGAATACAAAATTTCTGTAATTTAAATTAAAAGTCCTCCTCCCATCATTAAGGGAGGGAAAATAAGAAAAAATCTCCGGTTTTCCGAGCCCCCATTAACCCAGCCTTTGGGTTTAAACGAACCTTAGTCATCAGGACCCATGAAAACTAAAATTAAAAAAACTATTGAAAAAGGGGAAAAATACACACTAAAAACATTATAAAAAACGTTTGACAAGTAAATTAAGTCTCTATTGGGTGTTGGGGCTAGTTTTTTAAAGGTTTCTTTCAGGGGCCCTACAAAAACATATTTTTTATGTACCCTTAATATAGGAAAAAAAATTTTTCCCACCCAAATGCAATTTTACTAAAATCCCAAGCCCGACCACCATCGGCTTAGTTGACTGCTTTTTTCATAAATGTGGGTTTTTTAAGTATGTCGGGCTTTCATGATTTTACAATACAGTATTGGAAAAAAATTGTTGTAATTTATTGTTTCTTGGGTGTATTTTTCAATTTTTTTATTCAAGGGGTTTTTTATATGAGTGGTAAGTGCTTTACAGTTTTCTTTTTAAAAAAAATTAAAAAATGTGAAACAATCAGGGGTTTTCGTCACCCTTTTTACGACAAAAAGTAGTTTTGATAAAAATAATTTTATTCCGTTCAAGTTTTGAAATTTGGGTTTTTTGCACTTTAAAAAAAAGAGAAAAAAAAAGGAGAATTTTGGTTAAAACAACGGAGGAAAAAAAGGTTTTCAATTTAAAAATTTTTTTAAAAAATTTTTTGGTTTTAATTTTAAAACCTTAAAAACCGGGTTTACTGCTTTGGCCCAAAAAAATAAAACCAAACGCGGAAAAATAAACCGTGGAATTTTGGGGAGGGGAAAAATTTTTTTTAAAAAATTAAAAAAAAATTGTTTTTAAACGTTGTCAACAAATGTAACATTAGAGAAAATTGTCCATCCCCAATGCTGCATAGGGCATTACTTAGATTTTTAAATACAGTATTAAATTATTTTTATTGTAGTTTTTTTTCCAACGTTGTAGATTTTAAATGGAAAAATTATTTCCCCCCCTTTTTTTGTCATCCTCGGGGAAAAACAAATTTTAAAAGACTAACCTTTATGTTCCTTTCTTTTTTCAGGACTGACTACATTTAAAAAAAATTTTGGGTTTTTTTATTATCTAGTTTTGTACTTTTGGTTTTTTAAAATTTTTTTTACCATAACCCCCCGTATTATCCGAGGTGGGAACGGTCCCAAAATTTCCTCGGTTAAAAAAGAGTCCTTTCTTTTATTAACCAAAATGTTTTTGGGTCTTGCAACTGGAAAAAGAAAACCCCTGTTGATTAACTTCCACCACCCCCCCCCCCCCCTATTAAAAACTTTATTTAAAGTAAGCCCAACACCCCTTCTACACATTTCTTTGGGAAAAAAACCCGTAAAAGCTGGATTTGAACTGCGATCCTTTTGGGACTACCTGACCGGGAGTACAACGCCCTTTTAAAACCGCTGGGTTTTTTTCCAAAAAAACCGATTGGGAAATTTCATTTATTTATTAAAGAATGTAGCGTCAACAAAAGTCAACAGTGGAAAAAGGGTACAGGTTTTAAAAAAGGATATCACCCTTTTTAAAACCCACGAACATTGATAAGTTAAAAAATCCTACAACATTTACATCTCGTGGGGCAGGGGAATCCTCACAAAGTTTGTTGGGGTTTTTGTTTTTTTATTTTTGTCCTAAAGCAACAGGATTCTTCACACGGGGTGGGCCCTTGGCTCTGCCTGGTTTTGGGGGGATCCTTTCAAACACTTTTTAAGGGTACAATTTACCGATTTGTTCTATCCCGGGATCTTGTGTAGAAAAAATTTTTTTTATAAGATAGCAGCTGTGTACAATAATATTTTTGTAGCAGCATTTTTGTATTATCTTTTATTTTAATTTTTCAATTTTAAATCAATTTTTTAATCCAAGTGTTTTTTTTACTTGGAAATTAAAGTTTTAGTTACCCTTTTAAGTAAGTGTTTCGTGAAAATTTAATTAATTTAATTTTTCCTGGCATGGGGTAATTTGGAAAACATAATTTACTTTTTTTTAAAATTTAATTTTTTCATTGTAATGGGTTATTTCCTGTTTAGTTGTAAAAATAACAAACTTGTGTAAGGTGGGTTTTAACTTTAATCCACCAGCACACTCTTCACCCCGAAAGGGCAGTAAGACCTCACAATAAACAACCCTAAATGGTGTTTTTTTTTATTTTGTCCCAAAACAACAGGGTTTTTTTCACACAGGATGGGGCCTTGGCTCCCGCCCCCGGCTTTTCGGAAACCAACAAATTTAACCTTTTTTAATTAAAAAAGTGGGGAAATAGTATATTAACGTCTTTAATTTTCCCCCGTTTTTGTAAACCAAAAAAATTATTTGACAAAAAAATATCAGATAGCAGTTTTTATTAAGAAGGGGTTTCCAGTTTTTACTTTTCTAGGTTTGTTGCAAATTTTAGGGCCCGTTGATTGGTCCGAATTTAAAATCGCTCATTTCAAAAAACCAAAAATTTTTAATTTTTTTTTTGCAAAATGGGGTGACGTTTGTTTGGAAGTTTAAAAAAAAAATGTTTTTTGTTTGAAAAAAGCCGGGTTTTTTCGGAAAAAGTGTAATAATTCCCCTTGGGGACCAAATTAAATCCAATTTTAGCCTTTTCCAAAGGGTTTTTGTTTGTATTTTTTTTATCAAAATTTCCAGGCCCCCCAAAGGGGGGAAAAAAATGAAAATTTAATTTTTATTTAAAAATATCTTTAAACAAAATCTTTTTCGTTTACACATAAACCCTTTAAAACCGGTTTTTTTGGGGAAAAAGGTTTAAACGGTTTAAATTTTTGGGTGTACGTTTTAAGGTTTAAACCTTTTTTTCCAAAACAAATTAATTTTTTTATTCATTTGTTTTTTTTTAAACTTTCCAGGATCGAGGTTTTAAGGGAAATTTTGGTAGGGATGTCAATGAAATGGGGTTTGGAAAAACAGGGAAATTTCCCGTAAAAACTTTGTGTTGAGGGTTTTTTAAAATTTTTTTTTTAATTTTGATAGAAAGAAAACTTATTTTTCCTGACTTTAGGGAACTTTTAATTTTAAAAAAAAATAAATAAAAATTTTCAGGGGGTCCAACTGGTTCCGAAAAATTTTTAAAAAATAACAAATTTTTTTAAAATCGTCAGGAATTTTCACGAAAAGTCATGAAAATTGTTTAAAGTCCGATTTTTTTTTGGTTAGTTTGAGGGAATTGGGAGGCATTTTAATGAATTGGGAAAATTTTCTCCCAAAAACGTTCTTTTGGGGAAATAATTTTGCCAAAAGTATTTTTGTTTTTTGTCGTTTTTATTACAAAGTTTAAACCCTAGTTTTTCTAGGGGTTTTAAAAAACCGTATTGAAAGGGTGCAGAAAAACCAAAGCCCCGGGTCTTTTCCCACCAAAATTATCTCTTTTTCTTTCCCCTATTCAGGAAAAAAGAATGGGGTAATTTTATTTTAAACAGGGAATCGTTAGTCATCTTTTTCCCCCTCAAAAATTTAAGGGGATTTTGTACCCCAATTTAATTTTTATTTTTTGGGTTTGTACAAAAAGGGAAAAAAAACAGGCTGGGAAAAATTGTTTTTTTAAAAATTAAAAAATTTTTTTTGGGAAAAAAAAATTTCCAAATGGCCCCCTTTAAAAAAAGGAAACTTTTTTTTGGGCAAAATTTTTAATTTTCCCAATTTTCCCGGGAAGGGGGCGGAAAATTTTTTTTTAACCCCCAAGCTTGCAATTGGGGAGGACCGGAGTTCGGAAAGTGTTTGGGGTTTTTTTATGGCGTTTAACCCTTCTTGGAAGTAATTTTTCAAAAAATTGGTGGGGATATTTAAAAAAAGGCCGTGTTTTAAGTTTAAGGCGCCCTTTTTAAAAATTTAATATTTGGGAAAAGTTTCGTTCCCAAAAAAAATTTATAAACCCCTTTTCGAGTCCAAAAGTTTTCCCTTAGGCCTTTTTTTTAATTTCAGTAATTTTTGTTTAAGGGGTAATTTTTTTTTTTTTTCCCCCTATGGAATTTTAAAGTTAAAAAAAGATCCTTTTTAGAAATTTTTGGTTTTGTAAAAATTATTTTCAAATAGGCCCTTTTTTAAAATTTTAAGGTTCCCCAAAAAAAAATTTATTTGGGGGTTTTTCCTAAATGCCTTGGAAACTAATTTTTTAAAATTTAGGGGGGGAAGAAGAAAATTTTGGGAAGTTGGATTCGGAAAAAATTTAAAGTATTGTACAGGGCCATTTTTTTTTACAAAAAAATTCCATTTTTTTGGTTTTTCCCCCATTTTTGGGGGTTTAAAAAGAATTTAAGAAAATTTCACTTCTCCCGGGGAAATTTTTAAAAAAAAAAACAAGCCTTTTTGAAGGGAAAAAAACCCTAAAAAATGGAAAACCCAAAAGGGGGGTTGGGGGAGTTCCCGTTTTTGAACTAAAAATTAGAACCCTTTTTTGAAAAGGCCCTTTCCTTTCCATGGTTATAAAAACCTTTTTTTTATCTTTAAAAAACAATTTTTTAAAAAGGGGTTTTTTGTCCCCGGGTTGGTCCGATGGTTCAATTAATGTTCTTTTGGGTGGGGCCGGTTTTTGGGTCAAATACAAAATTTTTAAAAATTAAAAAATTTTTTGGGGGGCAATTTTAAAATTTAAAAAGTTTTTTATTTTTTTTGGGAAAGGCGGGTGGGTTTTTTAAAAACCAACCGGATTTTTATGGGGGGGGCCCCAAGTTTCTGTAAAAAAAAACCAGCCCTTTGGGGGACCACAATTAGGGCCCCCTTTTTACCGGGTTGGAAAAGTTTAAAAAGGGGGAAACAACCCCCCGGAAATTTTTTTTGGCCAAAGAAAAAACGCCAAATTTTTGCCCGTTTAGCCCTTTTTTTTGGTTGGGATGGTTTTTTTTTTCATGGGGAAATTGAACCAGGACGGAAAAGTTTTTTTGGCAAAACCTTTAGCAAAAAAAGTGGGTTTGGCCCAAACGGGGAAATTTGAACCCCGGAAGGGGCCTTTTAAAATAGCAAAAACCAAAACCCTTAAAAAAATACCCCCGGTCCAAAAGGGTTTAAAAGTTAGGGAAAAAAGGCCCATGTTAAAAAAACTTGGTTTCCCTTTTTTCTAATTAAAGATAGCCCGATCTTATACAGGTAATTTAAAAAAAGCTTTTTCCCTTTTCCCATAACAAGCTCAAGTAATGAAAAAGAAAACTTCATTTTCTAAAGGGAAAAGGGCCCCCCAAGGCTTCAAAGGGGGGTTTTTTTTGGGGTTTTTAAAAATGAAAAATAAAAGGGGGTGAAAATTTTTTTTGTTTAAAGAATTTTAAACGTTTAAATTTAAATTTTTAAATTTATATTTAAACCCTTTAAAAAAAAAATGAAAAATTTTGTTTTTCGGGTTTATCCCAAAAGTTTCATAGGAGCACATGGTGGTACAAAGGGAAAACCCCCCAAAACCGTTTTCAAGGTAAATTAAAACCAAATATAAATTTAATTTACTGTTCAACTTGGTTAGGCCTATTTGATTTTTTTTAAATTTAAATTAAGAAAATTTAAACCAAAAGCAGAAATGTGTCATCATTACATAAAACATTGTGAAAATATAAGGAGTTTAAAGCCAATTTTTAGGGGTTTTTTTTTGGCTGAACCCGTGTTTTTTTTGTTTCCCAAAATTTAAAAATGAAAATTTTCTTCAAATTTATTTTACTCCCAAAAATGCTGGGCTTCTTTTGATAAAAGGGGGTTTGCCTACTTTTAAAATTTTTGTTTTTTTATCTATATTTAGGGCATTTAAAAGGGTTTAAAAATGGTAAACATTAATTTAAATAGAATAAGACTTAAAATAATGCGATGTTAAAAGTGAACCCCTTTTTCACCTTATTCCGGGTGGAAAAAATTTTCCCTGTTTTAAGGTCATGAAAAAATATGTTTTTTTTTTCATTAACCCTTTTTTTTGGCCCAAAATAGAACCAACCCTTTTTTTTTAAAAATTTTTTGAATTTTTTAAATTAAAAAATTTGTTTTTTCCCTCCTTTAAAAATTCTTTAAAAAATAAAAACCCAAAAAAAAGGTTTTGAAAAAAAAAAAAAAAAATCCGGGGCCAAAAAAAATTTTTTTCAACCGGGTTTTTGAAACAGTTAAAATTGGGATTGAAAAAAGGTTTTTTAAGGGCCCCCAAAAAAGCCCCCCGGGTTTTTCAGAAAAAAAAACCCCTTTTTGGAAATGTTTGAATTAATTTTTAACCCCAAATTTTTAAAAGTTGCTGTTTGAAAGCCTGGGTTTCACTTTAAACCCCAATTTTTAATTGGTTTTTTTTTCAAAAAAATTGGCCCTTGTGATGTTCGTTAAAATTTCTTCCCCAAAACCATTTTGGTTGTCAAAAAATTATTTTTAAAAATTTAAAAGGGAATAAATTTTAATATAAAAGGGGGGGGGGGGGGGGGAAAAAATTTGGAAAAAAAAAAAGGTTTTTTAAAATTTGGCTGGAAAAATTTTGTATACCAACCCATTTTAATTTACCATTTCGAGGGGCCCAAATTTCAAAATATATCAGGGGTTTGGGACAATGTTTTTGGGAAAAAAATTTGGGATACTTGGGCTGTTATCGTGGGGTTTTGGGGAAAGTCCTTATTAATAATTTTTGTTAGATGTTTAACGGGTTTTTTTTCAATCGCTAAGAAAGATTCAAGAATATATGGTTTATGGATATTAAAATATATTGTAATTTACCTGAAGGTGTGTAAAAACATTCAATATAGACTGGTATCTATGAAGGCCAGTCTCAAAAGAGTTCAGTAACATTATTTTTCACAAAAGTTGCCAAAAAAACCAAAAATTAAAAGAAGTATAAAATTTTAAAAATTTTAAAATTTAAAGCAATACAGTGGTTCCTGTATGTGGACACGTGACTTGTAGCAAATAACTGGTTGGGGTTTTTGGGGGTCATTTGTCTTTAAAAGGATAACTTTTAAAAAAATATCTCTGACCTGGCTAGCGGGAAATGTTTGGGGCCCGGGGGGAGGACATTCATATAATCTGTTTCCCACCGCAAAGGGTTAAAGAGTGTTTCGTCTTTGATGTTGCATAAAACTTGATATACCCAAAAACATACCCAATCTTCACTTATATATACTCTCTTCAGTATGATTCAATAGTTAAAAAAAAATTTTAAAAGCAAGGGAAAAAGTTGCTCAATAGAATAAATTTTTGAAGGTCAGAAATTTTAAATCTGGGGCCTTAGCTTAAAAACCCCTCATAAACCCCCACCACTCCTGATTTACATATATATGTAAAAGGGAAATAAGAGCTCAAATTCCCCAAAAGTTGAAATGCCTGAAAAAGTGAAAATGTGATATGTTGATGCAATTTTAAAATTTTGCTGGTAACGGGGTGGCCTCTAGGGAATAAGTAATTTTTTGAAAATTAAAAACTAAAAAAGCAAGTTGCAAATGATTGATGATTTACTTAAAATCTTTGTTCAAACTAAAGCAATATCTTGGAAAGAAAATTTTTTTTTTTGGAAAAAAATTTTTTTTTTTTTGGAAAAAAAAAAGTTTTCTTTTAAAATTTTAAAAAAAATTGGTTAATTTTAAAATTACTTTTTATGAAAAGGGAAACCCATTGGAAAAGGTTCCCGTTTTTTTCCCAAAATTAGTTCAAAAGTAAAGTTTAAATGCTTTTAAATACCTAAAGAAATTGGTCGCAAGAGGAATGGGAGTGTGTCCCGCTTCCTCTGCCGATTGGGAGGGGTGGCCCCGGGAAAGCTCTCCAAACCCTTTGGGGCAAATGAAGTTAAAAGAGAAGAATCCCGGGGGGGACGTTTAAAATGAATTTCAAAAGGGGAGGCAAAACCCCTTTAAACCCCATCGCTGGAAAAGGTAAAAACCCACCACATTTTTTTTTGCTTTTACTTTTGGAATTTTGTACTTTTCCTTTCCCTTTTTAAATTGGTTTACCTTCCGGTTTTGTATATTTATGTACGGGAATAAGAAAAAAAGCTTTTTATAAGGCCCCAGTTTTACATTAGGGATAATTGGTTTAAAAGTTATTTCTAAAGGTTTTCCAAGTTCATCCCCCAAAATCAAAAATTTTGAAAATTAATTTAACTTCGGCGCCATTTGTAATTTTTGGGGCAAATTTTTGCAATTCCCGGGAAAATTTGGATTTAAAACAAAGAACCACAAAATTTTTAAATTTATATTCAAATTTAAATTCCCCCAAAAACCTTTTCAAAACGGGGCCTTTAAAAAATAATAATTTAAAATTCCCGAATTAAAACCCCCCAACCATGGAAATTAAGTTTGTTTTTTGTTTAAAACATTTTTAATTATGTAAAAAAAAATTCCTTTGAAAAACATTAAAATTATTTAAACAAAATTTTTTAAAAAATTAAACCTCCCGTAAAAAAAAAATTTTTTATTTAATAAGTTTTTAAAATTTAAATTTAAAAATTGAATTTGAATTTTTTTTAGGAAAGGGGCCTTTTAAATAAAAACTTTTAATTTTTTTTAAATTAATTTTGGATTAATTTTTATAAATCCAGGGGAAGAAAATTTTTTAAAAATTGTTTTTTAGTAAAAAATTTTTAAAATTTAGTTGGCTTTTGGCCCGGGAATTAAAAATTTTTCTTTTAAAAAAAAATTTTAAAATTTTAAAAATTTTTTTGTAAAAAATTTTGGGTTTTAAAATTTTAAAACCCCAAAAACAGTTGGGAAAAATTAAAATTTTTAAAAAAGTGTTTTTATTTTTTGGGTTCCTTTTTTTAAATTTTTTAAAAATTTTAATCTCTTTTTTTGGTTTTTCCCTTTTTTTTTGTAAATAAAATTTTTTTAAAAATTTAAATTGGGAATGAAAATTTTCTTTTAAAAAAATTTTTTTAAAATTGTTAAAAAAAATTTTGAATTTGTTTTAAACAACAAAAATAATTAAAAAATTTTTAATTATAGGGTTGAGGGGTAAGGAACCCCCCTAAAAAATGTTAAACCAAAAATTTTGTTCACTTTCTTTTCAATTGGGTTTTTTAAAAAAAAAATATGTTTTTTTTCTTTAATTTTTTTATAAAAAAAAAAATTTTTTTTAAAATTTTTTCCCAAGATTTTAATAAAAAAATTTTTTTAATTTTGAAACGATGTTTAAAATTCCCTTTTTACCCAGTTTTAAAAAAGCTTCCCTAAAGAAAATTTTTGGCCCTGGGGGCAATCTTTGGAAACCCAAATAAAAAAAATAATTCCCTAAACCCCTTTACCCCCAAAATTTTAAATTTTTTTTTAATTGTTTTGTAAAAGCAAAATGACCATTTTCGGTTCAAAAGCCGGGGAAATTTAAAGGGGGGCAAACCCTTTTGTTTGACAACCCGAAAATGGCAAACCCTTTTAAAACCCCTTGAGAAACAGACCAAAAGGGCCCGCTTTTTAAAAAAAACCCCTTAAAGCCCCCCACAATTGGGTCAAAAAAGGTTGGGGTTTTTTTTAAATTTTTAAAATTGTTTAAAAATTTGTATTTTTAATTTAAATTTTTTTTTTAAATAACTTAAAACCCAAATTGGAATTTAAATTTTTTTAATTTTAAAAAGGGGAGTAAGAAAAGGGTTTAAAGGGCCATTTATTTTTTTTGGGGGAGAATTACCCCAAAAAAATCAAAAGGAAAAATAACCAAAATTGGGGAATTTAATTCCCCAAATTGGGTTTTAAAATTTTAATTAATTGAATGGGAGTTTTTAACTTTAAAATGGGAACATTCATTCCTGTGGGTTATTTTGTTTAAAAAAGGGTTTTTTTTTCCGGGTTTTGGTAAAAAATTTTTTTAAACAATAAGGAAAAGGGCCCTTAAATTTTTTTATTTTCCCCTTTTAAAAAGGGGGGGTTTATTTGGGGGGGGAAAGGGGGGGGGTTTTGGGTTTTTTAGTTGGGGGGGGGGGGGGGGGGGGGGGATTTAAATGGATTCAAAAAATAATTAATATTTTTAATTGGGAAAGGCAAAACCCCCCAAATTTAGAAACTTTGGGGTTTAACTTTTGGGTTGGGAACTTTTACCAACTTTATTCCCTTTTTATTTTTGAGCAAAATTTCCCATTTTTTTTAATTTTTAACCCCAAAAAACTTTTTTTTTAAAAATTTGCCTTTTTTTGGTTTTTTAAAGTTTTTAAAACTTATTTTTAAAATTTTTTAAATATATTTAACCAAATTTTAATTTTTTAAACCCATTTTTTTTTATTCAGTTAAAATTTAAAATAAAAATTAACAAAAAAAAATTAAATTTAAAAAACAAATTTAAAAACTATATTTAATTTAATGGGGGAAAAAACCCCTTTTTCATTCCATTAAATTTTTCCTAAAATACTATATTTTTGATTTATTTCCCAACCCCGTTTTTTTGGTTTAAATTTTTTAATTTGTTTTTAAGACCTTTTAAAGGGCAAACATGCCCGAATAGGTTTTCGGCCCTCCCGGCCCCACTTTAAAGTTTTTCCTTTTTAAAGGACCTTTTTTTTTGAATGGGTTCAGAAGGTTTGGGAAAAAAATAATTTTTTTCTTTTCTCTTTTCAAAAATTAATTTATTCCCATTTTAAACAAAGGTTTTTAAAAAAATTGGGCCAAAATGTAGTTTAAATTTTTAAAAATTTTCAAAAATTTTTCCTGTCTATTTAAAAAAACCCCTTTACAAAATAAAAGGGGGGGACATTTTTTAAATTTTTTCCCACCAAAACTTTTTGGGGCCCAAAATCCAATTTTTTGTTTAAAAAAATTTTTTAAAAATTTTTTATTTTTTTTGGGTTTTTTTACCCCTATGTTGTAAAAATAATAAATTTTTAAAACTTATTAGCTTAATTTTTTTAAAAAACCAAAACTTTTTTTTGAAAAATAAAATTTGGGGGAATTTTTAAAATTTAAAATTTTAATATTTCAATTTCCCAAGGTTTTTGGGTTGAACTTTTTTTTGGGGCCCAGTTGTTTTTTCATTCATGGTTTTTTAAAACTTTTAAAAAAATTTTTGAAATTTTTTGGGGGAAAACTTTTTGAAAATGGCATTCATATTAAACAAATTTTTAGAAAAAAACCCCTAGAAAAAGGGAAAAATATATTTTTTTTCAGGACTTATTTTTATGGTAAAAAATTTTCTTTTACTTTCAAAGAAGAATATTTTTTTTTAAATTTTGAAGTTCCCCTTTCAAGTTTTTTAACAAAAACCTTTTAAATGAAAAATCCAAAATGACCAAATTTTTAGAAAATTTTTTTTTTCCAAAAATTTACAGTTTTTGGTTTTAATTTTAAGCCCCAATTTAGTTTTGGTTTTAAAAAATGGGAAAATTGCCGTTTAAAAAATCCTTAATCCTGGCCGGGGTTAAAACCCTTTTTTTTGTAAAATATTTGTTAATTTTTTTTTAAATAAAAAAAGTTTTAACCACAATTATAAACAATTTTACTTTTAAAAAAAAAAATTTTAATTTAAAATTATACTTATTTTTCAAAAATTTTTAACCATTCGGGGAAAGCAGAGTTTTTCAAAAGGGGCAAATTTCCTTTTTCCTTCGAATTTTATTTGTTTCCAACCCCCAATTTTTTTTTCAAAGCTACTTTAAATTTAATTTTTTTTTAAGTAAAATTTTTTAAATTTTTTCCAAAAAAAACAAAAAATGGTTCCCAAAAAAAACATTTAAAGTAAAAAAACCCAAGGGGAAAAAACTTTTTAGATTTGAATTTTGGGGTGTGAAAAACCCCATAGTTCTTATAAACCCCTTTGTTTTTACCGGGCTGTTTGGATTTTTTTAGACGTTTTCCTTTTTGGTTTTTTTTAATTTAATTTCCCTTTTTCTTCTCCTTAAACAAAAAAATTTTTGTAATTTCCACTTTAACCCTTGGGTTTTTTTATAATACCCCTACCCCCCCAAAATTTTTGGGTCCATTTCAAACCCCGGGAAATTTAAAAAAATTTTTATTTTTAATTTTATAAATTTTCAGAACAAAAAATGAAAACAAACCCTTTACAAACCGTATATTTTTTAAAAAAAAAGTAAAAGCCCAATAAAACTTTTGAAATTCCCCCTTTTTTTAGGGAACCTTTTTCCCAAAAAACCCGTCCTAATTTTTTTTGCAAAAAAATTAATAATGGGCTAAATTTCAATAGAAAAAAAAAAATTTTAAAAACCCCCAGTTTTAATGAAGGGTGGTTACCGGAAAAGAATTTACTTTTTGGTATATGCGTTGTTTTTGGGGTTGGGGGGGGCGCCCCCGGCCCTAAAAGAATCAAGAAAAAAAGTTTTTTAGGGGATTGAAACCAAAAAAAGGGGTTTCCTTTGCTCAAATTTTTTTTCTTCCCTTAATTTCCCTTTAACCAAAAACCACTTTTTCGGAATTTTTTTTAAAAAATTTAAAATATTTTTTTTTTATTTAATTAATGGTTACCCAAATAATGGTTAATTTTTTTTATTCAGTTTTTTTTGTTAAACAAAACCAAAAATTTAATTTTTTCCCGACAATCATTACCAAACCTAAACCTTTGAATTTTAATTTTTTGAAAAATTTTATTTTTTCCCCTTTGGGATGCCCAAACCCTTTTCAACCTTACAGGGCCTTTTTTTTTTTCTGAAAAATATTAATTAAAATTTTTAAATTTTAAAAACAAAAATTTTTTAAATTTAAATTTTAGCCAAAATTTTAATTTTTCTTGGTTACTTCTTTTTAAATTTTTTAAAAAGGATATTTTTTTTGGCCTTATTTTAAAAATTTTCCCCCCCATTTTTTTAAAAAATTTAAAAGTTATATTAAGTCAAAAGCCAAAAAAAAACTCCGGGGAAATTTTTCCCAAGGGTAGCAGAAACCCAAATTTAACCCCCATTTTTTAAAAATTTGGTATAAAATTTAAAAAAAAAAAAAATAATATTTTCCCAAAAAATTATATTTTTTTCACTTTTTAAATTTTTTTTAAAAGGCAAACAAATTTTTTTTTAAGTATTAGTATTTAAAATTTCCAAAAACCAAATTTTTAAATTTTTGTTTTTTTTTTTCCAAAAAACTGGCATCACTGTGCAAGCCCCTGCAGCTGCCGCACCAGCCGCTGCTCCACCTGCTGCTGAAGCCCCCGCAGATGTTGCTTGGTCATAAATGTCTGTGTTTATTTTAATAAAATTGTTCTAAAATATCTTGTTCTTAATGCCCTAATCTCTTTATTTTAAATAGGTTAACCCATTAGCAGTAAATTACTATTTCAGTGGAGCATGTACAGACAGGTAGGACACAGTTTCGAGTGTTGCGTTGTCTTGAGTAGAATAAATACCAAAAACAGAATCTTAAAAGTAAAAGTAACCAAGGGAGTTGATATTACTAAACTTTAAAATCCCAGAGTAGGGTTAAGCTTATTAATATAACAGTTCGAGAAAATGTTAATAGTAAAATGCCAACAACATCATTCCCCTGTGTCCGTCACTTTGTTGAGTTGTTTTTTGCACGGGATGGGAAGATTTTAAACAATAAGACACAAGCACTTTGTACTTTAAATTTTATTTCATTTAGATTTTGTTTATTGGTATGTTTTAATTGTTTATTAGTTGGTGGCTGGCTTCAAAAGTCATTCAATATATATACAGTGTAATATATATAATTGGGCCAGACAGAAAACCCCAATTTAGCGCGTTGGGGTTTCAGCAGTGGAGAGGAACATTTCACCACTTCATTCCCTATGGTATTACTGCAGCGGAGAGGAGACGTCTCACCACTCAACCACCTTACACCACATTATTCATCAATTTTAAAAATATGTGCTTACATATTTTTAAAATTTAATGTGCAGTGATATGTTAATAAAACATTAATAGTGATAAATATTATTACAATTTGAAGGTAGGTTAGTCAACATTATAATTATATATTAAGTATTTAAAATATAATGTAACAAAAATGTAGCAAATTAAACTATATTATAACTCAGTAATGGCAACAAATCAGCCTTTAATCAGCTGATTCCTCATTCCTTTTTCCCTAAAGCCAGCTACACATCCAGCTATGCTAGATTTCAGTTCCCACCACGTGCCTGGCCTACCAATGGTCAATTAGCACGATGACATAACGGGCAGGACTTACCACTGAATAGTCATTTCTTGGCCTCCCGGCTACTCAAGTATCCATGACGACAAAATATTAGGGTGATCCAGTGGTAGGAGACAAGTAATTTTTCTCTCTCTCTTCCACGATTAATTTTATCTGGCACAAGTGCTTTCAACAGGTTGCAATCTAAGTGGCCAAACTGTAGTTATAAGCTATTATTTTCAACTTGTCTATACTAAACATTGATCACTGACGTTTGAGTTGACATTTGTTAATTTTAACCCTTATCCAATGCCTATTTTCCATTAAGTGCTCATTTATTGTAAAAAAATCAAAATCGTTTATTTTTTCTTGAGCTCTTTTTTAATCATATGTTGTAAAAGATATAACATTTGAAACTTTTATTAGCTTATTTTACCTTTGTTTCTAATATATGAATGTGTAAATAAGCAAACCTTTTTACTTGAAAGTAAGCCTCAGGCATAGGTTACCATATGAATCAATACAAATTATTATTACTATTAATAAAAAATCTATAATTGAATAAATTTACATGTACATAAACTGATAGACATTAAGCGCCTGCACATAACACGTATGATAAAAAATAAGTAAATGCATATAGCACTTGAATACGATGTATTTAGTACACCTTGCACAAAATCGTCCGGATTATTCATATTGACACTTAAAACTAATAAATAATTAACATAACTTAAACTAAAGTAATGATAAAAACAATTAAACACACAGTTTCAATGAGGTAAGGCTACAGACAATGACATTAGCTGCGTGTATATGCTTTTATATGTATATGCTTGTGGCGTTGGGCGGCGCAGCGTAAATGTACACTGCAAGACAAAAACCAGTCTTGTAGTGATTGACAAGCCAAAAAAAGGTTACATGTTGCACAATGCATCTCTCATGAGCCACTGCCCATAATCCAAACGCACTGACGAATTTAATTAGAAACATTTAGAAAATATTATTTTTGTAATTATTATGCGCTTACGGCATAATAAGGATTAATATTTTATTCAGTTTTAATGATTTCAAACAAAACCAATAAAATTAACTTTTTATTTTGACATTTATTCATGGACTAAACCTAACACATTGCCAAGTTAATAATTTGACAAGGGGTCACCGTTGCACGCTTCGCATGCCAACCCTGTCACTTGTTACAGGCCTGTTGACTGCAAATAATACTAAGTTAACAGTATAACGTAAAATCACAATATTAAATTTATTTTCAGCATCTCACACTACTTGGTTACTACTTAATTAACACCCAATGATATTACTTAGCCTATTTAAATGTTATCATTTCATTTGTTTAACAGCTGAAGATTAACACGTTGACTAGGTGGCAGTCAAAGCAAATATGGTTTAAACTGCGTGTGACTGCCCAGGTAGTCACGAACATCTCCTTGCAGCACCCCGTATATTCGTATGTAATGTGCTGCTACGTAGTGATACAGCTCTTAAACTCTACAGTATCGTTCTAAATTAACCTGTTGAGGAGTGCGGACGTCTTAAGACGTCCATATTTCCATACTGTTAGTGAGTGCAGCATTTACCATTAGAGTGACCCCAGGGAGTACGAAAAAAAAATTCTAAAATTATTAATAAACTGTTATACTTTATTAAAAATAGTAATTTAAGATACAATATGGTAATATTTACAAATCAAAATGGTGGAAACTGTGATTATAATTAGCAAAATTAAAATTTTTCCATTGTGTGAAATTGTTCGAAACATGGGTAAATGCAAAGTGCAACTTCACATTTGGAGCACTCATAGGCCGTGTCTTTGCGCTGTGAAGCCCTCCGTGTAGTATGAGTGCATACAAAACACTTCCGTTGTTTTCTTTTGGCTCCACCCTCTCTCATTGGGAGTGGTCACATGAAATGGCGGCCAGACAGACGGAGCGCCTGTTTGTCACCACTCACCGGGCGTGCAACATCATCACTTCGATCTAAATATCGCTTGTTAGAGTCCATTGTAATAAATAAGTCACTGATGAATAAAATTAACTAATTACTGTACAACACTGACAAACTTTTTAACATATTTACAATACAACACGGAAAAGAAAATATACAGGCCTATTTTACTGTACAACGCTGAGAATAACTAAATACAACTACTTTGTAACAAAATACAATAAACAAAATATCACACTGGCAAAATACCAAATGTAATTAGGCCTACTATAGATGATCGAAACGTAAATATAGCAGAACGCAATAAGGTTAGACACGAGGAGAAACAGATTTGGCGCGCAACGAAAATGCGAGGGAAACACTACAGCTGGCATTGAAGCGTCATCTATCAGCTGACTAAAGTACAGCTGTAGTCCCATTGGTGGCCAATAGGATGCGGGTATCATATGGAAGTTCATACACTTACATCGACATTTAATTATAGCTGAAATTTAAAATAAATATTAGGGACGTCTAAAGACGACCATACTCATTTGGGCACAGACGTCCGTACTCGTTTGGGATCATTTTGCTTCACTCGTTAACAGGTTAAGCATAGTTTCTACTGTTACTTCAGTCCAAGTCATAGTGCAATTCATTGTTTTGTACAGCTATATAGTAGTTTATTCACTAAAATCTTCACAATGATGAATATTTTAGGTTATTATTCACGTAAATGAGTGAACCACGTGTGAGTGTTGTTTTATTTTGATTATTTTTTAGTGTGTGTAATAGTAGTGAATGAATTTGTTTCCCCAGACAGTCAGGACATTTCTTATGTTTTCAGTTGAGTTTTATTTAAAAATTTCTGGTGTTTATATGTAATATCTGACTGACTACGTGCAAAGTTTTATGCCGTTTTTATAGTTCACAAACACTAGATAAAAAAGACGTCACCAAGGTAGTCACGGGTATTTTTTAGAAATGATGAGGCTAATTGCAACACAAATGTATAAAAGAGGCCAAAATAAATAAAATTAACATGTAAACACAAATATTTTTTTCTAGCGCTCTAGTCATTGTTAATACGGCAGTCTGCCGCTGTGAACATGTTAATTAAATACTAATTAACTGCATAAGATTACCATAGAAACCTTTTAAGTCCAGTAAAGCGGAGTCCTACAATCGAATGTGAATAAAACCACACTATAACCTTCTCTGGTTTAACATTACGAAAGATCTTACGTCCTCAATATTACAACAGCTTAATTATTTTCATTCCAACAGCTGTTAAAAAACTTTGGAAATTATTAGTTTTTGCCCCTTAGTTTTTTATACCCTTAGTTGCCCTGGCTATTTATAAATGGTCCTTTCTGTGCATAAATCGTACTCAGTTCGTAACCAGACAACACAGGTCAAACACACTCATATACTTTGTAAATTGGTCGGTAGCGTAGTTGGTTCAATCCCAGCTTCATGTGCTAAAGGTTGTCAGTTCGATCCCAATCAGAGTCATAATACATTTTGAGAAGGATCAGCTGATAACCATCGGCTGTTCATTTGTCATTGGGCTATTAATTAATGACACTTTCTAAGGAATAGTCGGCCTTAGTTTGTAACAATGACTACATTCGCTCATCACACTGATTCGAAATCCATATTCGCCCATATCTTGACGATCGGCGTCTTATGAATAAATAAAAAATAACAAAAAATAAATAAATTATTTACATTTGAACAGTTTGACTTTTCGATTCATATAAGTCTCTCTCCATGAAAAACATTTGATGGTTCCCCGTACACTTCAGGGTGAAAATATTGAAGAAAATAAGACCTTGCACAACTATGAATAGAGGTAAATTTTTTGACACACTAACCTTTTAAATAAGTTAAGTAATAAAAGGCGTTGACAAAAAATGGCTTCACATATTATAAGAATTATTAAGTTTATTGATTTACTTGTATGTATCCTTGATTATATTATTACTTATAAATAGTTCTCATTTAATATGAATATTTGTGCCAATAACTCAAACAGTTAGTGAGGTCTGCTACCACAGTTGGTTTAAACATTTACATGGACAACACTTCACTCCACAATTGACTACAAAACAGTTGATAATTAGAAACACAAAATTTAACAATGGGTAAGAAATCTGTGCTTAAAAAATTAATAATTTTATGTTTAACTTTTAAAATTTTTAAATACTGATTCATTTTATAACTAGGTTACAGGTTTTGTTTTTAATTAATTTATAAATGTATTTATCTTTTTGGCTTGCACTATTGCTGGGTAGGTGGCTGTGGTGAGTGTTGTACATCCATAGAGCAACACTCAGGTATAGATGCAGTATTTCAGTTAGTATATATATATATATGAAGTTTGCTGATGGGGAAGGGGTTGAAGGGAAATGGTCTATCTTATGTTCAGATTAGATGGGTCACGGGATTTTGTTATCCATTGGTGTGCTAATTCCATCCTTCGGAGTTGGGAACTATTGGCATGGGAAGGAAGGGATCTGATTACTTTAGTGGTGTAACACTGAACAAAATTTTGATTATGGAGAAGAGTATGGGCAGAGACAGGTTTTTCAGGACAGGAGTTTATAGATTAGATTGGTAGAATCACAGGAGTGGTTTACAGGTTTCTTGTAGGTTAAGGAGATAGTGGAGCTGGTAAAAAATGTGGCTGGGAGATGAATAGGGCAGGTTTTGCAAGATTTCTTGTTACAAGGATTATAACCAGGTGGTTGCTGGTCTTAAGGACAGGTCAAGATGTTGGTATCAGGTAACTTAGGATGGACCAGGATTTGGCGGAGGTTTTTGTTTTGTCTAAAAGTCACAATAGGAGGTTTTTCAAGGAGATCTTTGGTGTGGGGGGAATCTTTTAAGATGTTGAAACCATCTTTTAGGATTTGGTTGAGTTTCTGTAGGCCATGGTGGTAATTAGTGACAAGGGGTAAGCATTGGGAACTGCTTCGGGTTTGGGACTGGGCTAAACATTAAATTTTATTATGAGGAAACTTGATTTTTAGATAGCTGTTATATATTTTTATTTATTCGTAAGTTATTTATCCTGATCGTCAAGATATGGGCGAATATGGATTTCGAATGAGTGTAGATGAGCAAATGTAGTCATTGTGACAAACTAAGGCCGACTATTCCTTAAAAATTGT
Source organism: Stictocephala bisonia (assembly GCA_035578905.1). NCBI lineage: Eukaryota > Metazoa > Arthropoda > Insecta > Hemiptera > Membracidae > Stictocephala > Stictocephala bisonia. The sequence continues at coordinate 684,161 of JAQJVL010000433.1, forward strand.
CATTCAATAGACAATTGAACAGCTGGTGGACATCAGCTGACCCCTTAGTTTATGTGATGTACTGTAATTATATATTCTTTATCTTTTATTTGGTTATGCAATAAATAAAGACATTTCTTTGGTTATACTAAATTATTTTTTTAACCATGATATCAGTATTGAGAATCGGACAATTTTGGCATTGACGTATCACTAAAAGTAAATTACTGTATGTTAAGAATAAGCTGAGAACTTAAATTTGACGAAGGGGTTTGGACCGTTGTCCCTCAACAATGTTATAATATAATGTTAAAATGCTACTGGCGTAGACAGTAAGAAAATAAAGAACTAAAACTTGTTACTGTATTTTGAAGATTTATAGGTAATTCCACCTGTGAATATGGTCATGTGGATCTATATCAAATCTTAGTTTAAACTAAAATTTTATAATAAAAAAGACATCAAGACAATTCTGGTACTTGACCCAAACTTATGTGTACCTCATTCTGAAAGTACTTCAATTAGCCTCGTAAGTATTGAATTCGTGTGTGTCTATATTATATGGCTGGATAAATTTGAGTACTACGGTTAGCCTTTAAGTGTTTGATTTCTTGTACTATATGAAGGTGCGCTGGATAAATTTCAATGCTACAGTTAGCCTCTAAGTATTGGATTTCATGTACTATATGGCGGGGCGCTGGATAAATTTCAATGCTACAGTTAGCCTCTAAGTATTGGATTTCATGTACTATATGGCGGGGCGCTAGATAAATTTCAATGCTACAGTTAGCCTCTAAGTATTGGATTTCATGTACTATATGGCGGGGCGCTGGATAAATTTCAATGCTACAGTTAGCCTCTAAGTATTGTATTTCATGTACTATATGACGGCGCGCTGGATAAATTTCAATGCTACAGTTAGCCTCTAAGTATTGTATTTCATGTACTATATGACGGCGCGCTGGATAAATTTCAATGCTACAGTTAGCCTCTAAGTATTGTATTTCATGTACTATATGACGGGGCGCTGGATAAATTTCAATGCTACAGTTAGCCTCTAAGTATTGGATTTCATGTACTATATGACGGGGCGCTGGATAAATTTCAATGCTACAGTTAGCCTCTAAGTATTGGATTTCATGTACTATATGACGGGGCGCTGGATAAATTTCAATGCTACAGTTAGCCTCTAAGTATTGGATTTCATGTACTATATGACGGGGCGCTGGATAAATTTCAATGCTACAGTTAGCCTCTAAGTATTGTATTTCATGTACTATATGACGGCGCGCTGGATAAATTTCAATGCTACAGTTAGCCTCTAAGTATTGTATTTCATGTACTATATGACGGGGCGCTGGATAAATTTCAATGCTACAGTTAGCCTCTAAGTATTGGATTTCATGTACTATATGACGGGGCGCTGGATAAATTTCAATGCTACAGTTAGCCTCTAAGTATTGGATTTCATGTACTATATGACGGGGCGCTGGATAAATTTCAATGCTACAGTTAGCCTCTAAGTATTGGATTTCATGTACTATATGACGGGGCGCTGGATAAATTTCAATGCTACAGTTAGCCTCTAAGTATTGGATTTCATGTACTATATGACAGGGCGCTGGATAAATTTCAATGCTACAGTTAGCCTCTAAGTATTGTATTTCATGTACTATATGACGGGGCGCTGGATAAATTTCAATGCTACAGTTAGCCTCTAAGTATTGGATTTCATGTACTATATGACGGGGCGCTGGATAAATTTCAATGCTACAGTTAGCCTCTAAGTATTGGATTTCATGTACTATATGACAGGGCGCTGGATAAATTTCAATGCTACAGTTAGCCTCTAAGTATTGTATTTCATGTACTATATGACGGGGCGCTGGATAAATTTCAATGCTACAGTTAGCCTTTAATTTTAATTTCATGCGCTATATGACAGGGTGCCTAGATAAATTCTAGATTTATGCTTGTACATTTTTAATTTGCACATTTTATTACTAGTTTTGCTTGTATAGTTAAACATTTAGTAGAAAATTATACATCTTATAGTAATAAATATTTAAAAGCATACTATCCCAAATCATCAAACATTTTAATTAAAACTGCCAAAGGCAATGGACAAAATCCTTCAACAGGCCACAACTATAACCCCTGCATGCCCCGAAGGTCATTGGGAATGTTGTTCTTTAATAGACGGCCATGTTGGTTTTAATCCCATAAGAACAATGTTATTTTCGACCCGGACATAAGATCACAGGTATCCAAATTAAACACTTATTTTCAAACAAATTGCATTTGATCAAGAATGAAATTACATTTTGGAATTGCTTTGCGAATTCCTAATTAGTTTTATAGAAAAAATATTTAGTTTGAAGCTTTTATTTTCACCTATTTTTCAAAACTAGACGTATGTATCCAAAATATGAAAAGCAAATCCAACACACAATATAATAACATTTAAAATGATAACTAATACACAACCTTTGGTCAGTAAATAACGAAATAAAATGGATTTGCAAATAACATTGTTCTTATGGGATTAAAACCAACATGGCCCACAGCCTCTGCAGACCCTTAAGGGTGTTCGTTCGGCGCTGGATGGAGAGGAGTAGCAAAGTACATGCCTTGCTGGAGGCATAGGAGAGTAACAGCACTCTTGCTGCATGTCCCGAGCACAAACAGGTGTAAATCCCTCATTTATTGTAAATTTTATCAATAAAAATTTGATGTATTACTAATCTACTTTTTCTGCTGAAGATAGTTGTAAAAAGTTCAACTCAAAATGCGTTCAGACCTAATTTATAAAATAATAACTGGCTACACTTAAAAAAAATTATTCTTTTTATTAATAGTTTTTAATATAAAATATAGCATTCTATGACCCCTGATGAGCCCAAATGAGCATATATGTTTTGTATATGATGTGCAATGGGTTTTGTTTTAATTGTGTTCCATTCGTTCAGTTCAAATTAAAGCCATAAATAATAAACACTAAATAGTGATCAAAGTTTGTTGTTAAAATCATGCGCAATATGCTAAGAAATAAAGAACACCTACTCTTTATAGCTTCTCTGTACTTTACAGTCTGGCTTAATGCCAATTACATGTAAAGTTATTTTTTATCTTATTTTATTATTGTAAATATAATCACAATGCTGTTTAAATTGATAAAATATGAATTATATTAATTTTATAGTTGTTTCAACATTATAGTGTGATAAATAAAATTAAAAGAAAAGTAGTTCAATCATAAACTTCATTACACATTAAAAAAAATTTTTTATAACTAATATGATGATTGAATTGATTTACAAATTTGTTGAAGTGCACATACAATGATAAATTTAATTTTAAATAATCACTGTATTGTATAACAAAATAGCCACTCTCTTAATAAATAGTTCCAAAGAATTGGCACAAACTTTCCACCATATTAAACACTAAAAATCAAAACTGAAAATTACCAATTTGATTCTCAAATGTGTTTTTTTTTTTTTGCCATAACTCAAAAGTCATGTTAGAGACATGCAGTTTTTACTAAAATATTTTAAATTGTAATTCTCATCTTTCCTGAAAATTTAATCACAATCGTTAAAGCAATTTTTTGAGAAAATTCCATTTTTGTACATTTTTCTCATAAAAATTTTAAAAAAACTAAAATTTAAAAAAGTGAAAAAATGATCTGTAAATATTGGCTAAATACACATACATACCAAATTTCATAAACATTTATCCGTTTGGTCTCCAATTGACTGCACATACACACAGACAGACACACAAAACGTACAAACACCAAAATTTTTTTCAAATACCACTTGGGTTCAGGGGACCCTAAAATGGATAGAATGGATATAGACCAACTTGTAAAAATATTTGTTTTTACGATCACAATACTTTCTTTATTTTTAACACATATGGGAGAAAGTAAAAAAGTGAATGTAATCTATATTTAATTTTTAAAATCAAAGATCTATTGACAACAATGAATAATCTTCTTCTCAACAGTTGATAACTAATGTAGAATTAAAGTTGTTCTGAAACAGAGATACATTTTATTTTCCACAACTAAAGTACATTTTTGTCTATTTAGTCGATAAAAAATACTGAACATATATTGTTTGGGTTTTTGTGACAATGACCTTAAACTTGTCTTGACCCTCAATTGAGTTGTGGGTTGGACTGGTGTTGCATATTGATTAGCTCACTGATATGCAGAGAACCTTGCTCTCAGTCCAGGCTGGCGTTTGGCACAGTCAACATGGTTCTGTTGGCTCCTTTATTCATGGCCCTAGTTACCCAGCTCTCCTGTAAGTATAATCCAATATATTCACAGTATTTGGTCAAATAAAATTGTTGTGTTTCTCCTTATGATGTTTAAGATTGTTTAGACATCCAGTTACTTATATGTTGTGTTTATATGAGTTGTATATAGTTTATACAAGTAGGTTACTGAGATTTGTTTTCTTGAGGGAGGGAGAATTTTTGTAACAAGTAAAAGTTATTGCCATGCACTTTTTCATCAATTGTGTCTGTAATATGCTAAAGAATTATCTAATATTTGTAACATATTTTCCAGTTATCTATCCAATAAAAATTTTATTTATAATGGAAGGATAGGGTATTTGAGATATTGAGTTAATAAAAAATTTTCATTAATCTTATGCCATTATTATTGAGGTTTAATAATGTTATATTATTAATAAAATAGTCTCATACTGTATTAGACTTGATTAAGTAAATACTCTTCATTTTTTACTATAGTTTTTTAGTGACTGAATATTGTATCTTCAGTACCAAAAGTCTTTTAAAGTGTAAGAATAATATGTGTTAAATTAAATGTACAGTAGTTATATGTTGAATAACGGCAAAGTTTTAAATGTTTGTTTTATTTATCATTCTCTCAAATATATTTTCATTATCTTCTCTCTTGTCAAAGTTTGCAATCTGCTGTAGGTCCTACTCAATTTTAGTTCTTTGTCTTTAAAAGTTAAAACTAAAAAATATAAAGTTTTTAAAACCGATAGCTTCTATATTATTTTACGCCAATGTACATGATTTGTTATGCTTTTAACCGTTAATACGTTTTTGTAATCAACACTGAATTTCTTCATGTATAAACAAACAGATATATTTGCAAATTTTATAGGATCAATTAGATTTACAAACTATTGCAAAATTTGAGATTGTCATTGCAGAAAGACTTGAACTTTGATTATTTAACTCATATTTTCTTTGACAGTTAAAACGCTTGCACAACTGTTACAATGATAAGCTCTGTTTGATTAAATTTGCATGTTTAGCTAGCTGGCAGAGAAAGTGGTTTTGGGTTGAACTATGAGAAAGGCAGCGATAAATTTATTTAATTACAATATAGTTTATTAATATACATAACTACTCCAACAACATGAAATCTTTTAACTTTGAGGACATACAATAAAGTGATTTTAAATTTGTGAAGTATATAAGCAATAAGTTGAAATGTATTTGTATAGTTGGTTTAAAGTGTATTGGCCTTTGTACTTGATAAACAGCCAGCCTTAGAATTGGAATTTATAAGTAAGAATATCTCTAACTATTGCTTATCTATCTAAAATACCTAGAAAATACCAACATTCAATTATTGTAAGTATACAAAATGTTGTCACAATCTCCATTAAATTTCTCTGAATACATATGAAATAATACTGTTAAAACAATCAGCTTTAACTTAGTAATATTAGTAAAACCTTTGATTTTACATACACACATAGATTTTACATACACACATAGATTTTACATACACACATAGATTTTACATACACACATAGATTTCTCATTCAGTGTTAAATTTTGTGTCTCAAATCGTCAGATGTTTTAGTGTGCTGTTACAGAGTGTTAGTGTAGTCCTATGTAAATGTAATGCAGTTTAAACCAGCTGTGGTTGCAGACCTTACTAAGTACAGGCACAAATATTCCTATTCCATGAGATATCTATTGTAGGTGCATATAATCAAGTGTAAAACTTTAAAAGCTTTAACATGTTATAATTCTTAGATATGAGACGCCGACACAACTTTGTGTGTATTTTAACATGAATATGAATGATTGCATGAATGTGGATGAACTGTGTAGTCTGGTTACTAACTTAGTTCGAATGTTTCTCAGAAAGCTCAATAGCCAGGGCAACTAAGAATGTTTTTTAGTTGCCCTGGCTAATGCCTCAATAGCAAAGGCAACTTTACATGGAATCTGAACCACATAGTGTTGATCTGATTTTTGGCTAAAGAACAGGCCTGATACTCACTTCCCTCCCCTACAAAACACCCAGCCACTTACTACCACCCAACAAGAAGTCTGGGATAACTTCTCTAGTAGAGTCTACGTCGATTGCAACCATTGTGCAGACGCCATGTCTGTATTAAGAGGACCGAGCATAGAACCTATCTCCTACAATCTCCACAGCACTTTGTCCCCAAGTAGCTGGGTTACAGTATCATGCCATTTGTCATGCCATGTCATGCCAAGACTTCCATTAGTCTTACTCATTACATTACTTTGTGTGTAACGGAAGAGTACTTAACTGTACTTCCTGATTTTACAAGAGTTGTTGTTACAAAGAGCTGTGAATTGGTACCTTACCTTAAAAAGAAAACATAAACACGTCTTATCTAAATCAGTATTTTGATGTAGAGTAACTCATAATAATCACCATGAGTTACTCTACATGAGTACAAGATTTCCAGGTTGTGTCATAGACTCTGTGAATTTGGAAGGGCGTTCATTGCGCAACTCATGCTGGGCAGCACAGTGATAAGCACTGATCATTGAGTTAC
>JAQJVL010000433.1:691054-763728 GCA_035578905.1 Stictocephala bisonia
AGACAAAGAAGCAGACATTGTATGAATGATGACAAAACGACAATAGTTACAAAACTGTTAGTTGGTAATGGACTCTCAATGATTGTGTGATTCATTAGGAATTAATTAACAATCACTCCATATTTTTCTTCATTTTAAAGAGGTTTTTTTATGTTTTCAAACAATGTTCATGCATAAAACAATTGGCATGCATAATGTAACATTATGGGCAAAGTAGGAATAATTTGACCATTGCCAATTGAATAATACCGACTTTAGTACTGTCTCGTTCAATATAATTGATTAGATTTTTATTAAGGAATTTTAAAGTTTTCTTTACTACCTGATAGGTTGGTGGCCAACTAGATGAAACCGGTTGAGATGTAGAGGTTACATTAAAATGAACTCCATAGCTGGATGTTTTTGTGCGCTGTATATAAGAGACTAATAACAAATTATTACTAGTTTCAATGGCTCTCTGCAATGGACCACAACAAGTACAGTCATGCCTCTCTGCAATGAACCATGTGAAGTACAGTCATGCTGTTTTGATGAGTTGGTTTTTCTTTGTTCACATACTTGTCTCATTCCTTCAACATGAGCTCCCTTTTATAACTATGAAGATCATTAAGTCAAAGACCATTGGGGCATAATAAGTCTTAAGGTTCGGCCGGCATTAGGGCCAACTGAATTCCGCTTGCAGCACTGACTGTAAGACTGACCGAGAGGTACACACACACAAACACCCAACCCCTCCTTCCCTTGGATGGGTGGGGTATAATTGCAGGAAATCGTTGAAGCACGATTTTGTAGGTGCGGTTGCTGTGTCTCACTACGTGTGCGTAGCGATTGGATTGTAATATAACATGCGAATAAAAGTACAACCACAAATTGAGTATATAAAGTTAATAAATTTTGTAAATTGTGTGATATTAAAAAGCATGAGATGCCATACATGACATTGTCTTTCTTGCCGTAATAAAATTAAAATAAACATATAACATTAATTATTTAAGATCAAATTTGCTAACTTTTAGTAAAATTAGGTAATTTAAAATAACTGATGAGCAAGACCAGTCCTGTGAGGGTCTGTTTTTAAAATTTGGAAATAATCAGGAAAACAGTTTTTTACTTTTGCATGTACCAAGAAAGCCTAAATTCGCATCTTTGAGGTGATGTATTTATAACTATAAACATAATTTTAATGAAAAAACTACTTGGGAGGCGTTTAATAACTGTTATAAAGTAATTGAAATCGAACATTTTTTTGACCAAACAGCCTTAATAATTTATTAGAACAATGTCAGTTTCTTTCCGTTGCGAAAGCATCAGTGTTTAATATTGTATGAAAGCTACAATCGCAGCTTTGCACTGAATTAACCGAGATATCTACTGTATTTTGCTTTTTTAAGAAAAATTAGAGAATTAAGTGATAGTAACATAACAGATGAAAGATAGTGTTGACAAAAAGGTGTGTTGTCAGGTATGTCGTACTTACCAGCAAGCATCATGAGGGGTTTACTCTGTGGCCATCAAAACACTCTTTCAGCTGGAATGCCATGGACGTCGGACCCCACCGTGACTTGGTCGGTGAGTCATAGTGAGATAATCACATCATATTCCACATTATCATAACATTGATCGCAGTAACTTTGCCACAACTAACTGATGTTACAGATAGTTGTTAGACAAATTTCATAATCTGTTGTTTTCGTAAAGCAATTTACAGTTTCTTTCTGACATCTTATAGAACTTTTGTTCCAGCCAAAAGTTGGAAATAGTTTTATTGTATGTGGTTAAAAGTTAAAGATCGTCTTATTTTACCAGGCAAACTTAGGCTAGTAGCCCTCCTTAAAACTTTGCTTGGGGAACAACGGCTTTACTTGACTTCTGAACCACGGGCTTCGGACTATTACTGGTCCACATATATTTGGTTATGATCTCTTAAAAATCTCATACTTAACAATGCTATTAAATATGTCAAACACCTATAATATTTAACTGTGGCAATAGTCATAGGATTATGGCTAATCATTTAGAAATAATAATATAATGGAGACATATTCTCATTCAGTCACCAGTAGTATGATAGTTATTCTGAACTAGAGGAAATACATGTTGTACAACTATATGAAAATGGAGCTTAATAGTATTGAAAATTCACCTTCAAATTAAATACAAATTCACTTTATTTGTATTATTACAGTTTGATTCTGTCACAAATCGTATCAATGGACTTATCGCTATATTATGAATTTAACTAAACTAAAAGTTATATGTATGAACCCATCAATCTTTAATTGCTCAAAATGATGAAGTGCTTTCCAAACAAGAAATTTCTTCAGTTCAACCTAAAATTTACTAAAAGATTGTTAATTTTACATTTTCTAGGTACTTTCTTTAAAAAGTTGCTTCCGTATAGGTAGGCTTTTTTTATAAATAAATTTCTCTATTATGTTTCTTAATGGCAAATTGGTATAAATTCTTGTAATATGTTTATTTATTTACTGTTTCAGCATACATTTAGTATCAGGCGTGGTAAGAACTATTTGTTTATTTCCTTTTAACTTCACTTGCCAGTCCATATGGGCCTGAAGACATATGGGTGGATATCATTCAGCAAGTGGAGTATCAACTGTTAGCTCAGTTAGGGGTTTAAACCTTGGACCTGCACTCGGCAGTTTGAAGCCTTTGCTAATGAGCTACCATGATAGAAAAATTATTGATTTGTAAATGTGCAGACCATGTAATGGTACTAATCCAGAAAGTCTTTCTTTGTTTTATTCCTTACTTTCAAATTTTAAAATGTTTCCATTAGCAACCGTTTCAGATGTACCATAAATTTCAATACCATTTATGTAGGATTTAAAAAGGCATTGCATAACATTTTTGCTGAACAATTTTAAGCTAGTGTACAGTAATATACGTGTGTGGCAATACAAATATTTGGGAAACTATTTAGCTGGTTCTTTATCGCTATAATCTTGTATAAGCTGAAAAAACTCATGGCACTACAAGTTTCCCCTCCTTTTCCCATGCTTTTATTTTGGATGTTAATCAAATATCCTTCTTAGTGTAAGCACTCTTCTGCAAAATTTATTTCAATGTTCTTGCTTTAACTTCAAACAGATTGTTAGCTGATTGAAAAAAATGTTGCTGGTTCATGGTCTCTAGTTTTGTTAAAAAATTAAACTCTCTGAAACTGTGACACATTTTCCAATATCTTTAAGTAATGCGTTTACTATTGAATTGAAATTTGACCATAATTTCATTTGTTGATTTGATTTCACTCCTGAAATAATTTCTTACACTTACTAGAAACTGTTCTCTTTCTGAGAAAGATTTTTTTTAAGTTCTTTCTTTCATTCTGTTGTTGGTTCTCTCTTTTCTTATGCCGAGAGCACATTTTGTGTTTCTCTGTTTAACTTTTAAGTTTTCTAAAGATATTCTATGAATGATTGTTCAATTCCTCAATGTAAATATCACAGGTATTTTACACATGACGGCTTGTGAGACATCCACATGGAAGTTTTTATTTTCTTCCCATATTGTAAGAAATATTATTCCAAATTATAGTCATAAAATCAATATCATGTTTCATCATTTGTTTCAAAGTTCCTTTGGCTTGGTTCTTATTCGTATCTTTCCCATTGTCATCATTTATAAACTTTAAAAATGAGAAATCAGTTTATAAATTTGTTTGAATACAATTACTGTTTAAATGTTTATTCAGGTTAAAGCAATATTTCTGTTGTTACAGGAGAACTGAAGGATGCCTTGTCTAACTACACAGACATCAAATTCGGACTGTATTATTCATTGTACGAATGGTTCAATCCAATTTATCTTGCTGATAAAGCTAAACATTTCACAAACTTGAGTGACATTAACTTTGTTAGCAGTAAAGTTCTTCCTGAATTAGTTGATCTGGTAAGATATGTACTATAATTGTAAAACTCCGCCGAACAACATTGCAAGTGACAAAACAAAATTTTTAAGGAACCGAAAAAAAAATGTTATTTTCAATATATTTACTTTAAACTGGTGTTTTTTTGTCTTAAGCCGTTCATTTATATCATTCAAAGTTATGTTTGTTATGCTATCATTAACTGAGATTTTGAAATTTGAGGCAAACTACTTGCAGGTTCTATGTTGCAAGTGACAGCGCTTGCAATGTTGTTCTTTAACTATGCCAATGACTACAAAGGGACTAATACAATAATGTAGTTAATTTCTTTAATGCCAAACTTTTTATTGACAGATACAGTATTATTATAAAAAAAATACAGGCCTACAGTAAATATCCCATAAATATTCAGTTTGATTTATGTTTATAACTGCCAGAAAGACTGAAAAATATTTCAATTTTGTACTTTAATAAAATTGGTTGCAACGTTGTTTTACTCACCTCTTCTAGTAGAAGTATTCATGGAATAGGCCACTTTATTTTGATATATACGGATTTCCTCTATCTTTTGCCTATTTATGACACTTGTCTTTCCAGTTGGACTATTTTAATTTCTTTTCCTGCCACTCTTCATCCTTTAATCACCACTCAGTGAAAGAATAACGCCCAACATGACTGGCATCTTATCACTTGCAATGTTGTTCTAGCCACGCACTGTCACCTAGTTTCCCGCTTATTTGGTAGGCTCTCAGTGCTGCCAAATTCATATTCTTCAAAAGGAAACAGCCTACTAAATGTATAATGTCACTTATAATATTGTTCAGTTAAAACCTCATTTTAACGAAAAATTAGCTTATTTTTATAAAAGAAATAGAGGATAAGTAATCATTTTATTAAGTATATACTTAACAAATGTAAGCAAAAGATTTTTGGTGATATCGAAATTATGTTATAACTAAGCACATTGAGACTTAGTGTGATTATAAATCTGACAGGAAGCTGTATGGCTAAAAACAAAATAAAAATACTGACAATTTATATATATATATATACAAATTCAGGCACTTATCCATTTGAATGAGTAACCAGGTTCCAACAATGGCTGAGATGCATTAACTGGGGCACAAATTATTAAGCTGAGGGTCAATAACTGAGGTACACCAATGGCTGAGGGGCAATAACTGAGGCACACCAATGGCTGAGGAGTAATAACTGAGGCACACCAATGGCTGAGGAATAGTAACTGAGGCACACCAATGGCTGAGGGGTAGTAACTGAGGCACACCAATGGCTGAGGGGTAGTAACTGAGGCACACCAATGGCTGAGCGGCAATAACTGAGGCACACCAATGGCTGAGGGGCAATAACTGAGGCACACCAATGGCTGAGGGGCAATAACTGAGGCACACCAATGGCTGAGGGGTAGTAACTGAGGCACACCAATGGCTAAGGGGTAGTAAATGAGGCGCACCAATGGCTGAGCGGTAGTAACTGAGGCACACCAATGGCTGAAGGGCAATAACTGAGACACACCAATGGCTGAGGGGCAATAACTGAGGCACACCAATGGCTGCTGGGCAATAACTGAGGTACACCATTGGCTGAGGGGTAGTAACTGAGGTACACCAATGGCTGAGGAGTAATAACTGCGACACACCAATGGCTGAGGGGATAACTGAGGCACACCAATGGCTGAGGGGCAATAACTGAGACACACCAATGGCTGAGGGGCAATAACTGAGGCACACCAATGGCTGCTGGGCAATAACTGAGGTAAACCAATGGCTGAGGGGTAGTAGCTGAGGCACACTAATAGCTGAGGGAAATAACTGGGACACACCAAAGGCTGAAGGGTAGTAACTGGGGCACACTAATAGCTGAGGGAAATAACTAGGGCACACCAAAGGCTGAGGTGTAGTAACTGGGGCACACTAATAGCTGAGGGAAATAACTGGGGCACACCAATGGCTGAGGGGTAGTAACTGGGGCACACAAAAGGATGAGGGGTAGTAACTGGGGTACACCAATGGCTGAGGGGTAGTAACTGGGGCACACTAATAGCTGAGGGAAATAACTGGGGCACACCATAGGCTGAGGGGTAGTAACTGGGGCACACTAATAGCTGAGGGAAATAACTGGGGCACACCAATGGCTGAGGGGTAGTAACTGGGGCACACGAAAGGGTGAGGGGTAGTAACTGGGGTACACCAATGGCTGAGGGGCAATAACTGGGGCACACTAATTGCTGAGGGATAGTAACTGGGGTGCACTAATGGCTGAGGGGCAATAACTGGGGCACACCAATTGCTGAGGGATAGTAACTGGGTGCAATAATGGCTGAGGGGCAATAACTGGGGCACACCAATGGCTGAGGGGTAGTAACTGGGGCACACGAAAGGGTGAGGGGTAGTAACTGGGGTACACCAATGGCTGAGGGGCAATAACTGGGGCACACCAATTGCTGATGGATAGTAACTGGGGTGCACTAATGGCTGAGGGGCAATAACTGGGGCACACCAATTGCTGAGGAGTAGTAACTGGGGCACACTAATGGCTGAGGGGCAATAACTGGGGCACACCAAATCTGAGGGGCAATAACTGGTAACTACGAATTCTAGCCCCTCATAAAAAAGGACAGTTTTATTAAAATTTCTATTAGTAATTAAGTACAGAATTTGTTTCCACAAAACGAGAGCAATAAGAAAAAGAATAAACCTACAGCTTGCAATTAAACTTACCATCTCACTTAAGTTCACCTTCTGTTAATGTCAGTGTTTTGGTGCTCTATTTAAGGCTGTTGGATTTTGGAACGAGATGCTAAAAACATGCCATACTGTGATTCTGTTTGTTTATTTTGTGACATTCGATTTGTATGTTATTTACCAGGTGGAATCATACCATCCGCATGTGTTGTGGACTGACGGAGAGTGGGATGCTCCCGTCAGTTACTGGAAGTCGCTTGAGTTCCTTGCTTGGCTGTATAACGACAGTCCTGTCAGAGACACTATAGCTGTCAACGATCGCTGGGGACTGGACACTCTGTGTCGCCATGGTGGCTTCATGACATGTAAAGACAGATTCAACCCAGGTACAATTATGATGTCTTGTGTTGGACCTAATCAGGCTTCAGATCTTATATTGCAACATACTGTGGATTGTAGAAGTTCTTTGTAAATGTTATGGGGGCTAACAAATTATGTATACTAAGGATGATTTATTAGTTTTTAAAGAACATAAGTACAGTATTGTTACTAGACAAATTTGAAATGCCAAATGATGTGATCTCAAATCAAACTTAACAAGATAAAACAATGTGCTGGCCTGTACACGTAGAGAGATGTAAACTTTTGAAAGGGAGGGTCCTAACACGTTTGATGGATTAAGTAGGGGTTTCCTTATTTTGTGACAGTTCAATTTCTACAGTAATATTTCTCGAACTGTCTACTACATATGTCAAGTTTGTAGACATTTGCTGTAAAATATGTAAAAAATGATAATGTTCACAAACCTCATTATGTTCACAATAAACCAAGCTATCCTATAAACATGTAGTTATAAATCTTACTATTAAATTTTTTTAAATAGAATTTATATTTCAAAAATTAAATTTATAAATATTCTAATACAAAAATATTTATTCATATACAAATGTGATTTTATACAACGATACATACAGAATTTAATATGAATGTACTTCCCACATACATTATTAGTCTGTATGCGGGGAGGAGTCTATCGTTGTAGCATTTTACAAAAAAAAAAGAGAATAATATGATTAGGATTACGTTTAACTAAAACGAAACAGTGCTTAGCTCTGTGCTAATGTAAACTAAAGCACTATTGTTAAATTATATGTACATGTTTATAAAGATTAAGAACTAAATCTATATCAACAATTTGAGAAAATGGGTTTAATACCAAAAAAAGAAGCGTGCATCAGAATATTTTAATATCAAAATATGAGGCATACAAAAAAATCAACAACTAAATAAAAGGAACTAGAAAAAAAGAAAATTTATATACACATAGAAAAAATGAAAAACTAAGAAAAGAATATAGACAGATATTTCAATCCTGGGAATAAATACAGACACCGCAAGAGTGCTTTCGCAGTTCCCTAGCCTATATTGAGCAACCACTTACCCCACCCTCCTCTTGTTAACGGTGACACTGTATTCCTCCAGATATTTTAGTTCATTTGGTAAATTTCTGTAAAGAATTTGGGCTGGATAAAATGGATTTTTTAATTGAGAACCATGGTTCAGTCTGACTGTACTGCAACCATAGTTAATTCTATGTCTGGTTAAGTAATTGTGTTGAATTTCAGTCAGTATTTGTGCTTATTGTTTCTTATATAAACCAGCAATGTTTTTATAAATAGCTGTCGTATGCTCAGTACTGGAAAGTCAGAAAACAATAAGAAAGAGGGATATCTATTATTGTTCTTTAATATGGTTTTGATTATAATTCTCTTAGTTACCTCTAAAGGTACCAGTACTGAGGAGGCTGAGCCACCCCACGCCAGGATACCGTACTGTAACAGACTGCACGTAGGCAAAGTAGACAGTCCTACACTGATCTACACTCAACACCTCACTAGGCTGTTTAAAGGCATAAATGAACTTTTTTGTGTTTTTGACATATTGCACGTGTGAAACCCAGCTCATTTTATGATCTATAATGATGCCTAAATATCTATATTGATCCACCTGCACAATGATGCCACCACACGTGGAGGCTGTTGACCGCTGGTCAGCGCAGAATGCAACTTTAGATTTCAAACACCCAGATTAGTTGCGTTTCTAGTGAATATAGGCATTCATTGTAAGAGAATTTCGATCATACCAATTTTCTATTTTCACTAGTCTGTTGAAGCCTGATTATATGCCTCATCCCAAGTGCAGCCCGATAAAACCAAATCTGTATCATCAGCAAACAGGAAAAGCTCGCCTTCAACATTTTGATGTGTTAGTTATATAAATGAGGAACAGCAGAGATCCAAGGGTACTTCCTTGTACTACTCCATAATATATATCAGACAGATCACTCGTTACATTACCAATGCTTACCATCTGTTTTTGATTGTGGAAGTAGCTTTTAAACCATCAACATGGTTGGATGCGTTTTTTTATTCCAATTGAACTGAGTTCTATGAAAATCTTTGAAGTTGGTTAACATGGTAACTATTTTTAATTCGCTAAAACTTATGTGTACATAATACAAGGTTCTAAGTAGTGATAACATTTGGGGAAATACCTGAACTTTTAAATAAATGTATTACAGTAGTAAAATTGTTTCCATGGTGTCCTTTGCCAGCTAGGGGTTTATCATAGAATGAAAAGAGGTTTTGATTTAACAATTAGTCTGGGTGTGCACTATGCTGCTACTTTTAAATAAATGTATTAGTAAAATTGTTTCCATGGTGTCCTTTGCCAGCTAGGGGTTTATCATAGAATGAAAAGAGGTTTTGATTTAACAATTAGTCTGGGTGTGCACTATGCTGCCACTCACCGTATTACAGACAAATATTACAATAATAAATACCAGCTGATAAAATAATAAAAAACAGTTCTTCTAGACAGCTGCTTGAGTAGGTTGTTTTCATTAAAGTTCCCCCTCTTTCTCCTCACCTTTGTCCAGCTGTCACTGGCCATGAGCCCAGTCAAATAATTGTTCAACCTGCATCTGTCAAGCTAGCTAGAAAAGGAATAAATCTGAAACTAAGCAACTCTCACCCTTTCCAATGGTATATAAATCGTGTTCGTAGTGTCAATATATACTGTATTATGAGAAATGTTTGAATTGTCTACAGTGTAACTGACTTATTTCGAGCTGGTGGCAATATTAACTGACTTATTTCTGACAGCCACCGCTTTGAGATTTAAGTATAGTTTAAAAAAATATATTTTGTTTATTATAATAAATGTAGTAACTACTACCAAAAAATGTTCAAACTCATCCTACCGATAGAGATTAAATACGGTAGGAATTGATTGAAAGAAATGTTTTAGGTATTCTTCAAAAGAGAAAGTGGGAGAATGCGAGGTCAATTGATGAGAGATCTTGGGGCTACAGAAGGACTGCAAGTCTAGCAGACTATTCGACGATTGACTACATTATTGGCAATCTTACAAGTACTGTTAGTTGTGGAGGCAAGTTAAACTGTTTAACAAAGCACATTATTGTACTGAACTAATGTTTTAGAATTATTGTTTAAAATAATATATATTTAGCAAAGTTATTCTCTTCCGATTTTGATACTGTTGAGAAAATAAGAGGGATAATACAAATACATAACAATTTAGACTCATCTTTCATTGATGAGGAATCCTTTCTACAACAGATCAGTGTATTTATATCCGATCAATGTATATAAAAATAGAACTTCCATATGTTTGTGTACACAAAACTCGAAAATTAATGTATGGATTCATTTGAAATTTTACCAAAACATTGCATTTATATACAAGAGTGTATTTATGTATTTACTTCCTAAAATTGTTAACAAAAACAGGGCTTTTCGAGCATTTTCCGACCTACATACATGTCACAAATGAAAATAAAATATCAGTGCTGAAAAAGTGCTATTGTCACTAACATATTTATATTCAAATTATAACCAAATCATATCCTGTATGGTAGGTTTATAACTGTGACGAAACAGTTGTTTATTTATGAAAATCATTGTAAGTTACTTTATATAAGATAAAATCAAGTAAACCTCTATTTTTCTAACAACTAAAGTAAAAAATAACGACTAATACATGTACCACACTGTACGTGTATACGTAGGTGGGAGGCCTTTACCACATCACTTGATGGGTTGGTGAGAGGGCCTTTACCACAGCACGTGAGTGTGTGTATCAGACTTAGTTAGTAACTTGTTTATCTAACAGTCATTCGCCCATCATATTCGTCCATATCTCTATGATCGGCAAATTTAATAATGAATGTAAATGGATGAGTGCAAACAATTTTATTTTTTGGTATTAATTAAATTGACGTGCAGTGTGAATAATTATTTGTAAATTTTTACATTTAACAAATTATAATTCAATTCAATTCTTTATTGTGCCACAAGATACATGGGTACATAAGCACTAGTCATAACTAAAACTAAATTTACTTCTAACATAAACATGTCATAACATTTTTTTAAAGTTTTCCACCTTGTAGGGTGCAAGATCAACAAAGACAGCCTTCAATTTGTGCTTAAAACTACGGTAGTACAGATTTCGTTTAAAGCAATCAGGTAACATGTTATACAGCCAGATTCCCTTATGAAGTAGGTGGCTTTCTGAAAAGGTGGTTCTGTGTTTCGGAACTGATAGGTTAGAGCGTGATCGGAGGTGATAATGATTAGGATGTGGTTCTGTTATAAAAAGGTATTGATTTTTCTTTACGAACAATAAGGTTTCTAACATGTATATTGCAGGGAAGGTTAGTATTTTGTGCTTTTTAAATATATTTTTGCATGATTCTGTTTTACCAAGCTTGAATATGATTCTAATGGCACGTTTTTGAAGTCTGAAAATGTATTCAGTTTTGGATGACTGAGCACCCCAAATAGAAACACCATACACCAAATGGGGATATATAACGCCATAATATACTGTTAAAAGGAGATTTATATCTGTGAACCGAGATAGCTTTCTCAAGATAAACAATCCACCACTTATAGACTTAGCAGTTTTCTTAATTGTCTATTTGACAAATAAGACTGTCATAAAATTCCACATTTAGGAATAAAACAGGATGATCTTTAAATTGATTTGTGAGATGTCACAGGAGTGGTTAAACAAAAATGCCAACTCCCAAAAGATGTATAAAAGATCAATTGAACAAATTAATAACAACACTATTACAGTGGGACAGCTCTTTTTCCAATACATGAAAAATAAACTCACTGTACAGCGGGTTTATCTCATCAACATTTAGGCCCAAGATATTTGTGCATTCAATTAAACTATAAGATATCAAGAAATTCCAATTTTCTAGGTAATATGTTACTCAATGTCGGGCCAACAAAAGATGGTGTTATAACTCCAATTTTTGAAGAGAGGTTACGCCAACTCGGATCTTGGTTGAAAGTTAACGGTGAAGCAATTTATGAGTCCAGACCATGGACTGTCTGCCGAAATGATTCATTCACTCCTGGAATTTGGTAAGATTTTGTAGAAAGAATGTTCATTGAATATATATTTAGTAATTTAAATAAATATATGTATAAATTCGCCCTTTTGTAAATTTTCAAATAAAAACATTTATTATGTATTTAACTTTTTATGAGAAATCAACTTAAGTTATTCTCCAACTAAGTTGAAATAAATAAAGCAGACGTAATCGTAAATTTATTTCCTAAGTATTTTTTATTGCTGGTAACATACGCAATTAATGTTGAGTTAACGTATGGTACAGTGTTTTAGATGTTATCAGTTAAATCCTTTTCAAATGGACTGGGCTTCAGGCTATCATTATTAATTAATTTTCTTTCTCAAGTAATACAGGTTAACCCTTATCAACATGTACTATGTTGTAACTTACACAAACAAATCCAGTTAAAAAAAATCATATGTTATGTCATGCTGTTTTTCTCACCTCAGCACGTCCGTTCTACACTGTTGTGAGTCATACATAGATCATGAAATTGGCTATTCTTTGTAGATATTTCCTGCTCATTTCAAGGAAGTTAGATGTGTGTCAATGAATACATGTCTATAAGAAGCGAAAAGCCAATGTTAAAAAGTCAGACTACTTTTTGTTTTCTTGGCACGGCTGCCACTAGATCAAGCTTGTTGCGCGCCAGCCTTGAGTGAGACAGAGAATGACAGAGAAGGCAGCATGGCCACCTGGAGAGAGAGAGATATAGGGAAGATTATAAAGTGCCATGAAAATGAGAGAGACAGGAAACAGCGTACAGGGAAATTGGGTTGGGAGAGGGGTACATGGAAGAAATTCTCAATCAGCCGTGCTAAGCTCAATTCATCTGCTACAGTAAGTCTGACTATTTCTCTATCTCTTTTCACTTTTAATAGATATGTTTCATTGTGTTGACACGAGATTGCTTTAAAAATTCTCCTGGAAAAGTTTTTCTCTAAACTTTCCAGATATCCAAATCTGAGATGATTTTAGATATCACACTGAGAAATTCCACACATTGGAAAAAGGGCCAATTAAAGTGGACTAAGTTCAGAAAGACAACTTGCTTTTTTAAGGTCTTCCATTATTAACATCCATAGATATGCAACGCCGACACATCTTAGTGTGTATTTTAAGGTAAATATAAATGATTACATGAATGTGGATGTCTGTGTAGTCTGTTTACTAACCGAGTTCGACTGTTCCTCAGAAGGGCCATTTATTACTAGCCCGATAGCCAGGGCAAACTAATCAATCTACAGCTTTATGTGGAATCCGAACCATGTAGTGTTGGTCTGATTTTCAGCTAATTGACAAGCGTGATACTCAGTTCTCTCCCTAACACAACACCCAGACAATTACTTGGGACAAATCAAGAGTAGCCCCATTAAGTAACAGAACCTCACTCAACAACTGAATGGCTTCGTCGAATAACGTTGCAAGTGACATTCTACATTGCTGGGTTATTTCGTTTTGAAAAATATTGAGCATAACAAATTTTCTATTTATACATAATATACATAAGTGAACATAATATTGACATAAGTGAACAGTTTAAGACAAAAAACACCAATTTAGAGTACATATATTAAAAATAACAGTTTTTTGAGTTCCTGAAAAATTTGGTTTATGTCACTTGCAACGTTGTTTGGTGAAGCTATTCAACTTTTTAAACTGTTTTATCGGGTTTTTAACACATATTTTCTGGGAAAATTCACAAGATGATTTCATATTCTCTTATCTCATATTTTACTCTAATATTTACAGCCTATAGAAGGAGTTTTCCTGGTGAATATATATATAAATTTAGCTCTCAATTAGGAGTTTATATTTTGTGTTATATTGGTACTCAACCGCTTGATTTTCATTAATACAAAGTAATTTTTGTTTGTATTTTATCACTACAAAAATATAGAGGCCATAACTAGTTAACATTCCAAGTTCTGTAAAATAACAATTTACGGAGTTGATTCGATTGAATTACAACATCATTATTATAGCTTTATCTGTAAAATGAGTAATGTATTGAAATGTTGTCTTGCACTACTCCCACTTAACACAATTCCATGTGTCTTAGGTATACTACAAGCAAAGATAAGTCAGTATTATATGCAACATTTTCCCCTTGGCCGGTGAGTAACATAGTCAAGCTGGTATGCCCTGAGTTTACATTCCAAACTAAGGTTCAACTCCTGGGGCATAAAGGCTACCTAGAGGTAAGTTGTAGCAGAATGTTTCATTTATAATACCATACACACGTTACTTTAATCTTAAGGATTTACCTCGGCCAAACAACTTCCTTACCAAGTGTCAGAGTCCAACAACAAATGAACATCATCAGTTGTTTCCTTAACCCTTAACTAACATCATACGTCTGGGAGACGGACGCGAAAATAAAAACCTGTATATCTCCCCTCCACTACGCACTAAACAGCCATTCCTCACTCTACCTTTCAGTCAAGTGGTTGTCTTTGTCCTGTGAGCGTTTAGTGTTTGTTACTTGAACTTTAACCGCAATTATTGCGTTTTTCGGACCCTTTACGTCTGTGAGACGTATGATGTTATTTACGTGACTCTATTTTTGTATTATTTTGAATAGGTATTCTGTGTTGTGTTATTTTATTTTGTGTATTAGACTAATAAATAACATATTTGCATACTGCACAATACTAGAAAGTTCGTTATTAGCATTTTGTTGAAAAATGGATTTGGGAAACTTGAGCATCCCTGGCCCTTCACATGGGAGGCCTCATGTGAGTAGAGTCTCACTTACAGGAAACGATTTTGAAGGCCAACTTCAAGATTTAGTTTTTGATGTATTGGAAGGACCATCGGAACCTGACCCGTATAATAGTGATAAAGACGATGATTATCAAATCGAAAGTGATCACGACTCCGAATCTGAGCAAGAGTGTGAAGAAAATGACGATGTGTTTGTGCCTATGGAAAATAGAAGCACTGAAGATGAAGATTCTGATGAACCTCCCGCGAAATCATCTCGGCAGAGCCACTTCTTGGGGAAAAAAATCGGAAAAAGAGAAATATTCAAATGGAAAAAACAATCTCCCCCTACAAACATTAGGACTCGAAGGCACAATATTATTGTTCAACTGCCAGGCCTCAAAGCAAAAGCTAAACAGCTTGGAACAAATCCTTCTATTGAAGAAGTATGGTCTTTATTGATTACTAATGATATATTAGAAGAAATCATGAAATGGACAAACCATAAAATTTCCTCACTCAGAGAAAACTATACAAAAAAATATTCTTACCTTTGTGATCTAGACATGATAGAGCTAAAGGCCTTCATTGGACTTCTTGTATTCACTGCAATTTTTAAGTCTCAACATGAAACAGTTGATAGTCTTTTTGCTACTGATGGAACTGGCAGGGACATTTTTCGATGCACAATGCCCAAAAACAGATTTCTGTTTATACTTCTGGCTTTGCGATTTGACAACCCTAATGACCGTGATGAGAGGAAGAAAACTGATCCTTCTGCAGCTGTCTCTGAAATTTTCAACAAGTTTATTGAAAATTCACGTGAACTTTATTCTCCTGGGCCTACTATGTGTGTCGATGTCCCTTTCCGGGGTCGATGTACATTCAAAATGTACATGCCGAAAAAACCGGCTAAGTATGGACTAAAAGTAATGTGCTTGACGGACGCAAGAACTCACTATGTATACAACTGGTACATGTACTGTGGAAAAGGAAGCGATGGAAGAGGGTTGTCAAATGAGGAGAAAAAGCTGTTGATCCCTTCTCAAGCAGTTATAAAATTGGTAAAGCCAATTGACGGGTCTCGCCGTAACATCACAGCTGATAATTGGTTTAGCTCAGTGGAGCTGGTGAACGAGCTTTTAAAACGAGATCTGACTTATGTTGGCACTCTAAAAAAGAATAAGGCTGAGATACCTCCAGAGTTCCAACCCAATAAAACAAGGGTGGAAAAGTCTTCTTTGTACGGATTTACAGAAGATTTAACTTTACTTTCATATGTGCCAAAGAAGGGAAAAGCGGTCATTCTGATTTCGTCTATGCACCATTCGTCTGCTGATGATAATGATTCTGGTAAGCCGGAAATAATTGGCTTTTACAATTTGACTAAAGGAGGAGTAGATGCCGTGGATCAAAAATGTGCCAACTACTCAGCAAGTCGAAGAACTCGACGTTGGCCTGTGAAAATTTTTTTCACAATTTTAGATGTTGCATGTGGGGTGAACAGCTTTGTACTTTATCAGAGCTATAAAGACACAGAAAAACTTTCTAGATTTGAGTTTATGAAAACACTTGCAAACAACTTGATTCATCCCCATATGGCAAGAAGAACAGAATCAACAAAAAATTTGCCGCGTGAACTACAACTGTGTATCAATCGAATACTCAAGAAAGAAGATGATGTACAAGATATTCCCGAATTTTTTGAGACGAGGAAAACTTGTTCAACTTGTCCTCCTCGGCTGAAAAGAAGAACGAAGTACCCATGCCGTAAGTGTGGATCTGCGATCTGCTTGGAATGCGCAAACAAGATTTGCAAAGACTGCTTCCTCAACCAGTAAATTATACAGTAAGAAAACAAACATATTTTTAGTTTTTTCTGTAAAAATAATTTTTCTGTGTTTTTCATTTGTTTTAGTTTGTACATATTCATTACATTTAACTTTTAATTTGATTTCGAATGTTTACTAATCTTTAAACTTTTATAGTTCAAACACAATATTCATAATTGAAAAAACGATAAAAAATATTGTAAATAATTATTTTTCAAATTGTTTTTACATTTATATGATTTAATAGTTGTAGTTACATCATAGTTTTACCAATCAAATATGATTTGTCTTATATTTTGTGTTTTCTAATTCAAATTACATAAGGTGTCTGTCAGACGTAAGAAAACAAACATATTTTTAATTTTTTCTGTAAAAATAATTTTTCTGTGTTTTTCATTTTTTTAGTTTGTACATATTCATTACATTTAACTTTTAATTTGATTTCGAATGTTTACTAATCTTTAAACTTTTATAGTTCAAACACAATATTCATAATTGAAAAAACGATAAAAAATATTGTAAATAATTATTTTTCAAATTGTTTTTACATTTATATGATTTAATAGTTGTAGTTACATCATAGTTTTACCAATCAAATATGATTTGTCTTATATTTTGTGTTTTCTAATTCAAATTACATAAGGTGTCTGTCAGACGTAAGAAAACAAACATATTTTTAGTTTTTTCTGTAAAAATAATTTTTCTGTGTTTTTCATTTGTTTTAGTTTGTACATATTCATTACATTTAACTTTTAATTTGATTTCGAATGTTTACTAATCTTTAAACTTTTATAGTTCAAACACAATATTCATAATTGAAAAAACGATAAAAAATATTGTAAATAATTATTTTTCAAATTGTTTTTACATTTATATGATTTAATAGTTGTAGTTACATCATAGTTTTACCAATCAAATATGATTTGTCTTATATTTTGTGTTTTCTAATTCAAATTACATAAGGTGTCTGTCAGACGTAAGAAAACAAACATATTTTTAATTTTTTCTGTAAAAATAATTTTTCTGTGTTTTTCATTTTTTTAGTTTGTACATATTCATTACATTTAACTTTTAATTTGATTTCGAATGTTTACTAATCTTTAAACTTTTATAGTTCAAACACAATATTCATAATTGAAAAAACGATAAAAAATATTGTAAATAATTATTTTTCAAATTGTTTTTACATTTATATGATTTAATAGTTGTAGGTACATCATAGTTTTACCAATAAAATATGATTTGTCTTATATTTTGTGTTTTTTTTGTTCAAATTACATAAGGTGTCTGTCAGACGTATGATGCTAGTAGTGTAATTTTATAATATGATGTTAGTTAAGGGTTAAAAAACTTGTTATTTAATTTTATTTGAATATGACTGATAACCTCTTTGTTTATGAAACTAAAAATTCACAATTAAGGTTTTTTTTTTTTAATAATCATAATAAATGAATTTATTTTCTCAGTTTGCTACAAAATAACATTCATTATTAAACAAAATTCACCAGGTATACAAAAACAACTAAAAAAAGAACTGTCCAAGTTCAAACACTGTACTTGCCAAGACTGATGTCAAAGTAACACTAAATATATAAAAGAAAAACAAAACTAGTACATATTTTAGAAAAACTATATCTACATAATATAAACAAATATATATACAAGATTCTACCTTGATCAGCCATATCAAAACAAACGAATGATGGTGTATCCAAGATTATTAGAATTAAAGGCTACATTGCATTTTAAAGTGTTTGTCTTGTATAAGCAAAAGGAGAAAATTTAGGGCCTCCAAGGCATTTTTTGCCCATCTGGAGGTTCCTATTTCTTAAAATAAATGTCTTTTTAAGAAGCGTTCAGATAGTGAATGTAAATTACTACTAACTTTAAATTTTTTCGGCCACATTAATAGATTTTTAGTTCATATTATAAATTATTGAATTAGAACGATTGTTGACTAAAATTGGTGCTTCCACTGTAAACATTAGTCTACAGAACAATGAAATTATAATAACGAATAAACTAAGTAAAATAACAATTGATGGCTCATTAAAGAAAAGAGCTTAATAAGAAAAAACAAAAGAAGAACAAAAAGAAGGAAACACATGTGCTCTAGGTTGGAATGTCAATTAGAAAATTTGGGTCCTCTAATGTAAACAGCCAATCTTTTAGCTTTTTCAAAAATATTCTAAAGTTGTGTAAATTATACTTTTCAATCTGGATCCACTTTTAAATATTGGTATTATTACTGCATTTTTTAACTGCTTTGGAAACACCCCACTTGTAAAACTTAAATTTACTATAAATAACAAAACATCAATAATCTTTGGAGCAATTTGTTTTACTACAAAAGAACTGATTCCATCCAGACCTGGTGAGGTGTTGTTTTTTAATGACCTTATACTTATCAGTTCATAAGGAAGAACCGGTTCGATAAAAATTGAATTTACTTCATATTTTTTTGGAAAATAGTGTTTATAAACCATTGACGATAAATTTAAGGGTTGATACGTATTTAAATCTAAATTTCTTACAATATCTAAAAAGTAGTTATTAAAATAGTTTGCTACATACCTGAACTATTTCAACTTGAGTTTTATTTACAGTGTCCTTTTACTCCAACTACATACAATGCTGACTAGAGGTGATTGGGTAGAAATGATAAAATGTCAGTATGGAGATTATCTCCATGACCATGAAGTTTTTTTAACCCTTTCAGTGCCAACGTCCGATTTTTCGGACGTAGAATAACCATAACTAAATGGCCAGCGTCCGAAAAATCTGACGTTGGCATTTTAACACCAAATTGCCAGCGTCCGATTTTTCGGATGTTTTGTAAAAAAAAACATAAATAATACAAAAATTATCTGAAATTAACATATAACTGTTTTTTAATCAAGATAAAACAATCTTTACGATGATCACATTATATTTTGTCTCGGTAATATGACGTCATCGTAGTTCGATTTCAAAGTTGGAACACCTGACTGATCGGTAGTCAGATGGCGCCAGTTGTGTTGCTTAGTTACTGGCAGTATTTAGTGTTTTGTTTACTGTGTGCGTTGTTTTAGTGATTTATTTTTAGTAAATTGTTTTTATATGTAATAATTAGTAGATATGAAGAGATCTCTTGTCACCAGTTAGTGACAGTACAATTCTTAGAATTGTGGAAAATGAAGACTATATCAGTGACAGTTTCTTGAGTGACATTGAAGATAATGTAAACAAATCTATTTTTTATGTCATATCCACATTTTTTTAGCTATCAACTTGAAATTTGGTTTACATGTACATAAATACATAGAGAACATGATAAAATGAAGGATATTCCATTTAATAATAATTTTCTATACTTTAATACATTTCAAACAGAAAAATGTTTTAATTAAACAAATTTTAATATATGTATATTTTTTTAATAATTTACATAAAAATATTAGGAATATTAATCCCATCTTTAAATAATGGATCTCCTTGGTAAGAAAACAAAAAAAGAATTATTAAATTATTATTTAAAATATCGATTTTACAAAACTTTTTCGAAAACTCTGCAAAATATGGCAAAACAGCCTGGCACTTTAAGGACAGAATAATGAGTCAAGGCCTGGCAACTTACAAAATTTCGCTTGGCACTAATAGGGTTAATTTAAATTGGACACTTTTATAACTTAACAAGTATCTATAATTGTTACTTAAATATTTAAAGTATAAATAAGTCAACTAATTTTGTTTAACGCTAAGCTCTTGATGTTATGCAATATTTATAGTACACAATGGATAAGCTATTGAACAAACTTGGACAGAGTTAGATAGATCATTTATTTGATCTGTTAATTTTACGGTAAAAAGTACATCTTATGTCAAGTACAACTGGACAGTGGCAGGTTATATTTTTTACTGTTTAATGAGAATGGCGTCCAAGTATGAATTCCTCTCCAGGCCAAAACTAAATTTATACTTTAAACATAAAATTGAACAAGATAGCAGTAAACTATTAAATTATTTATGAATTGTACACTTGTGCAAAATCTGGCTCTTTATTGTGGACACAGATGTGTAATGAAAGCCAAATCAATGAAACGACAAATAACATTCAATGATGATTGGATGATGCAGAATTTAAAAAACTGCACAACATATCTATTCCTAGGAAACCTTATGACAATATTCCTTCAATTTAGAATTAAAATATCTTTGACCAAAGCAATGCATTCCTGTAGACGTGCACCAGTTCTACTGTCTAACGCTGAAGTCTCAAACAAGCACTCAGTTTACTGTTTTGCATACTATTGGCTCAACTATTAGTCACTTCAGCAGCGTGTTCTGAAAAAAGACAAAGAGTGGGAGGCCGCTGGCGCTACCTCTGACGATACTACAAGAACTAAATTCATAGGACAGGAAAACTGGCTTGATGGGACCTGCATAAGTGGACAGTCTTCTTGCTTCTATAGTCAGTGGCTATAACTTTCTCACATAAAATATCAAGTACGGTATGGGAATATGATTTAATATTTTTATGCACAGACCATGTTCATGAAATCATTTTAACATTTATTTATTTAATATTTACCATTTACTTTTAACGTTTTCTTGTGTTGATGAAATACTCTGAGGGCAAACAAAGATTATATTACATAATATTTTAGTGTAGTTTTCAATATGATCAAATTAATATTATAAGAAGACGATTACTGCATTTTTACACAAACAATTAATATTCTTTTAATAGCCCTTACAAAATTTTAAGTGAGGACAATATTAAAAATTAATACAACAATCATTATTAGTACAAAACTAAATTATAAATTAAATAATTGAGATGAATTAATTTAATTGTTATTTTTTTC
This sequence comes from Stictocephala bisonia, assembly GCA_035578905.1. Lineage (NCBI taxonomy): Eukaryota > Metazoa > Arthropoda > Insecta > Hemiptera > Membracidae > Stictocephala > Stictocephala bisonia. Next base: position 712,480 of record JAQJVL010000433.1, read on the forward strand.
ATTACAGTACATGGACTCAAGACGATTTGTGGAGATAAAGTTACCAAACAAAGCTGAAGTTACCAGTGAATGGGTTTGGACATTTAAAATTGAAAGTGTCAAAAATGTGAATGAAAATAAATCCTTTGAAGATGGAATTACTGTCACTACAGTTAGTGACTAGATACGGTTTTATCTGTGGAACACGATATTTTTTTTACTAAACAATTTATTATAATATACCTTTTGTTATTTATTTGACATACTAAAGAACCCTTTTTAATGAAAAAAAGTATGTTTTATTCAATTTTAAATTTGATTTATTGAAGTTTAGTTGCCAATTTATTGAGCATTTCTAACTCAGCACAAAATTGATCACAGCTCCTCAGTAAATATGTGTTGGTTACTAAGATACGTACAGTAGTATTACCCACTCGCTCACCCCTTCACACACAGTGGTACTGATCCACCCACCCACCCATACACTCGCAGTAATATTTACATACCTACCCAACCCTACACGTGCAGTGATATTGAGTAGATTGTTATTATTACTTGAGTAGACGATGTATTACTTGAAAGTTAATAAGTGACATGGTGTCAAATGTTAGTGTACAATACAGTAGAACTTCTAATTATAAGAACTATTTGGGGCTGGACTCGTTTCTAATAACGGAAATTTCCCATAGTCCAAGTTAGTTTGACGGCCTAGGCAGGAATTGAATTTATAACAAATTGTATTATTATTGTAGAAACATATTATTTTTAAAAAAACTACATTACATACTACAGGATCGGATCTCAAAGGTTTTAAAAGCTTCTTGGGATTTTGCAGAGACTGTTGGAGGCTGTCGGCCATGTTAGTTTTAATCCCATAAGAACAATGTTATTTTTTAACCGAACATACAATCACTTGTATCCAAACTAAACAGTTATTTTTAAACGGATTTTTCCAAACAAATTACATATGATCAAGAATTAAATTGCAAGTTGGAATTGCTTTGCGGATTCCTAATTAGTTTTGTAGAAAAAATATTTAAAAGTTTTTATTTTCACCTATTTTTTAAAATTAGTCGTATGTATTCAAAATATCAAAATGAAACCCAATGCATTAAATGATAACGTTTAAAATGTCACCTCATACAAACATTTTGGTCAATAAATAATGAATGTTTATACGATTTTCATTTTATAATTAATTAAAATTAATGTTTTATGCTGTTTCCTATAATCTGGGTTCCGATAATCGGGGTTTTACTGTATAAAGAAATTAAAATACAGTATTTCCATTTTTTAACTATTAAAGATATTTCCTTGCAATACAGTTCCGTATGGCAACTCTTCTATTTTGGCTCCAAGTGCTGATCAACATAACCTTTCAGAAATTAAGGTACCTAGAGATGCTTCTGAAACAATTTTATAAGATCACATCCAGGAGTGGTCCTGATCTACCCTTGCAGAACTTACTTGAGGGAGAAAGTCAGCTCAAGTTACTTGAATCAGTATTAAGCACAACTTCCAAGTTACAAATAGTAAATTGGAGGGATAGGACATCAGCAAACTTACCTTAGAAGACAAGTTCACTAACACCAGAGTAGTTGTAACATACACAAAAGGATCACATAATCACACAAATTTTCAGTTCCACTGGCACTTTCTTCAGGTACTGAAAATTCATGTGATTCTTTTGTGTATGGTACTACTACCCTGGTATTACGTGAACTTGTCTTCTAAGGTAAGTTTGCTGATGTCCTTTCTCTCCAATATACTAATTCCTGGCCTAGTGTGCTTAAACCTAACCTAAAATTGTCAAGTTACAAATAGAAAACTTCTCGTACAAAAACAATCGGGCATTATTCTGAGTATAATTCAATGTATGGTAAAAAATCCTAACTTTGATCAAACATAACCAGCCAGTTGTTTGATAATCTTCAGACGAAATGTGTTCTACTTAACTGAACTTGGGTGGGCAGGTGCAATTCATGGAATTTGGAATGGGGTATTATGTTAAACTAGGCATATAATTGTAGGATGGAATAGTGGTGTAAGGAACACATACTGCACAATAGCCCATTAAACTTCTTGCTCTGAATATAATGCCACTTTGAACAGGATGGAAGAGTAAGCAATTGAATGGTTAAGAAGTGTGGACAAGCTCTTTTGTCCTGATTTAAAAAAAAAATTTATTTTGTACTCAAAGCACTGATGATTTAACGCTTTCCCTGAGGCCATGCCTGATCGGGCATCTGCCTAGAAAAGTTGTTTTTGTACTAAAGGAAACATGTTTCTTAAAGCCAACAAAAAGGTTTTAGTTGATTTATTATTATATTTTTCAAATATGTTTGCTACAAACAAAACTATGCAAATACGATAACATTATATATACAATAAATTGACATTTTTATGTAATGAAGCTGTTATGATTTACATTTTACAAGTCGTAACACAAGTCTTGATCAATCCACTGTTGATATATTTCAGCACTTCCCTTTGCCTGAGTGTTAACGGTCTAAAACAAAATATAAATAACAATGCAGTAAATTATTAGTGTTGTTGGGTGTTATTATTACTTGGTAGTTTTTACTTCTAGATTGACGGTGAAAATGAAAAACAAATGTTGTATATCTTACTCCACCTTAGTAAATGCGAAACCACATACACTAGAGTAACACATTTGTCGTTCCTGTGCATAAGTTTGTCTGTTTGCGTAGAAGCAGTGAATCCAGAGTACTCGTTAGTAATAACTTTCCCTTTTAATTCACTAATTTGGAACTGCTAATTAGAATTCAGAAAAGTTCTTTTCATACCCATCCCCATCCATGACCTTTATTTTGTGAACTTAATTTTGGGGAATAAATAAATATTTTGATAGCAAAAGTTAAAAAAAATAACATATTCATATTAAAAACATGTTTTTACTGATAATATGGCTTTTTCAAGTTCTGATTGGCTTGAAATCATACAATATTTTCAAATTACAAAAGTTGCACAAGAAAGCCCATATCACACAAACGGACTTATAGCATTGATTTTACTATATAAAGAGATACTCCATCCATATGGGAGAGTTGTGGCGAGGCCCCAAAACTGTTTTGAGGCCCCACTCTGCGCTGCGCATAGCCCTATTTCCTCTCTCTCTCTCTCTCTCGCACGCTCTTCTGTCTCTCTCTCACTTCCCTCCTCTCAAGCCACTCCCCATTCTCCAGTCAGCCGCCCCGCCCTCTCCTTCCTCAGGTTCCACACAAAAACAACGTCCTGCTTGGATAATAATTGTTTCCTTTATTCCATATTGCCGACCGGGTTCTCTGTTTATATATTTGCTTGCATCTCTTTCAAATAATAAAGAATACTGTGTTGATACTATTACAGTAAAACTCAGTGTGACATTCATATTGAATAAAGAAATATTTATAACTGAATAAATTAAAACACAATGTTAATTTATATGATTAACACATCGTGTATTTGTAAATAGACACACTTGTATAGACCGCTAATCTATCGGCAATGCTGGCAATAATTACTGCTGATTTAAGTAAACATTTTTATATTATATAGCCCATCTGACAAATCTTTATTTATTGCATTTTAACCATCGATTAGGCCTATGATATTTATATAGAATAATACTGGGCAAAATATAAAACCCAGGTTAGATTCAAATTTCATGACAGGGTTATAAAAAATCATAACAAAACCACTAATCTACTTCTATACAAGGTAGTAATAGCTTTCATCTTATGGCCTGATTCAGACAATCTGTGTAGAGGCATTTAATTTAAAATAGCATTATTTTTCATTTTATTATAAATGTCTATTTTATTATTACTGTCTTTAACATTAACAAATTATTTTCATACACGTTTCTATTATTTTACTAGATGTGAAAGTATGGATAAATTTCAATTTATTTATATTTTCAATTTCTCTGGAAAAAACACTCTGGAATTACACTGGTAACATTTCACAAGTAGCGTGACCAGCAATAATATAAGAAATAACTAATTTTAAGTAACTACAGAGTCTAATTAATAACAAAATAAACTATAACCGCACTCTGTGGCGTTTTTAATTATAACAATTCGAATATAATTTATTTACAAAACTGAGAATAAACAGAAGAAACAATGCCAAGAACTAACAAAACTATATAAACAAATAACTATTACAAATAAACAATAATATAGTTAAAAAATAATACATAAATTTGGGTTTCGCGCATATTTTGAACTGTAATAATATGGTTTCAAATTGAAACAATTATATATTCATTTAGAATGGCAAACATACTTATATTAAAGATCTGCGGTTAAAAAGATGACTAAAAGTCAAAGAACTTATATTATTTACACTTATTTAGCTACACATTATATTAATTAGGGCATAGTATTACGGTGATAACTTAAATCACTAATGAGAGTTAGGAGAGGGTCCAATACCAAAACATCCGAGCTGCACCTAAAACGTTACAGGAAAAACAAAGGATAGGCGATGATTGTTAGTCTAGTACCGTACACCAAAATAATAAATATAAATATTAATTAAAATATTATCCATTTTATTGTTTTGTTGTATATCAAACTCAAGCCCAAAATCAATTCAGATATTGTCACACTTTAGTTGTTAAAATAAAATGATTTTACAATCTGATTTTGTCATCTTGTCAAGTTCAGCTGATATAGATAATTATTATATTTTACCAATAACCAAGAAGTTATAAGCACAGAAAGCAGATATGTGCTTATTTTGTAGTATAAGTTTGGTGCTATTCGGAATCAGACCAGTGACAATTCAAGTTATTTTTGGCGGATTGTGATATTTACGGAAATATTTCAATCGCACAGCTTGTAGTCTAAGTTGCATTTTTGAGCAGCTAAGACTGGACGGACTACCTGAGATCGGTATTGAGCGCAACTCAAGTACTGGTTTGGGACCTCTTTGGGACATCGCAATTAACGCAGGTAGGATTGCGCGCAACTCGTTAACAGCCAGAGAGTGAGGAGTACACGATTTTCGGCAACACGACTGAAGAACTGAATTGTGTGTGTGTATGATTTTTTTTTTCATTTTATGACTCCGCCACTATTTATGAAATCATCAATACAGCAGATATTTTCTCTTTATCTCCATTTTTATATCAAATAAAAAGAAAAAATGCGTATTGTGGTATGTATGACAAATAGTTTACTTTTAAAACAAAGAGGAATATTCATTTATAGTTAAAAATACAACAATAATTATACAATGCAATACTGACAAGAAGCTTTAATTACTTGATATAAAATGAACAATGATTTCAATAATATAAAAGGTTAATTCTAATATTAAATGTAACTATATGACAGATGATAAGTTATTGAATAACTAAACTGTTATCAATTATGTCTGATACTTCTAATAACGCATCCTCAGTTGACTTTCCTTTGATAAAACCGAATTGATGTGGCTTAAGAAAATGTAACTTAGATAAATAACTATGGACTCTTTTAATCATTGTTTTTTTCAAATACCTTAGAGAATACAGATAACAAGCTAATAGGTATTATGTTATCTAGTTTTATTGAGTTATTGTCCTTCAAAATAGGTACCACTGTACTTAACTTTAGGCTCTCAGGAAAAATGCCTTTGATAAAACTACTGTTTATTAAGTGAACTGAAACTGGTGCAACCTCATCAATTATATTTTTCAGTAAATGTACATTAATTTGGTCACAGCCAGTTGATTTTTTATTTTTTAAAAGTTTAACAATACTCTTAATTTCATCTACATCTGTTGGAGTTATAAAGAAAGGATGTTGATAGTAAGTAAGTAAAGGTGGAAGGGTGTTAGAATGTACAACGTCTGGACGGCTAGACTGGATTGCGATAAGGTGATTGTTTATCTTATCAGCAATGACGGAAGGCTCACGCAAAACTTTGCCATTTGGCAATTCAATTAGCTCTACTATTTTCTTTGAAGAACCACTTGTTAAGTTATTTATTACCTTCCACTGCTCAGATACATCACCTTTACAGTTTTCTAATAATGTTGAATAATAATTGTTTTTTCTAAAATTGATCACATTATTTAATTCATTAGTATATTTTGCAAAATAATTTTGAAAAACTCTGTCATATGGTCTTCTTTTAGAAATTTAAGATAATTTTTTACGTCTCTCAAATTTATGTAAAATGTTTGGTGTTATCCAGGGACTTTAAAATTTAGCCTTTAACAATTTAGAACTACCACCATGTTTCTTGCTACTTCTAAATATACAATTACTTAAAATATCAATAAACTTACAATACGCAGTATTTACATCATTTTAGATAATGCGTAATGTTTTAACTAAACATTTGTAACACACTGTTATTTATATTGACAAAATAAGAAAAATATGTCCCCTAACATTTTTCATATAGGCCCTACACAAACCCCTAAGGCCTAAATAAAAGATCGCGATTCCATTCCGTACAAGACAAACTACAGCACGGAACAATATCCCACTTTGACCCACTATCAAGGCCAATCGGCAACAGTAGACAGGTGGAGAGGCCAGAAGTACTTCTGGACGAGCGTCTCAAGAGAAAGAGAGGGAGAATGGGGGAATGAGAGGGAGTAATTAGTTTCCTTTACTGCTCACAGGTTGTGCAACCGAACAGTCGAAACTGGAGGCAATTTCGATCTCTTTAACTTGATTGATGATAGGTTGCAGCACGGTCGCTCCCATATTCCGTGCCTCAAAATTTAACATTGGATGGAACCATCTTCTATGTATAGTAAAATCAATGCTTATAGTGAGACTGTAGAGTTCTAAAACCTGATAAATTATCTCAATGACACACTTGTAACTGGTCCCAATTTTCAACATATAGACAGAACTACCACGAAAGCCTGGCTATTACAAAACAAGGTAAAATCCAAAATGTTGACAAATTTGTTTCAAACTAGTACAAAACAATATGGTCAATAAATTATTAATTAACAGATACTCAAAAAGCAATTTTTCAATTCACACAAACAGCAGACAGACTGAAGGTAGCCAATAAATTTATTTGAAAATAGCACATTAAAATTTTTCGAAGCCACAACAGGTGCTAAATACTATAAAAGTGGGATACAAATACCTTAAGTCAATTGTTTGAGAGATTAACGAATTTTAAATAGCATTGTATATATTGTACAATAGCTATTTATATAATTAACATTTTACTACAGACAGTATTAGAACACTAAAGTAATTTCATGTGTATGGAGCATAATACTTAAATAATAAAGGGTTGTTAAAAAGGGGAAGTTCTACAGCATGAGCAATTTAGTAAATTACTACTATGGAAGGTATTAATACCCTTACTTTGATAAGCGAACATCAAGTCAAGACCATTGTCCTCTCCGTGTGAGTGTACCAGCGCATCAGACTGTGGATAACAATGTCCAAGGTTCAAATCCTCAACTGTATTGACAGTAGGAATTTTTATCTTTAAACAAAGTTCCCACACAGGCCTACAGTCCATGTGAACTGGCATGAGAAGCTTAAAAAAAGAAAATATACGTATTGACACAGCTCTACTCACACTTTTGTTAAGTTCGCAAACTTCAGAATAAGTATATTTGTTGGTTACAAGTGTATTGCAAATGTTGGTAAATTTATTGGAGTTTATCAATGCTTCAAGTGGTTTTAGAAACATTGGAAATCTCAGAAAATTTACCAAAATGAACAATCCAATCCCAGCAAATAACTTTTAAACAGTAACTGTAAAGCAAAATTAATTTTCCTGATTTTTTACAAATATTACAGAAGATTTTCAGATTGACCCATAGATATACTGCGTAATTCTTGTTTTTATTCCGGTGGTATAAATCCACGTGTGATTCCCAGTTGTAAGCCACCATTTTTTTGTAAGGCAGAATGTTTAAGTAACTCACATTCAGAATATCTTCGGTCGCTTTCTATGTACACCACGTGATCATGAGACGCTGACAATAAAGTTTTCTCGAGCAGAGGCGGAGGGTAGGAGAGTGTTTGGGCGTGCCGTGTCCTCAGAACTCGGGCCACCAGCACTTGAGCCAGCAATTATCATCTGCATAGCTCCCTGCAGAGCAGCTAAGGTCAAGGTTATTTGCTCTTCTTCTCGCAGTTTCTTCGCCAATCGAACAAACAACTGACGTGCCTCAGGACCAATTTCGGACAAATGACTCCCGTAGATATCTACAACAAGTAGTGTGATTGTTGATATCTAAAGTTTTGAAGTTTTTTTTCTAAACAACGTTGAAAAAGAAATACAGAAACAATTAAAACAATACAGTTTTCCAATTTTTAAAACTGACTTTTAAGCTTAAATGTGATAAACCACAAATTATAATTATTTGAAAGTAGTTAACTTACATTTTAATAAGCATATTGCAGGTTATTTCAACCAATTAAATACACTTCAGTAAAACAACAAATTAATATTTTTGGGGGAGAAATTCACAAGTTTTTTTAAAAATGAGAAGATGTTTCTGGTATTTACACACTCAGAGCGCTGAACTAAAATTTGAGCTATCTCATTCTTAGGTAAAGAGGATTTATCTAAACAAATTGTAGATTTGAACCAACAAGAACAGAGGAGCGAACGTCTACATGAAATCTTACCATATGTTTCATGAGCTAAACTAATCAGATAAAAGCTTCAACAATAACCACGGATTCTGCATTTAAATCAAACTGTAATTTTATATAAACAATTTAACTAACTATATAAATAATGACTATGGTTACATATAAATTGCATCAAACCGAATTCCAATTGTTGTATAAATACTATTTACAAAGTTTTACTCAGTTAATTGGCAAATTATTTAATTAATTCTAAATAGTGAATAAACTTACCTAATAAAGTGTTAGCCACGTCTACGAGCACTCTAGTGAATCTGTAGTCACCGATGTATTTGATGATGAAGCGTAGAATTGAGAAGAGAGATTTTCCTTCCCGCCCAGTGAGAGCTGACTCCAGAGCCTTCCTTCTATAAACATAGGGTACATGTTTAATTTATTTATTTAGTTTCACTCAAAAAATAATTGAGCTGAAATCTGGATTTTAGACAAAATTCCAAAAAGAAACTTATTACTTTTAGGAACAAAGTGTTACAAAAGGTTTTGGAATTCCTATGGAAGGGGACAGATGGAGAATAAAAAGTAATTAGAAAATCAAAGAACTTTTCTAAGACATAGTTGCAGAAGTAAAAAGCAGAATACTAAGGTGGACCGGTCACGTCATCAGAAGAAATGAAACAAGCTTCCTATATCAAATATGGAGTAGGAACCCTGTTGGGAGAAGACGACGAGACAGTAAAAAATTCGCTGGAAAGACAAGGCAAAACTCAGTGCATCAATTGAAGAAGCAAAACAATAGAAGTCAGCGGAGGCAATATTTTGGTGAGGCCAGTGTAAAACAGAAGCCACACAACCATGATACACGAAGGAAGCACAAACTATAGTCCAACCGTTCTAACTTTACCTCTGAGGGGAGCACAACATGGCAACATAGTGTATCTTGAGCGCTTGGCTCCTTTCTGCCCCACGGCTAATTTGTTTCCGGTCTAGATAAATCACAACTAGGGCCTGATAGTTAAAATTGTCTGATTGACTTGGTTTTTTGATAATTGTAAACAGTAAAAAAAGTACTTCCTAGTTAAACACTAAGAGATTTTAATTCTCATTAAAAAAAATAAATTTGTACCTCCCTACATTCTTCCAAATTCTGAGTCACCGGATGTAAAATTTAGAGGAGGGCTGTGGCGGTCTGGATGCAATTTTGCCTATGTCGATTTTGCAAATCTCAGAGGTAAAGTAAGAACGGCTTGATTATAGACCCTCCCTACTGCCTCAAGTCTCTGATCCAATGAAGAGATGAATCAAATGAAGCGTTTTAGGTCTCTATTAAAAAAAACCTCATAGAAAGAGAACTTTATTCTATTGAAGAGTTCTTCCATAGTGATTGTATTATCTAGAGACCCATAAACGACTCCTTGACTATATATTGTTTATTAACACAAGTTTATTTTTATATGTTAAATATTGTACTGCCTTTGGCTACACAATAAATAAATAAAAATATGGTTTCATGCCAATTGTCATAACCTCTCAATAACTGAATATTCAAAATTTGCTAAGGATCGAAATCTAAAATGTTCCTGTATGTGTGATGATTGCCTAAATTCTGAAAATCTACCTTTCAACATACTAATCAGCCAACTATCCATTTTAACTTACATGATTAGTGATTCCTTACCATCTTGGTTACCCATGGCCATGGAAGTAAGAAGTAAGTATAAAATAACACAGACAAAAAAACAATTTGGGCATATAAAAATTTGCGTGTTTTTCCCCAATTATTTTCCGAATTAAAAAAAAAAATGGAAACATAATTTGTTCCCATTAATAGCTTCTATTCAAGAACAAATGATAAGGCATAAATACCAGATGATTTGTTTCAACCCAATGGTTTCAATGAGTTTTTTCTTCGTAAAAATCATCTACATTTAAACCTAAAAATTTCATTCACTCGGTTTACCTTATTCTTCATCCTCTATATTGATTATTGATTTAGTTTTATTCCTAGAATGGATGTGATGAGAATTTCATTAATTTTGTTTAACTTGGACTTAAAAATGAACTAACAATACATGAATTTATTAAATTTGAACTATTCTCCTACTTTCTTTAAAACGTTAAGTGTAATAGAGCTTAATATATTAGATATAAAAAATAAAAAATGTTTCTTTATATTATGTAATAAGCATCAACTAAACTGTTGACCTAAATTTTATTTTCTTGAACCAAAACACACCTTGCCAGTTCTTGGAAGATGGTGACTGTGACATGTGGAGTTCTATTGACAATATAATTCATCAACACACTGTCAAGGGCCTTAGAATACTCAAACTTCCGTAGATGGGCATCATATTTAGTCTCTTTCACCTGTGAAATACAAAAACAGAACAGCAAAATCAATCTACGAGATATAGTCAAAAACTTCTTAGAATTTGTTGAAATATTTATTGGACAAAGATAAAAACTTACAAACCTATTTTCCTACAAATTCTCTCCTCCTGCAAAAAAAAACTTGCCCCAACGATCATACAGTTGTTCAAAACACTTTACACTTTTTTTTAAATGTATTTCAATGCTTTTGTCACATTTTTTCTGACAGCTTCAGTACCTGCAAATCGTTTTCTTTTTATTGATTTTTTTTACCTTGTGAACAGAAATAAATCGGCCGGCATGAGGTCATGCAAGTAGGGAAGAATTCTAGCATGGTAACGCGAGATTGGCTAGGTAGTTAGGTACTAACAAGGATCGATGCGCAGGGGTATTGTCATGCTGCAAAATCCAATTGTTTTCTGCCCATTTACAAGCCATTTCCCCCCCGATGGTATCTTGTAAGCATCTGAGAATTATTGTGTGGACACTGCCCTGTTATAAATTTGCCTTATATGCGATTTCATGAATTATTATTCTTATGTTTGCACAAACAATTTGTAAAATTCGCTCAATGTTACCATCTGTTGTTTCAGTTGAGGGCATCGTACAATACAAGAGTAATCTTCAATGTCTATGTGACCTCCAAGAAAACATTTGTGCCGTTTGCTAACTTAGCTTTTCTTCATTGCCTAAACTCCATACGCTTGAATTAACCTTTTAGTGTCTCAGAAGGTGACTTTTGACACAAAACACAAAATTTCATGTTATTTCACTGTTAATTAAATCAATTTTCAAAAAGCCACAATGTAAACACGTAAATACACGAAGCGCTCTCCACAGGAGAACAACAACGGCCGAGTGCTACCAATATCCCTTCTTCAGGAGTAGCACTAGCTGCTACATAACAAAATTTCCATTGGCAACCAACCACACTGGATGTATCTGGACATAGATTCCAGGTACTTTTTGAAACGTGTATATATATAAATATGGCCAGACATCGCACCTCGTATAATTTTTTATTACATTGTTTGTATGTTTCCAGCTGATGTTACATAGGGTAGGAGGGTATTCAATGCATGCATATCTTAGACCAATGTAACATTCATGCATTGTGTGCAGAGAAGTTCATTCATTTTTTAAATATTTTTTACACCCTAGGCCAAGACAATGAATGCGCCAATACTGGTACCGATGGCTGCATCTTTGCAATGATGAGTGGAAACTAATTGTCTACTATGAATGAAAAACTGTCAGTTTAGGTGCATCTAAACTGAAATATTGTTTACATATTCGTACTATTATTTGTTTATTGGGTGTTGATTGATATGGATAAAATATTTCTAGTATTTACATATATTTCTTCTTACACAAAAAAAGCTATAATTTTTCTATTATTCACTTTTCCAGACAAACCTCAACGTAAAAAACTTTGAAACTTTAATATGGTTGTCGTAGCTATTCAAAATCAGTTCTAGTTTGAAAAAATTATCAGCACAAAAAAGTACTATAAATATAATAATTTTGATTTCCTCAAAAACACTACATAGTAACAACGACTATGTACAGTTACAACTACCTTTTAAAGACATATATATCATTACATATGTAAGATTGTGGGATATACAACAATGCAAGTATTATAAATAATAATAATATATCATACTATGCCAAAGCTAATCTAACAACTAATCTATAAAAATGTAATTTTTTGAGGATAAGTCCTCCAAGGCAAGCCTGTTTGGAGGTACTTTTCAACTATACATATACAAAAGTAATAAAATGGGTGATTCTGTAAATCTTCTGAAAATTTGTCAACAAGAAATTGCATTTTCAAAGGCGTCTAGAAAGACATAAGACATTTATTGATCATTCAGACATTTACATAATATCAATAGATTTCGTCAAATAATAGAGATTTAATTAGAGGTAACTTTCACATTTGGTTAGGCCCTATAAAAATTATACAAAATAGACTCTACTGGTGCATCATTTGAAAGATCAAACAAAGTCATTTTCTTGTATAACACAATCGAAAAATTCCTTAATGTTATAGAATGCATGTTTCTTCAACCAATTGCACAGTTTATCTGAGAACGTTTTACAGGACATTTCTTTGCAAATTGCAGGCAAATTGTTAAACATTTTTAAGCCTAAAGATGAGTGATATTTCAAGGTTTTTGTTAATCTACATCTATTTCTTTCTAGTTTATTACAGTTTCTTGTATTATGGTCATGTGTCATAGTTCTAGTAGCATAGTTATGCAAGTTAGTTTTAACTAAAACTAACACTTCAAATATATACAAATTTACTACGGTAAGGATTCCTGTGGCAACAAACAGAGGCCTACAGTGCTCAAGTGACTGAGAATCAGTTATAATTCTAAGAGCTTTTTTTTTGCACAGCCAGAACCCTATCCACACCAACTCCGTTACCCCATATAACCAGGCCATATCTCAAAATGCTCTCAAAAAAGGCAAAATAGGCTGTTTTAAGGTATGTCGCTGATACATGTCTTTTTACATTTACCAGCAAAAATATCACTCTCGACAACCTTTTGCATACATTCTCAATATGGTCAGACCAAGACAACTTATAGTCTAGAGTAACACCTAATAATTTGACAGATTTGTTATAGTTGTTTTGTAGGCCTGGATCTCTTAAAGTAACAATAAGGTTATCAGTTTTACTTTCATTTAAGAACAAACCATTTGTACTAAACCAATCAGTGGCAGTTTTTAAGGCATTACTACTTATGGCACCAAGCTGTGTTATATTTACATGAGTATTTACAAGAGTGGTGTCATCTGCATATATTGCTGTAAAACATGGTAAGTTGATACTGAGATCGTTCATAAGTATAATGAAGAGAACGGGTCCCAACACTGACCCTTGTGGGACTCCGTAGTTGGTTTCCAGGGTTTCGGAATAAGTTCCCCCTATATCTACAACTTGTTTACGCTCTTCTAAGTAGGATCTAAAAATTGACAGTTCTTTCCCTTTGACACCATAATATTCTAACTTGTTAAGTAAGATATCATGCCTTACGCAATCAAAGGCTTTGCTCAGGTCACAAAGGGTAACCTGAGCACTACAATTCTCCTCCAAGGTTGTAAGTAACTTATTTACTAGACTATCTACAGCCTGAGTAGTTGACTTACCACTACGGAAACCAAATTGTTCAATACAAAATAAATCATTAAGTTCAAAGAACGAATACAGTTGTTTTTTTAAAATCTTTTCAAAAATTTTACCTAGTATTGGTATGCAAGAGATAGGCCTGAAGCTGCTTGGATCTGAGCGTAACCCCTTTTTATAAATCGGAACTACCCGTGAAAGCTTTAGGCTAGAGGGAAAAACACCCTCCTTTATACAGTTGTTGATACAAAAAGTTAAAGGTTGTACAATTGTGTCAGCCACCTGTTTCAGTAAGGCACTGGACAGACCATAAATATCCTTAGAATAAGAATTTTTTTAGGTAGGAGATAACCTTGAATACTTCTTGACATGTCACTTCATGAAATTTACACTGCACACTTGGAATTTTCAACACCTCCACTCTATGCACAGAATCATCCACAGAACTCACACTATTGCAGATTTCTTCAACCGAAGTCACAAAGAACCGATTGTAGTCATCAGCAGATAGTTCGGAGGTTATGTTGCCTTTCGATGTCTTACCAGCTGCCTTGTTAATTATCGACCAAGCTGCTTTGCACTTGTTTGAAGCATTATCGATGAATTCTTCATTTGCTACCCTTTTTGCTTGTCGGATAGCTGTACGATACTGGTGACGATAGTGTATTAACTAACATTTGTTGGGTTTGTGTACACTTTGTCCTATTAAAATAGTCCCGCAGCAATAAAATGTGATTTTTCATATTTTCCAGTTGAGGTGTATACCACTTGACGGAGTCCTTATTAGGCCTAGCTACAGCACAGTTGTTTGTAACAGTTTGTAATGGGAAAACAATGTTAAAAATGTCCAATAATCTCTGCATAAAAACTTGAAAATAATAATCTGCTGACATGTTAGGCTCATGCAAAAGTTCCCATGCTTCATTTTCAAGAATGTCTCTAAAATGGTCCATACCTCTATCGGTGATTTTTCTTTTTGTGAAGGGCTGACTAGGCTTATGCCTATCATCAATATTCCATAGGCTACTGTCTGAACAGCTTTGGCAGTAGTCTGTTATTAAAATCTCAAAATGTATTGCATCGTGATCTGAAAGTGCATAGTTACCATCTTATTTTAAAGATCTTTGTTTGTACAGTACAAAAGTAAAGATAATTGTGATAGGGAAAAATATCACAATTATCTGTACTCCACCTCCAACGATTTCCTATAACTACAGGGATACTGACTCACCCACCCACCCCTACACGTACAGTGATACTGACCCACCCCTACACGTACAGTGGTACTGACCCACCCAACCACCCCTACACGTACAGTGGTACTTGCGATATATTGATAAACATTTCAATTCTATCGATATATATATATATATATATATATATATTTATACTTAAATTTTCATATCTGTTTATCATATAACCTATAATCCAATCAGAGTTTAATCAAAACAAAATTTAACTATAAATAAAACCAAATATTTACGACAACCCTATATCCGTATCAAAACACGTACATCCAAACCACATGACCAAACACAAACTCAAATAAAATGTACACAGTATCATGCCCTCACACACACATGCATTAAACCACAGATACAGGGGTAGAATTTATTTTGTTGTAATGTCTTAAAATTTGTAAACACTAGATCTGGTGCAGGCACACGTTAAAGTTTGTAATAAAAACTGTATCTAGAGCTGGTACACACCAAATGTACATTTTTTGTGTGTGCCAAAGTGGAAGTTATATTTTGTTATTTTCAAATCAGGATGATAATCGTAGTAATGAATTTAGTTATTTTTCTCTAGCGGTCAAGTTTTACTTTCCTCAAAATACAGTCTATTCATAATACAAAATAAAATACAAATACGCTGTTAAAAAATCAAGGTATAGAGCTCAGAAAACTTTGGGTTGAAGTAAATCCTGTTCTGGAATACCCTTGTATTGATATTTCTACAGTACAACTAACTGATCTGCCGCTACATTTCACGTGTTCTGCTAACCTTGGTAACATGAGGCACTACTAGTTGGCCGCCAGCACTTATGATTGTGTCCTGAGCCAGACTAGCCGAAGGAAGGAAATCACCAACATTACGGTAGGTCACCTTCTTCTTCTGTGTTTGCGACGGAGTTGCATCCTCCTCCCTCCTTCTGACGGACACCAAACCATCCACAGTTCCCACAACTACCGTTGAATCCCTTTGCTAAAAAAGCCAAATTTAGAGTTAATGTTAAATTGGTAAAGTAGATATTTACTTACTGTAAAGCTAACAGCAATAAAAATACAAAATCTGAGAAATTTTAAGGCTTTAACCCTGATACTAACAAGGGCCACCTTAAGCAAACTAATTGTCGTCTTTGCACATGTAAATCCCTTGTTGTGGTGAAAGTCAATTTTTTTCCAAATTGTAACTCAAATATTTCTATTATACAATAGAATTGTATCAAATATAATATTTCTTACTATACATGCAAACTAGTAGTAATATTTTTAATAAATAAATGTTTGTTTCAATGTAAAAATATAATTGCCATGTATACTACAAAAATTATGCCTTTTACTTAAAAAGGCACGTTAAAAATAATTGCGATTTGTGATTAATTGTTCATTTCAATTATGATTTGTATTGTAACAATAAATTTCAGAGCATTTTATAATCAGTATTTCTCAATACAAATTCCAATATATATCAAGACACTATATAAGAAAAAATTTGAAGTAAAAAAAAAATATAAAAAGAATCTGTCATATTTGTTTGCACAGGGATCAGATGAATTAAAAGGTATAGGTGTATAAAACATACACTGATGCCAAGACTTAGTATAGGACTTGTGTAGTCCAGAGTTTCGACTGTACGATATGAAGAGACGTCATATATCTTGACATGGCGGTCCAGTGAGCCGGAAAGTAAACGCTGTCCGTTAGAAGCCAAGTGAAGGCAAGTTACAGTCTTGTGGTGTTGACAGAGCTTTGCTAGCAGTTTCCCTCCAGCTAAGGCATCCCACACTCGTACTTCACAGCCCCCTGAACAATAAAAGGATATGAAATACTTTGACATTTTTTACTTGAAAATGTTTGACCACAGTTTAAAACTAATCCAAGCTTTAGAAAAAGCTTGGGGTTGCACAAGTCTTATATTATTTGTACTTGTTATCAGTGTCTGAAAAAATCGAGACTGATTGAAAAATGTGGTGAACTTTACCAATTCTGAATCTTTGACAAGAATGGCCAAACTTCATGTATAGACTTCCATAGTCGTCACTATTATTAACAAAATCTTGGTCTTCAGGGCTTGACTGTGACACTAAACTATGAACAATATTGACAAACATTGCTAACGTTTCGGCCACATTACAGTCAGGGCCAGACGAGCACTGTTATTCTCTGAACTTAACTGAGTTCAGAGTAAGTCAAGTTATGTATATAACAGTGTTTGCTCACCCTGAAGATGGCTGACTGTAATGTGGCCGAAATCTCAGCAATGTTTATACATGGCTTAGTGACGCGGTTGAACTCTGAAAACCTAGATTTTGTTACTAAAAATGGTCAAACCTATTTATCATTACTATTAATATTCAATATACAAAAACATAAAAAAGTCTAGTTATGATAAAAGTCCACTATATTTAAAGATAGATTTTAATATAAAGTGAAGTATCTAAAATAATAACTTAGCTAACAACATTTTATAATGTGGATCTTTTGATTTAAAAATTAAAAAATGGAACTACGGTACAAATGTAATTAATCAGCTCATACTGACAATATTACTTGCATTTAACTAATTTAATTAGTTATTACAAGACAAGACTTAAAATATACTTTTTACTTAAGAATGTGTTTTTCTTTCATAACTACTTAGGCTCACCCACCCTTCTTTTACAGAGATGACACAAAGTTCCATCATGTACATCCTGCTATTACAACAGTATTACAAGACAGGCAAAATGCAAGATAAATTTTTGGCACGTTTATCTTGATCCAATTACAAAATAATCCACGTGAAATATTGCCATAAGAAAGTAAACAATACGAATCAGTATTGCATGGGGTCTGAAGAATAACAAACAAAATGGTAAGGACTTTTTTGACTACCATGTACGATAGTAATAACCCTCCCTAAACTTAAAACAAGGTGGTGATGACTTTCTCACCCATATATAAAGTACGGTGGCCATGACCTTTCCTCATAGTAATATTAGGGAGAGCTGGTAGCTGAAAGGTCAAAGGCAACAGGACTTGGGGCCTGAGTTAGAGATAGCGCAAGTAGTATAGAATGGGGTTTCTAGCACAGTGTGACGTCACGTCAGACCGCTACCAGCACAGGGTCAAAGGTCACCGCTAATCTGTTATCAGCCACGTGTTGACCTTGAGGTCAAGTTTACTATTGTTTACAACTGTTATCAGCCACGTGGTGACCTTGAAGGTCAGTTGGGCTAGGTCAGTGTTGTTTTGGTGTGACGTCACGCCGTTTTCCGCGCTCTTACGTCTGCTAGTATCAGCTGATGCAAAAAAAATATCTGTTTCTCTGTTGTCTGCTAGTATCAGCTGATGCAAAAAATCTGTTTTTTCTTAAAATGTACTAACTGTGTTTTTTCC
Source organism: Stictocephala bisonia (assembly GCA_035578905.1). Lineage (NCBI taxonomy): Eukaryota > Metazoa > Arthropoda > Insecta > Hemiptera > Membracidae > Stictocephala > Stictocephala bisonia. The sequence continues at coordinate 731,145 of JAQJVL010000433.1, forward strand.
ACAACAGTGTTACCAACTCGCAGACGATTAATTGTAGAAAAAATATATGTCAGTGCTGCCAACTCACACGATTTATTACATTATACTATAATAAATACATATACGATTATTAAAAATTATTTCTATATTAAATACAAACGTGTCGGGTGTTACAGTAATATTATTTTAATTCGTTATCCTTTTTTATCCTTTTCGGTTGCGAATAAATACGTTAAAACGATCGTCAAGTATTAGGAGAACAGAACTTGGTAAGATTTCTGAACTCGGCCGTTGATATCATGAGCGCGCTATCATATCGCATGACCCTAGTGTCAGCCGGCGCGCGCTTTATCAGCCCGCTTTTCTTGGCAACAATTACGGTTTCTCTTCACTTCTGCTAGCCAAATACACTCAACTCCCGATTAACCGTAATCGGAATAACCGCGTTGCGGCTTAACCGGGACACGTTCCGGGAAAAATACATAAAATTAAATGCAGACGGATGCGGTCCTAATTACCGATACAAGTCAATGTTTTCAAAATGTAAATGTAGGTCGATGTTTTTGAGACTGTAGGGCATTTTTCTCGGAAGGAAGCGCGGTAGGGAGTCACTCATCTCCAGCCGGCAGCCAGGCTCACTCAAGGTCATAGACCCCTTCCCTCTTACCCCACCCCTCTTACCCCTCCCGATACGTCAACACTCTCTCACCCGCGTTCCACGCCCCTGATCAGTAGAGCAGTGAAGTGTGACACACAGTGCGCATATTATGGCTACCGCTTCTAAACGTAAACGTGTTGTTTTGTCGATCCAACAAAAGTTGGACATTGTTCAAAATATTGAACGTGGTTCCACGTTAAACAGATGTGTAACCAGTACAATGTTGGCGATAGCACAGTGCGTGATATTTTAAAAAATAAAGATAAACTCGTAACTTTTGCATGTTCCTCGGACTCGAATTTTGGAATGGCCAATCGGAAGACCATGAAAAAATCAACGTTTGACGAACTTGATCAGTGCATGTTGGAGTGGTTTTCGCAGCAACGCGCACAGGGAACTCCGGTATCAGGACCGATTTGCAAGACGAAAGCAAAGTTTTTTTTTGAAGCTCTCGGAATGGAAGGGGACTTCGATGCATCATCGGGTTGGCTCACGCGATTCAAACTGAGACACGGAATCCGGGATGTGTCTACGAAAGGAGAAATCTTAAGTGGTGACATTGACGCTGCTAATCAGTTTAAAACGGAATTTCAAAAATTTGTGGAGGACGAGGGACTGTTGCTGGAACAAATTTACAACGCAGATGAGTCCGGGTTGTACTGGAAATGTCTACCCACCCGGACCCTAGCATTTAAAAAGAACACAGTACACCGGGACACAAGGCTTCCAAAGAGCGCATTACAATTATGACCTGCGCTAACGCAACTGGACAACATAAATTGCCCTTACTTGTGATCGGAAAAGCCAAGAAACCTAGATCTTTTAAGGGCACTGAGGCCAAAAATTTACCCGTGGATTATTTCAATCAAAAGGCTGCTTGGATGAATTGCGAAATATTTAAAACTTGGTTTGACCTTAACATTTGTACCGGAGGTAAAAAAAACACTTGAAAGCTCATGGCATTCCTCAGAAAGCTGTTCTTCTCTTGGACAACGCACCTTCCCACCCTAGTGCAACTAATTTGAGATCACCTGATGGAAATATCTTCGTGAAATATATGCCTTCCCAATGTTACGGCCATGATACAACCAATGGACCAAGGCGTTATTTCATCTTTGAAACGCAACTATCGCTCAGCTATCCTTCAGAAAAGAATAGAAGAAGGGAACGACCTCAAGAGCTTTTGGAAGGACTTCACAATCTTAGATGCCATCTACGAAGTGCGATCTGTTTGGGAAAAAACCAAACCGCTGACTATCAAACGATCTTGGAAAAAAATCATGCCCGACATTTGTGAAGACAATGACTTTCTTGGATTCGACGAGACTGATTTTGTTGTTGAAAAAATCACAGAAGCTATAAAAGATGTGCCAGGAGGAGAGGAAGTGGACGGAGAAAATATACTGCAGTGGTTGGATTGTGATGCGGAAGATCAAGGGTATGAGCTGCTGACAGATGAGCAGATTGTAAACAAGATAACAGGTCCACCTGTCGTGGAGGACGAGAGTGAAAGTGATGAGGAGGGTGGGTCACGTGATCAACAACAAACAACTGTGTTGCACAGTGCTGCACTGGCGAGTGTGGAACAGCTGCTTGAGTACTGTGAGAGTCAAGAAGATGCTTCAAATCGCAGACAAAATTGTGTTACGAAACATGAGAAGTAGAATCAAAAAGAAATGTTTCTCTGTTCAAAAACAGAAAACTGTTACGGATTATTTTCAAAGAAAGTAATTCACGGTATTTTGTGACTTGTAAATATTTTTTTTATTGATCTTAGTTTTGCCGTGATTTGAGCACCTAAGTACTGTAAATGTTCATATTCTTTGTACTGTATTTACATTAACGTGTGTTATTGTGTTCAAATATGTGTGTTAGGCCCTATTCATTCATTGTGATTCCTGTCAAATACAACAGTCAGGTATGTTTTAATGCAATATAAATATGTTAATTACCACCGTTTAATAGGGTTTTGCATTTTAATAACCTTTCCTGTTCATTTTATAGTATTTTGCGGATTAACCGCGATTTTACGTATCCGGGAAGCCTTAACCCTACTTTATCGCGGTTAATCGGGAGTTGAGTGTACTCTATTTATTTTAAAATCTCTAAAATCGTTCACCTGAGCTAAACAAGGTATAATATGTTTAAATAAAATTAATTGAAGGATTGTTCTTAACCAGTCAACGTCTTTTTTCCCCCGATTTAATCATATAAAGAGTATTTACATTATAGTGCCTACATATAGTAGATGATATTCATATAATAATTAATATTTATATTTTCGAAAACTGTATGAAAAAAGACGTGCTTTAATTAAAGTGTATTTTTTCTTGTTACACAGTATTAATTTGAATAATATTTTGTATTTTATATAGTATTAATTTGAACTGACCGTTTAACAAATGAACCAGAGGTGTTTTTTTCTTGTTGTTGTATAGTTTTTTTCATAACAGATGATTTTTGTTTACAAGAGCTGATATGTCTTCTGCTACCAGAGACTCTTTGTATACGAGAAAATTTTCTAAGTCTAATTTTGCTGATAGATGATGTGGTTCGCTTCGCTTTTAACGAGTCATACTATATAAAGTACATGATGTATTTATAGTATATAAAATGTACCGATGTTTCCAATAATTTGTATTTAATATAGTATTTATTTGTTCTGACCATTTAAACCAGATGTAAAAAAAACAATCTGTTGGTTTGTTGTCTGCTAGTATCAGCTGATGTGATACTATATGAAAGATGCAAAAAAATCTGTTTTTCTTTATACTATATAAAATGTACCAACTGATTATTAAATTATACCATAATAAATTATGTATACTATATAAAGTGTATACCAGTATTTTTTCTTGTTGTCAGTGTTGCTAACTTACGCTTTCATTCGTATTATACTATAATAAATCCGTGTACTATAATAAGTGCATCGATTCATCAGTATGGTCAACCGATATTTATTCTTTGTCACGTTATAATACAATAATTACTATGGCGGTAAATTTAAACAGATTGAAAAGGATTCTGGTTTTTATGTATCATATTTTATTTCAATATTGCACTTATATGAAGTACATTGTTCATATGTAATCACTATTTTCGTTGTACTATAATATATGCAATTAATTTTTATATATAAATCAGTTAGAATATCTTTGAAACAGCTTACACAGGTAGTTTTAAAGTAATATTCAATAAAAATCTGCAAAGAGCGGCAACTTCATCTGTATCTCAACAACATCCAAAGTTTAATCAAATGGTAAATATTTGTAAGAATGTTTATTTTTTAATATATGTGGTAGTGAGACAGATATAAAAATTCATATAGTTTAATAAAAATCTGCAAAGAGCGGCAACTTCATCTGTACATGCATGTATCTCATCAACAACTAAAAGTTTAGTAAATATTTATAAGAATGTTTATTTTTAATATATACTCTATATGTGGTAGTAAGACAGATGATATAAAAATTCATATAGTTTAATAAAAATCTGCAAAGAGCGGCAACTTCATCTGTATCTCAACAACATCCAAAGTTTAATCAATTGGTAAATATTTGTAAGAATGTTTATTTTTAATATATGTGGTAGTGAGACAGATATAAAAATTCAATAAAAATCTGCAAAGAGCGCCAACTTCATCTGTACATGCATGTATCTCAACAACAACAACCAAAGTTAAATCAATTGGTAAATATTTGTAAGAATGTTTATTTTTAATATATGTGGTAGTGAGACAGATATAAAAATTCATATAGTTTAATAAAAATCTGCAAAGAGCGGCAACTTCATTCTGTACATGCATGTATCTCATCAACAACTAAAAGTTTAGTAAATATTTATAAGAATGTTTATTTTTAATATATACTCTATATGTGGTAGTAAGACAGATGATATAAAAATTCATATAGTTTAATAAAAATCTGCAAAGAGCGGCAACTTCATCTGTACATGCATGTATCTCAACAACAACAACCAAAGTTAAATCAATTGGTAAATATTTGTAAGAATATTTATTTTTAATGTATTGAGGCAGATATAAAATTCATATAAAAATTCGTTTTAATTTCAACAAATATCACAAACACGTATTGAAAAAATCGAATTTTCAAATAATTTTAAAAAAAAACTTGTGACCGATTCATCACGAATAATTTATTTAAGTAAGGTCAAGATAACTGCATTATTATATGTTTCGGTTTTAAATAAGATATATTAAACGTTTATCGCAATAAAAAGTTATACCTTGACACTGATTTATTCATTAAATAAAAACTAAACTCATTGGCTCACTTAGAACGGGGGAAAAACCAATATAAAAATGGAATAATACAATATAGATGTTAAATTCAACATAAATTTCATTTCAGATGTGTAAAATTATGAGTTAAGGAGTTCAATTATTATTCCCTCACACGTTAGTTAAAACAATCGAATAATATTGAATTACGAGCCATATTTAGACATATGTAATATTACAATATGTAGCATTTATTTCAGATTTCCATTAGGATCTTACACATGAGAGCCTTACGTAAAATTTAAATCTAATATGTTAAAGACATTAGAGATTACAGTTATGTAAATATTAAATGGACAAAAATGTTTAATTTTTTCATGAAAGGATCTTCATACGTGTCCAACTATTATAATATTGAGAGAAACGATTAATTATAAATGACACTTTAAGTTAATAACATGTTTTTTTCCTATTTTGTAAAGATAAATTCTCTTATTAACAAATTAAGTAAATAAAAAAAACAATTCTATGAATCCATTAATAACTGTATAGTGTATTAAATGTTGCATATTATTTTGACAATTTTATAATAATAATTGCCTTTTCTTATAATTTCAACATAAATATCACAAACACGTATTGAAAACATTGAACTTTCAAATAACTTTAAAAAAATTGTGACCGATTCAACATGAATAATTCATTTTAGTGAGGTCAGAATAACTTCATTAATATAGATTTATTTAAAAATACATATTATTTGTTTATAGCAATAATAAATTATACTTTGTTACTAATTTTATCATATAAAAACTAAAATCATTAGCTCACTTTGAATGGAAAAAACAATATAATACAATATACATTTAATTTCAGATATGCGTACAAAACGTTCTTCTACACTTGCATCCTTGAGTGCATACATATGCGTTATGTTTAAGATGAGACATGTCTTGTATATGAGAAATTATCTAAGTTCCATTTTATCAGTGTCCGTATGTTGAGTAAGGATGAGAACTGAGTATCAGGATTGTCAATTAGTTGAAAATCAGACCAATAATACGTGTTTTTGATTCAACTCTATGTCCCTTAATTTCACTGGTTGTTAGACTTTAAATGAAATGTCCGTTCTATGAAACAGTCAAACTCCGTTAGCAACAATATTATATTGGTTATCCATGCTCATACTACTCACATTCACCTTAGAATACGTTCAATTGTTGCCTTCTCATATCTAAGAATAATACTTTATATTGTTTTCTCTTAAATGAGCCGTGAGAGTAAATACTATAATAATTGTTATGTTTAAATAATTTGTATAACACAGGTTATACCAAATCAACCGTTTAAGTTTATACTTCTTTTGTCTACATATCTTTTATATTCGGTTTAATGATAGAAATAAAGATGTAATAAAAATGATAGTAAAATAAATTAAACTTAGCTAAGTAAATTAATTTCGTGTTTTCATAAAGATATTTTTACTAGTATCCGCATTATAGATTTCTAAAGAGATGGTAAACATTAGAGCCTGCAGTTCTGTATATCTGGATAAATATTAAATGGATAAAAATGTTTAATTTCTCAAATAAAGGATCTTCATACATGTACAACTATTATAATAAACATGAGAGAAACGTCTAAATAACCAGTTCAATGTAACTAAGTTGGTCGTATTTGTTTTGTCATGTTTACCAAAATAAATTATACAAGTAGCATACTATGTAACATTCAATTCACTATGTAGTAATTAACGGAATTATAAATTTTTGTTTTATCTGTTTAATTATCTTTTAGAAAATGTGAAAAACCAGCTTTACACTGATTGTCATTCAGCATTCCTGTGATGTTGATGTCTTGTATTAATTCATATTTATGGGGTGATTGAGGTAAATAAATATATAAATTAACTAAAAATATAGAAACACCCAGTTACTCATTAGTTATCTAAAAATTTTTATCACTATACAATTTAAGCGTTATTAGATATTTATCGCTTCACAAAATTGAAATATAACTCTGTAAAATCATGTTATATCTTATAAATCCAGTATTTTATATTACTGTTAAGTAAATGTACAATACATAGTAGAGAATATGTCTTGATATAAAGCTCTTAAACGACTAATCATAGTATTTGTTTACTCAAATGTAAAACATTCAGAATAGTTAACTATTAAAACATTGGTGTTATAGTCATTTATTAGCAATGTTTATCAGGCATTTTAGAAAAAACTAAAATTCAAACGTAATTGAAAATCAATTTAATTAAAAAAATACATATTTTATTAATTTAGTTACTCATATATGACCTTTTTAACCGATTTACTTAGGTTTTAAAGTTAATATAACTGGTATATTTAGTTTAGACTTCTAATTCGAGTGTGCTATCATACGCTTGACCCCACTTGAACCATATCACTAAGTCAGCTTAATTGTTAATCGATAATACTTTTATTTTCATCAATGACACAGACTTGCATTTATTTGCATTATACTAACAAGAAATTAAACTAATTTTTTCGTTTATCCTTCTTTCGTTCTGCTCAGCCGACAGTAATACTCAGTTCTCTTCCCTGCACAAAATACGGACATTGAGAAAACTATAATATTAATGGATTCATAAAATTGTTGTTTTATTTACCCAATTCATTGATAATAGAAACTATCTTTACAAAATAGGAAAAAATTATACTTTTTAATTTAAAGTGTCATTTATATTTAGTCGTTTCTCTCATGTTTATTATAATAAATGGACATGTATGAAGATCCTTTATTTGAGATATTAAACATTTTTATCCATTTAATATATATCCATATATACAGAACTGCAAGCTCTAAAGTTTGCCATTTATTTAGAAATCTATAATGCGAATACTAATAAAAATATCATTATGAAAACACTAAATTAATTTACTTAGCTAAGTTTAATTTATTTTGCTATAATTTTCATTACATCTTTATTTCTATCATTAAACTGAATATAGAAGATATGTAGACAAAAGAAGTATATACTTAAACGGTTGATTTGGTATACCCTGTGTTATACAAATTATTTAAACATAACGTCCATTATAGTATTTACTCTCGTGGCTCATTTTAAGTGAAAACAATATAAAGTATTATTCTTAGATATGACAAGACAGTGTTTCATAGAACGGACATTTCATTTAAAGTCTAACAACCAGTGAAATTAAGGGACATAGAGTTGAATCAAAAACATGTATTATTGGTCTGATTTTCAACTAATTGACAAGCCTGATACTCAGTTCTCATCCTTACTCAACATACGGACACTGATAAAATGGAACTTAGATAATTTCTCATATACAAGACATGTCTCATCTTAAACATAACGCATATGTATGCACTCAAGGATGCAAGTGTAGAAGAACGTTTTGTACGCATATCTGAAATTAAATGTATATTGAATTTAACATCTATATTGTATTATATTGTTTTTTCCATTCAAAGTGAGCTAATGATTTTAGTTTTTATGTGATAAAATTAGTAACAAAGTATAATTTATTATTGCTATAAACAAATAATATGTCTTTTTTTAATAAATCTATATTAATGAAGTTATTCTGACCTCACTAAAATGAATTATTCATGTTGAATTGGTCACAATTTTTTTAAGTTATTTGAAAGTTCAATGTTTTCAATACGTGTTTGTGATATTTATGTTGAAATTATAAGAAAAGGCAATTATTATTATTATAAAATTGTCAAAATAATATGCAACATTTAATACACTATACAGTTATTAATGGATTCATAGAATTGTTTTTTTATTTACTTAATTCGTCAATAAGAGAATTTATCTTTACAAAACAGGAAAAAACATGTTATTAACTTAAAGTGCCATTTATAATTAATCGTTTCTCTCAGGAATATTATAATAGTTGGACATGTATGAAGATCCTTTCATGAAGAAATTAAACATTTTTGTCCATTTAATATTTACATAACTGTAATCTCTAATGTGTTTTACATATTAGATTTAAATTTTACCTAAGGTGTAAGATCCTAATGGAAATCTGAAAGAAAATGAATAGAGAATTTCACATCTACAGCCTATTTTATTATATTAGAGAAAATAAACTATTATTTTCCCATTCTATATTCATACACTCACTCAAAAAACATCTTCTCAATAGAAGACTTAAGTATGCAAATGATGAATGACGTTTTGTTTAATAAGTCTGAAATGAAATGTATAGCAAATTTTATTTTAAAACCCTTGTCATAAGTAGAATGTAACTTATTGAAGTATTGTGGTAAATTTATAATAAATTGCAGCAATGTACATCTATAAAGTAATTAATTATTTATGATATTAGGTTAAAATAATGGGATAGTTTGTAAATAGAGAGGCTTTATTTGATATCTTACATATTGTAATATTAAATATGTCTAAATATGGCTTGTAATTCAATATTATTCGATTGTTTTAGTTAACGTGTGAGGGAATAATAATTGAACTACTTAACTCATAATTTAAATTATTACCAATATCAACTAAATATCAAATTTACTAACAAATTTCAGACATCTCTATCCTTTAGCAGAAGACACATCAGCTATATAGCTGTAGCAGACAACAAACCGACACTTTTTTTGCATCTGGTTTGAATATTAAATTATCATAACAAATTAATATATTAAATACAAACTATTATTTGGATAAATGCTCTAAATATTATTGAACCATTTATGAAAGAAAAAAAGTCACTATTTAGGACACCAGAGCCAACTAGAAACTTTGGTTGTTGTTGAGAAAAATGTATGTCCAGATACTAATGAAGTTTCCTCTCTTTGCAGATTTGTATTAAATTATATGAATTTTTATATCTGTCTCACTACCACTAAAGTATATATTAAAAATAAACACTTTGTATGCCGCACTCGCGGCAACTGTAACATTGATAACTCCTACCAGTCTTTGCTCACCTAATAACAAGAAATTAAAATTTAACTTAAATTAATATATATTAACAAATATACATTTATTATTGTAATAAAAATAGATAACTATAAACGTGTAAGCTGTTTCAAAGATATTCTAACTGATTTATATATAAAAATTAATTGCATTTATTATAGTAGAACGAAAATAGTGATTTAATATGAACAATGTACTTCATATAACTTCAATATTGAAATAAAATATGATACATAAAAACCAGAATCCTTTTCAATCTGTTTAAATTTACCGCCATAGTAATTATTGTATTATAACGTGACAAAGAATAAATATCGGTTGACCATACTGACGAATCGATGCACTTATTATGGTACAACGGATTTATTATAGTTTAATACGAATGAAAGCGTAAGTTGACAACACCGACAACAACAAAAAATACTGGTATACACTTTATATAGTATACATGATTTATTATGGTATAATTTAACAATCATATATGTATTTTATATAGTATAATGCAATTAATCGTGTGAGTTGGTAGCACTATGAAAAAACAGTTGGTACATTTTATATAGTATAAAGAAAAACAGTTTTCTTTTTGCATCTTTCATATAGTATGGCACCACATCAGCTGATACTAGCAGACAACAAACCAACAGATTGTTTTTTTTACACCTGGTTTAAATGGTCAGAAACAAATAAATGCTATATTAAATACAAATTATTGGAAACATCGGTACATTTTATATACTATAAATGCATCATGTACTTTATATAGTATGACTCGTTAAAAGCGAAGCGAACCACATCATCTATCAGCAAAATTAGACTTAGAAAATTTTCTCGTATACAAAGAGTTCTCTGGTGGTAGAAGACACATCAGCTGATGTAAACAAAAATCATCTGTTATGAAAAAAACTATACAACAACAAGAAAAAACACCTCTGGTTCATTTGTTAAACGGTCAGAACAAATTAATACTATATAAAATACAAAATATTATTCAAATTAATAATGTGTAACAAGAAAAATTACACTTTAATTAAAGCAAGTCTTTTTTCATAGAGTTTTCGAAAATATAAATATTAATTATTATATGAATATCATCTACTATATGTATGAAAACTATAATTTAAATACTCTTTATAGGATTAAATCAGGGGAAAAAAGACGTTGACTGGTTAAGAACAATCCTTCAATTAATTTTATTTAAACATATTATACCTTGTTTAGCTCAGGTGAACGATTTTAGAGGTTTTAAAATAAATAGAGTATTAGGTTAGCAGAAGTGAAGAGGAACCGTAATTGTTGCCAAGAAAAGTTGTGCACCAGCGGGCTGATAAAGCGCGCGCCGGCTGACACTAGGGTCATGCGATATGATAGCGCGCTCATGATATCAACGGCCGAGTTCAGAAATCTTACCAAGTTCTGTTCTCCTAATACTTGACGATCGTTTTAACGTATTTATTCGCAACCGAAAAGGATAAAAAAGGATAACGAATTAAAATAATATTACTGTAACACCCGACACGTTTGTATTTAATATAGAAATAATTTTTAATAATCGTATATGTATTTATTATAGTATAATGTAATAAATCGTGTGAGTTGGCAGCACTGACATATATTTTTTCTACAATTAATCGTGCGAGTTGGTAACACTGTTGTGGAAAAAACACAGTTAGTACATTTTAAGAAAAAACAGATTTTTTGCATCAGCTGATACTAGCAGACAACAGAGAAACAGATATTTTTTTTGCATCAGCTGATACTAGCAGACGTAAGAGCGCGAAAACGGCGTGACGTCACACCAAAACAACACTGACCTAGCCCAACTGACCTTCAAGGTCACCACGTGGCTGATAACAGTTGTAAACAATAGTAAACTTGACCTCAAGGTCAACACGTGGCTGATAACAGATTAGCGGTGACCTTTGACCCTGTGCTGGTAGCGGTCTGACGTGACGTCACACTGTGCTAGAAACCCCATTCTATACTACTAGCGCAGGTTTGAAGTGTTGGTGGAGCAGTCGTTTTCTAAATTCTGCACCTGGCTGCTTTGTCACGTATTCCACGAAGGAATAGAACATGATTTTCATTTTCCTTGTTGTTGCAAATAAAGTCATGTTCCTTCAATGTATTGATACAAAACCTTAAGCCTAAGTATTCATTCAATTTGAAATTCACATAATCTAGAGCCAACTAGACTTACAACCCATCAGTTGTTGATTGTTGACATTCGATACCCAGACTGTCGAGTATTGAATGTCGAGTTAGTGAAGTTTTACTCTCTATTGAATAAAGCCATGAAATGCAAATTTTTGATTAAAAGGTACGTGCATACCTGCAGATACAAATACCCCTCCAGATGGTAGAAATAGTACACTCTCTACAGGAGCCCCGTGATCCACTGTGAACACTGGTTTAGTGCTGATGCGAGAGTCAAACATGCGAACCTGATTGTCATAGCAACCTGACAGCAAAGTAGAGGGGCAGACAGAAGACACTGCACCTGCTCGAATATAGTCCTTTAAACAGACATTACAAAATTTTATTTATTTATTTTTGTTTTTTTTAATTTATTCATAAGACGCCGATCGTCAAGATATGGGCGAATATGGATTTCGAAATGAGTGTGATGAGTGTAGATGAGCGAATGTAGTCATTGTTACAAACTAAGGCCGACTATTCCTTAGAAAGTGTCGTTAATTAATAGCCCAATGACAAATGAACAGCCGGTGGTTATCAGCTGATCCTTCTCAAAATGTATTATGACCATGATTGGGATCGAACTGACAACCTTTAGCTTATGAAGCTGGGATTGAACCAACTACGCTACCGACCAATTTCAGAATTATTTCATTGCCAAGAAATATATCCAGTAAACCCCAGGAAGGAATCCAACTTGTTTTAATTGTTTATATAATCGTCAGACAATGTAAGAATGCTCATTAAAATATTACTGTAAAAATCGTAAGTTGCTGGCGTACCGTACTGACATAGTGGCAAAGGCTTCGTTCGACTGCTGAATGAAGTGTCCAAAATTCGAATCTCCAACTAAGCTAATGGTCAGTACTTCACTCATTGAATAAACTTCAACTGGCAAGTGAAGTTGAAAAAAAAAGAATGAGAATATTAATATAGACAAAATCAATTTCATAGCTGTAAAATAACAAAATAAATTTAAAAAAAGTTATAGTATTAAATAATAAAAATCATCATAACAACCAACACATTTCCAATGTCAAGAGAGTGTGAAGTGGAGCAGTTCTTACAAAAAATGTGTATGTACTTTATAAATTTATTTATCAAAGTGTTGGCAACACAATCTAGTAACAAATACTGCATTTATATATTTTTAAATATTCTATATAATGATGTACACAGTTTTGTCATATGTATAGTTATAAATAACCTCAATAAAAATACATCACAGGCAAAAAAGAATTATTACAACTTTAGACATTTTTTTCATATAGTATATTGTTACAATTTAAAAAAATCAATATAATATATATTAAAATACATCCATAATTAAAAATGATATCAAACCTTGAAACTTTTATCAAATTTATTTTTATAAGACGTAGATCGTCAAGATATGAGCGAATATGGATTTCGAATAAGTGTGATGAGTGTATATGAGTGAATGTAGTCATTGTGTTTGGGAGATTGTAGGCGATAGGTTGGATGCTCGGTCCTCTTAATACCGACATGGCATCCGCTTGGTGGTTCCTATCGGCGTGGACACTACTAGAGAAGTCTGGGGTGTCCATGATGGATGGTAATCATTGTGCGGATGTTATGTGGGGAGATAACTGAGTATCAGGCTTGTCAATTAGCTGAAAATCAGATCAGCACTACGTGGTTTGGATTCCACGTAAAGCTGTAGGTCCCTTAGTTGCCCTGGCTGTTGGGCTATTTATAAATTTCCCTTTCTGAGGAACAGTTGAACTCAGTTAGTAACCAGACTACACTCATCACACTCATCCTACACTCATATTCGCCTTAAAATACCAACAACGTTGAGTCGGCGTCTCATATGTAAGAATTGTTATAAACTAAAGCCATATATTAGAAATCTTAGAAAGTGTCATTAATTAATAGCCCAATGACAAATGAACAGCTGGTGGTTATCAGCTGATCCCTTTCAAAATTTGTTATGTCTCTGGGATTGAACTAAGAACCCTTAGCTTATGAAGTTGGGATCTAACTAACTACACTACCGACCAATTTTTTTATAAAGTAAAATCAAAATTATTAAAAAGCGCAATATTGAATAGAGCCACTGTTTCAATTATTAAATTCAAATATTATTTCAATATACATATAAATATCAACGTTACTTATGAGAAATTAAGTGAAACCCCTCTTTATGCAGGAAGGTTGTGACTGGAGAGCCTCCTAGGTAAGCCTAGGCCAAATCTACTCCAAAATACCTATTGGAAACTGTAATATTGATAATAAACAATTCAAATCTAAAATGAACGTTGATAACCTAGAGGGTCTGACTTACATTGTGATCTTCAAATGTGTGAAGCCGTTTTTCACTGGGGATATCCCACAGTGCCACTGTTTTGTCATCAGAGAAACTTGCAATATGAGTTTTGTCTGACGTGAAGAAACATCTGTGGACAGCACTGCAACGAAATAGCCAATTACAATTAATTTTTAGTGATTGGACTTTTATAAAAAATTACTAGTTATAATATAAAGTAAGAAAACTATAAAGTAAGTATCATTTCAGCAAACTTACCTGAGAGAGTAACTATCGTACAAACATAATAATGGATTAGGTGGGCAGTGATTCTCAATTAGTAGTTTAAAAAAACTAGTTTAGTGGGACAATTAGATGTTACTTGGTGGTAGATAGAGGAAGGTTCACAATATAAACTGCAACAATTTTTGAGAAGGATCAGCTGATAATCACCGGCTGTTCATTTATCATTGGGCTATTAATTAATGACACTTTCTAAGGAATAGTCGGCCTTAGTTTGTAACAATGACTACATTCGCTCATCTACACTCATCACACTCATTCGAAATCCATATTCGCCCATATCTTGACGATCGGTGTCTTATGAATAAATAAATAAATAAAAAAAAAAAAAACGAGCTGGTCATTGAAGCGTGGGCTGTGTGGGAGGTTGGAGTGAACAGTACCTCACACTGAACATGCTCCAGAGTTATAAGTTTTTTTATTGCTTATTACTTTATGTACATTTTTTTAGAAATCTGTTTTTTAAAAGGGTGATAAGTTGAGACACAATTCAATTCTTGGGTAAAATTCAATCATCTCAAAAAATCATATTCAATTTCAATTAAAATATGACTTGGTTTGCACAAATTGATTATCTTAATAAAAGACTTTTAATGAGTTATTTATCTATTAGGTAGACGAACTGATATTTTACCAATGAATTACATAAGAGCTGCATTTTGTTTGTCTTCTTCCAATCAGTTTATAGATAAGCTTACTTTTATATTGTAATTACATTAGGATTTCAAAAAATATTAGTATTACAAAAAAAGGCAACTAAGAATCTTCTAGTGTGATCCCCGTGAACATTGAAAACTACATTTGAGAAATCTCCGTTTCCAAACAGTCGTAAATCTTTTCATATATGAGCTGATAATTTACATAAAGCAAAGCTCCTAAATAAATTTTAAACATTAATGGATGTAACACTAGTATTAGAAACAAAGCTGATGGACCACTTTTTGGAGAGAAATATTTGCTCATATGCCTCAGACATTAAAAAAATGTCATTCTTGGTTATTGGAGATTCCATTTTACACCAAAGATATGGATTTTTAATTTTAATACCGTAAATTTCTCTTTTATTTACTGTAAACATTTTTTGTCATGTAAATATTTTTATATTGTATGACTTCTTCTTTTATGTAAATATCTGTGTAAGTATTTATAACCTTTGTATGTAGTTTGTAATTTGACTTCAATTCTGAGCTCTATTTCAACTTTGTCAATAACATTATATGCATTCTTGTGACAAATGCATTAGGTGGACCGATGCTTCTATGTGTCAAACGAGCAATCCTCTTTGAAATCTATGTTTCAATTTGATTTAATTAATGGGTAAATAAAGATGATGATTATGAGTTTTGGCTTTAGGTAAAAATAACATAGGGAAATCATATATACATTTTGTAAATGTCACATGATGTAGCAGCAGCCAGATTATGTTAAAATTCTTTGGTATTTTGTTCGAAGAGGAAGAAAGAATCCGTTAAAGAATATAAAATTAAAATGTGTTAAGTTTATGCTTTTTTATTTATAAAATCTGGCTTTTTAATGGAACTTGATAAAAAATGAATTCCTAAACCTATTTCAAATCAAAATATCCGTTTTTTTTTTTTTTTAATCCAATATTAGGCATTATGCCCTAAAACTAATTTGTGAACAAGTTATTTTCTAATTTATTGATTTTAATTGTTCACTAGGGGACCCCCCCTGCGCATGCTTTGTGTGTCACCCCCTTCGCCTCTGCATGTAACGTTTGACTTCAAATATTAACAATTGATGGTAAACTTTACCTCTTTTGTTCCGCCACCAATCTTCAGTTTTTTCTTTCTTACACTACCGGTTTTGGAGACTAATCTCCATCTTCAGATGTTCACTATTCACTACATACTAAACCATTAAAGTTTAAAATACTTGAGTTTGCATTTTTTGAATCACTAACAGATGTTTTAGAGGTGAATCAAGATGAGGGTGGTATTGCCAACCTTACAGCCTATTATTGAGTTGTTTATATTTCTTGTTGTGTTTTCGATGTTGTATAACTGTATCGAAGATTTCATTGCTGTGGAAATCAGTTTGTTCATTTAATATTTGGAGAGGGTTTTGTTTTATTGATTTATAAATTTCAAACTGTTCTATTACATTCATTTTTATTCCTTTTTTGCAAACTTTTAAAATCTTGAAATTTTGTTCCATTCCTGTAATGTCGTGGCCTGACTCTACTAAGTGATCAGCAAATTTTGATTTGTAATTTCTGTTGGGGATATGTTCTTTAAATCTGGTCATGAAAGGTCTGCCTGTTTGGCCTATGTAGTGTTTAGGGCAGTCATTACATTCTATTTTGTAAATTCCAGTTCTTCTATATTTCTGAAGATGGAGATGAGTTTCTGAAACCGGTAGTGTAAGAAAGAAAAAACTGAAGATTGGTGGCGGAACAAAAGAGATAAAGTTTACCATCAATTGTTAATATTAACCAATCAGGATAAAATACCGATAGAATAATCATGGATTCAAATATTAGTAATTAAACTGTATTAAGTAAAATAATATTATTTAAATTCATTTAGGGTAGCTCACTCATTACACTTGATTTGCACTCTATTTATAGTATATTAATTATAAACAACCAATGTTATTACTAAGCCTATTTCAAATGTTTTCATTTTATTTAACGGCTGGTGATAACATACACACAGACATACATGGCTTCGCTCTTTTGTAATTAACTTGCTATTTTACTGTGCTGCTCTCTATATTTAACCTAACAAATTATTTGGACCATTTAACATTTGTTTATGTCACCAGCTGGTCAATTAAAATTTATCTCCATAATAACATTGCAACTGTGATACTGTTGCATAGGACAAAAACCTATGGGAATTTCGAAAATCTAGCTCCGTTACGACTTAGAAATTAAAATTATTTTTTGAATGAAACAATTTTCATCAAAATCGGCCAAGTAATAAGCTCAGAAAGTGAGTGAACTAAATGACTTCATTGTTTTAATATAAAGGATAACAGAGATGGATTAAATGCCAATATTTTAAGTACAGTTTTACTCAAGTATTAATGAAACCGCTTTATTCACAAAAGAATTTGGTACAAAACATACACAGTACACTGTCGTTTTCAAAATTTTATAACAGGCTACTCTTCATCAATTTTTATTTAATAAATTAACTTGATTTTAACAAACCTGGTATGGCCACGAAAAACCCTAAGTAGAGACTTGGTTTCAACGTCAAAAAGGCGCACAACTGACTCCTGTCCACCTGCACACAACAAAAGGCCATCTGATCTGAAACTTCCTCCGTACGCTGTCTCTTTAAATTTGTTCAAATTCTTCACAGGTAACTTGGTCAAGGCACTGTATATTTGTACCTGTAAATTATGAAATAATTTGTATTATGAAAAAAATAAGTTATGACACATAGGGTTGGGTCCCCCAAGCTTGGGATCTTCCCCACAAAGCTTATGTTATCAATAGCATTAAATTTTATAAGATTCAACATTCGTTTTCACATCACTAGATAGCCTACATAGTTTTACATCACATTGACTGTAATATACCTTTGTTTGGTTTGACTAAGCAACATATAGCAACTCATCCTCACGCACAGACTTGCCTTTATAAGGATCATATTTCTCAATATGCGTTTGTTTGTTTTTTATTGTTTATTTTGTTGTTTTGCATGTAATTAATTTGTAAATTTTTTAAATGCAAAACAAAATATGTGTATTATAAGAATTCATGGAAATAACTAGGTTTTTAATTTGAATATTTTTTCAAGCAACTATTGTTGAATTTTCAAAAAGCATTTGCAATAAAACACAATTAATTATGCACATATTTTAGAATTATTTTGGATATGTTCAATCATTAAACTGAAACATAGCATAGAAACTTAAAAGGTATTTTCGTATGAAAAGTCAAAATTAAAACTCCAATAAGTTCTTGAACTACAATAAAAAATAAAATGTTACCAACCAAAACTTTAAAAACTACAATAATCATAAAAAAAGAACTATAGAACAACTTTTTTTCTTCTTTTTCTTTTAACTTAAAAAAAAAACTGAAAACATCCTACAGAATTAAGGAATGAAAGAATATTGCTGGAATGCTAATGGAAAGGGAGGGTTCATCTTCCACATTAAACTTTTTTTCTGAACCGTTTCAATTTTTCTATTTATTAAACATTTTGGTTTATGGTGCCAATGAAAATAGTCAGATAAATTGGGGTAAGTGATTTTGGGAAAGTTTATTGGTTTCTTTTCAGTAATATATGTTTGAATAGTCTGTGGAATTACCAAGTCATTAATACAGGACCAAGAAGAAGATAGTAGTACTTCTTCTTGTAGCTCAGAATGTTGGACCACTGCTGCCATAGTAATGAGCTTACTTTTATTGTACAATCACATTCTAAAATAAAAGTATGTCCTTTATGCCCTTATTTTAACAAAAGAAACTGACTTGCAGAGTGTAACTTTTTAAAAATAAGTGATAAAAACTTGAGTAATTAGTGAACAACACATAGTTTATTAGACATATGTAATATCTATTAGAAAATTGTAATTTATTGGAAAACTGGGCGAAGCGTCACCACTTCGTCAGTCACTTTTTTTGTTAATCAAGTTATACGTTTTATACATTGATGTATTTTAAAAATTGTATACAAGTTGAAAGTGCAACAGTTGTAGTTACAACTTTTGCACTTTCAACCATCTTGTCACATCCTAATTTTCAATTATAATACATAATAAATGATAAGGCCTACCAACAGAAAAATTATCCACTCTCATATAAATATTTTATGTAACTTTGGAGTCATTTTATATCTTTTATTTATGTATGACTATATAGTATAAGCAATAGAGGAGTTCCTAAAGGGCTAACTGCTCAGGCCAAAGATTCGTATACAAAATTTATTACATGATAATATCTTAAGTAAATTAAAACTTACTCTGACAGAACAAGTTACAGCAAAGTAGTTAGGCTCTAGAGGAGAAAAATCAACGTAGTCTATTGAACCAAATTCTTTCAGCAGGACAGGGACCTATAGCAAAAAAGAAACAAATATAAATAGAAATATATCATTTTAAAATTCCATAGAAATAAAAAACAGTACAGGTTTTAAGTAGCCAATCTATGATATAAAAATATGAGCGTAAGTAATTGCTAAATTAGATTTATCAACGTCCCACCTCATGACTTGCTACACAAGTATTTCCTTCCTTTAAATTCTATAAGAAGAATAAGAATAAGAATAATTTATTCCTTTAAACATGGTACAATGCATGCAATTGGAAACGTCAAAAAATTTGATTAAGACTACACTTAACCTAGCAGATTACAAGCAATTTGTAATTGAGTATCTTTCCTAACCTATATTATTAAAAAAGCTACTTACAGTAGTGTTCGGCAGGTTGAAAAACTCTTGGAATAAGTATAAAGGATTTGCCAATAATAGACCCACCACACCTCTTTTGAATTTAGAATCTGACAGGTTCCGAGCTGTACAAGGCAATTTGTTCATTAGTCTACAGCCAAGAATAGAAGGACCTCTCTGGGTATGTGTTAATCTAACATAAGGAATGTCGATCATGTGCCTCTGCCTAGTTCTGTGAGTGTGGATGTCACTTCTCAGTTCAAGATCAGTTAATTTAGCCTTTGTTTGTATGAGCAAATTTAACACAACAAGACAGTAAACTGTAAGACAAGACATTTCAATGAATATAGGTTTGCAGTGTTCATCCACCGCAGCACCCGTAACAACACGAATAGCTCGCTTTTGAAGCAGAAGCACACGACTGACACCTGGAGCACAGCCCCACAGTTCCAGGCCATAAAGTAAGACACTCTGAAAATAGGCCATATAGGCCATCCTTAAATAATCTTTTGGGACACAGTCCCTTAATCTCCTTAAAAAGAAAATTACCCTGGATAGTTTGCAACACACATAGTCAATATGAGCATTCCATGTAAGTCTAGAGTCAAAATGGACACCAAGTAATTTTACACTATGTACAATATGCCTCAAAGTAAAAATAATTTTATGTGTTTTATCTTCATTGAGCAAAAAAGAATTAGCCCGGAACCATGTCGAGACATATTCCAAGGATCTTTCCATGGAGGCCTTGAGACTCTCTAGATTCTCTTCCAGACTAAACAAAGTGGTGTCATCTGCATAGCAAATCACACCAGAGTCAAGATTACATGAAATATCATTTGTTATTATTAAAAATAGAAGGGGACCAAGAATGGACCCCTGTGGCACTCCATGCTTGATTGCAGTAGCCCGAGACCATTTACCACCAACATAGACTGCCTGCTCACGGTCACCCAGATATGATCTGAATAGATCAAGGTCAGAGCCACAAACACCATAGAATTTCATTTTTGACAAAAGAATACTGTGATCCACAGTATCAAAAGCCTTACTGAGGTCAAATAGTGTTATTAGACACTTTATGGATAAGGAATAATTTCACAACAATAGGGTATTCATTACTAAGAACTTTGGTATGGTTATATTAATTTATTATTTTGTATGTACATGTCACTTATGACAAAACCTAAATTTATCAAAATCTTACAATAAAATTGATGTAGACATTAGTATTCACTGTAATTTTGAACAGAACATTTTGATCATTTTAAATTTAATTAAAATGATCAAAATGTTGTATTTTGCCTCATTTTCAATTTTGATCCAATAAGGACATTTTTATTATTAATTTTATATCTATTTTAATTTTATCTGGATTTATTAACTAAATCTGTTAAATTAAATGAAAACTAAATGTTGTACCACCATTGAGGTGAGAAACATTTACATTTTCTACGATTATGTGTTGCGTATTGCACACATACACTCAGCAGGCATTCACTTTCTGCAAGTTCATAACCAATATTACAACAAGTTAGTTGTTAGAGGAAGTAATTATTACATATAACTTTCAAGTACTTCATATTTTATAAGTAGCCTATACATGGGAGGTTTCTAGATATGGCCACTGCTGTTCAATCAAGCAAACCATACACTTTTCTTGAATTGTACATTTAGGTTAATCGAGTTGCATTATTTCAAAATTATCTTATCAACTTTAAAAATTCATCCCATTTCATAAATTTCATTTACCAAAAACTTTAGAGCAAAGCAGGGGCTTTCCTTGAAACATCTAGCTATTGAAAAGATTATCATTAAGTAGGCCTAGGTATGAATGAAGATTAATGGTGAGTCTCCTGAAGACCTACTACCAAACTGATTTTTAATTTTTCTTTTAACATTGTCTATTGTTGATTATAAGATGTGCACAATTTGTTCCCAACCAGAAATTAATAAAAGGGTTACTTTGATTTCTATTTTAAAATGTTCTATCCTGAAAAAATTGACTGATGATTCAAGCATTCTGACAATGCGGTCTGGATTTTATTTAGCTTGTCAAGCTGACAAAGTTGGTATAAAAGTTGACAAAGTTGGATGACTGAGTCATATTCTAAGATTAGTTTCGCTTTTTGGGGGCTAATCCCTAAATTCCTTTAGTTGTGTGTTGCTGTAAGTGGCAAACAAGCTTAGACCTCCTAGACCTAGATACTAGGAAACTGTGAATAAGGTATTGTATGATGAGCTCAGTTGTAAGTTTTAACAAAGTAAAACTCTCTGATTGTACCCTCTACCTCATGAGCAGCTTGGCCTATGGTCTATCTAGAAACTCTGCTAAACATATTGTGTAATAGGCTCGACCTTACACCCTCTTTCACACACACGCAAACGTACCTTCCTCATACTCACTCACACACACATACACCACCTTCCTCCCTTTCTTACTGGGAATCTTGCTTATTAGAGTTGATATGAATATTAAAACTTTGTCTGAAAGGATCAATAATTGGCTATATTTTCAAGACACTTTTAAATCCCTGGTAATCAATATTTGTATAAAGGAATCAGAAAACCCAAATTTACAATTTTTAGTATTTTAACATAAATGTTTAACTATTTTAAGCTTTTTTAAGAACTCTTTTTAATTTCATTCATTATTTTAACGCTTACAATGAATCTGAAACTCATTTTTCTCCAAGATAATTGATTCCCTCAGAAACAAGTACGAATCAGCTTTGCAGCAAATCCTTCATCGCTGTCATAACAACATTTAAAACGAGCAACAACTAACACCCAAAATCCAAATTTGTATTATTTTCACCCATGACAATCAGCAGACTATTTCCAAGGCCAGGCACCAGAAATTAACGTGAATCTCGAATTCTTGAGAAGAATGTGTTACGTTAGGCTTAGTTAGGTTGGTAGAAAGTGGTTTTACAAATAAAAATAATGATTCTACAACAAGGCAAGATTTAAGCAAAACTAATTTCTATATTCAGTGTAAGAAAAGACACTAACTAAATAAAAACGTGTCAAAAACTTTAATTGAGTATATGAAAATCTGGACGGTAAAATCATTTCTACTGATAATGTACTCATTTTTGATAATCTAATGGTTCACTGTAACATTCGTTGCAGTTACACCTGTTTTGCTAGTATTGCAGATTTTATTTCAAAAAATCATAAAACTACAATTTACAATAAAAAGAATTTCAAGTAGCATATTTCCATGTTCAGTATGAAATTGAGAATTAGAAATAAAATATTGCAACTCATTTACTAAGAAATTTGTAAATAAAAAGTTACAGACAACAAATTTTTTTAATTTAAAAATTTTCAAAAGTGTGCACCCGATCTACAAATACAACAACACAATCTAAAATTCCAAAATAGCCAAATTAGTGAGAAGTTCCTTTTCTTTTAGAATATATAGATAAATAGCAACATATGAGAATTTATGTATATTAAACATACATATAAAACCTAATAATTGCACCAATAAAAAAATGCTTTTGCAATTTACGAGGCTTGTTTTTAAAGTAAGTACCGTTTTCGAATCCCACCACTGTAGCGCTGCAGTTAGCGTTCAGTGCATCCGTGCTAGATACTACTATCTGTTGGCAAGCCACAGCCGCTGTTGTGGATCAATTCGACTGTATTTAAGGTCGGTTATGACTGTTTAAAGTTCTTCCTGCGATTAAAAATGCTGCCAACTGTAAATTACATATTATTATAAGTTTTCGTAACGCTACAGGCATGAAAAGAGCTGACATTCATCGAGAGATCTGTGAAGTTTATTGAGAAAACAGAATGAGTGATGGGATTGTTTGGAAATGGGCGAGAGCTTTTAACATTTTGCCGTAAGAATGTGCATGATGAGGAACAAAGTTGGAAACCTTCACTCATTACTGATGACTTGGTGCAAAATGTTGATGAAAAAGGTCAGAGAAAACAGACACTTTACAACTGCATTGTTATGTAGTGTGTCTTCAAGTGTCAAGTAGTGCGATTTCTAAAGTTGCAACAGCACGTTTGAAGTACTGAGAGTTATGCTTACGCTAGGTTCCCAAAATGCTGACGGAAAATCACAAAACAAATGTTTAGTGAGAATCACAAAAACAAACTTTTAACCAGATCTCTCACATTCGTAGATCATTAGAATCGTGATGGTTACGATTTTTGAAACCAAATTGTCATGATGATAGACTCATGATGAATATCAGCTGCTTTCATGCCTGTAGCGTTACGAAAACTTATCATAACATGTGCTTTACAGTTGGCGGCATTTTTAATCGGAGGATGAATTTTAAACAGTCATATAACCGACCTTAAATACAGTCGAATGGGTATGTAATGGTGGCTGTAGCTTGCTAACAAATAGTAGTACCCAGTGTGTATGCGCTGAAAGCTGACCGCAGCGTTACATCGCTGAAAGCTGACCGCAGCGTTACATCGGCAGGATTCCAAAACGATACTTACTTTTAAAACACGCCTCGTAGTATGAGCAATTACATTTCGTAAAAAAATTATAGAAGTATATAAAGAGAACAAAATAAATCGTCTAATGTGATAGATTAGGAACAGTAATGTGGAAATATATATTATATGCAATGTTTACGCTACAAATAAGCCATCTGTTGTTGTTTATTTTATTATTGTTTAGTTGTGGGAAAACCGACGCATAACCTACCAAACCAGCACGTCACATCGGAAAACCAACGGATAACTATTTGAGGGCTAACCACTTAGAAACAGAAAGTTATATTCATAACAATTAGTAGAAATTGTGTAATTTCCAACATTTATTTTTAGTACATCTTAATTTTAAATTACAATACA
This sequence comes from Stictocephala bisonia, assembly GCA_035578905.1. Lineage (NCBI taxonomy): Eukaryota > Metazoa > Arthropoda > Insecta > Hemiptera > Membracidae > Stictocephala > Stictocephala bisonia. The sequence continues at coordinate 755,937 of JAQJVL010000433.1, forward strand.
AACAAATCTCCAATTTTAACTCCGCTCGATACCGGTCCCAAGCCCGGCGTCTCATCATTCCCATAACCGATGAGGAGGAGGAGGGGTAGGACACCTTCCCACAGCTCTCAGTGTGATCCCGATGCTGAGAGCACTCCTATCCTATTAATTCCTTATCCTACCTAACCTCTCCAACCAAGCCAAGGCGGAACAGCGTGGGCCGAGGGCTGAATGGCTGGTGGTAGACCAGTCTATACCATGCGGACTCTGGACACCTGCCGAAATCCAGTTTCAAACAGGCTTACCCTGGCATGCGGGGCTCTGTCGGGGCTAGACCATTTATTTCCCTAGCTAATCGTGGGAATCCTATGGACCCAGATAAAACCAAAACAACAAAATCTTCTCCTAAGGACCGATTTGAGACCTTAGGCAATGAACCGAGCATGGGAGCAGAAGGCAGCCACACTGGCCAGCCCTTGTTTTCCATTGCTCGGGCTAAATCAACGTCGGGGGGGGGACATGTCTCTCTCCGATTCTGATTCCAACTTGGCTGGCTGGGGACAATGCCGAGGGTGATTCAAGCCAATCTGCATCACAGTAAGGCTGCCTCGGCAGCCCTCTGTCAGTCCATGATTCCACATAACATCGACCTGGCCCTGATTCAGGAACCTTGGTTACACAAGGGCAGAATCGCAGGACTGGCCGATGCAAAAGGTAAGATAATTTCCTCTTGTTCCACCAATAATGCTAGGACTTGTATCTTGGTACGCAATGGTATGGAAGTATTTCCCCTGTTGGATTTCTGTTCCAGGGACATCACGACAGTGAGAATTACACTGAGCACTGAGGAAGGGCATAGGGAGTTCATCGTCAGCTCTGTGTACCTTCCCTATGATGCTCAGGATCCACCTCCTTCCAGGGAACTTGAAGCCCTGGTGGAGAAACAATCCATTGGTGGGCGGCACCTTCTGGTCAGCTGCGATGCCAATGCACATCATGAGGTATGGGGATCATCTGACTCCAACAGGAGGGGTGAGTTCCTATTAAACTTCATAGTGAATTATGATTTGTTTATACTAAATCGGGGCAACGAACCCACATTTAGGAACAGAGTTAGAGCAGAAGTCATAGACCTGACCCTTTGCAATGCGGTCACTCTAGGCCTCATTGACAACTGGCGGGTCTCTGACGAACCTTCTCTTTCTGATCACCTGTACATTTGTTTTGATATCAAGGCTAAAATGTCAGCCCTTTCCTCTCCTCACCGAAATCCAAGGCGGACGGACTGGGAGTCCTATGCTGCGGAACTCTCGGCCATTGCGGGACTGGGTCCCGGGGGGGGGGGGTAGAGTACGAATAAGGTCTGTCGTGGAATTAGAACAGGCGGCATCCTGCTTACAGGACGCGATCCTCGAAAGTTACCACGACAACTGTCCAATTTCAAACACACCGCCTAGACCAAAAATCGGGTGGTGGTCAAAATCCCTGGAAGCTAAGAAAAGGCGCGTTAGGATGCTTTTTAACCGCTCTAAGGTGGCCAACTGTCGGGAAGAGTATCGTTTAGCTCTTAACGACTACAATTCATCCATTCGTGATGCCAAGAAGGCTTCATGGCAAACCTTTTGTAGGGGCATTGACTCCATCAAAGAGGCAGCCAGAATCCAGAAAATCTTGGCTAGCGAACCTATCAACCCCATGGGCAGTCTTAGAACCAGCTCAGGGGAACTGACAACTCTACCTGGCGAAACGCTCAAGCTCCTTCTGGAGTGTCACTTCCCAGGGAATCTCGTTGACGATGCTCTGGAAGTCTCTGGCCCTCGAGAGATTAGCCCTATACCTAGGGCAACTCGAGAGGACTGGAGGCAAGCTAGACGCATAGTCACCGTTTCCAAAGTTAAATGGGCAATCGACAAGTTCAGCCCATTTAAATCACCAGGAGGCGACGGCATCTTCCCCGCACTGTTGCAGAAGGGCCCACCGAACCTCCACTTTCTACTTTGCGAAATCTTCAGAGCGAGCCTTGCCTTCGGGTATATTCCTCAGTCCTGGAGAGTCAGCAAAGTAGTTTTTATTCCTAAGCAGGGTCGTGGCGACTACACAAACGCCAAATCCTTTAGGCCAATTAGTCTTTCCTCGTTTCTGGTGAAGACCATGGAGAGACTCGTAGAATTTTACATTCGAGAAGGGGCGCTTAAAGACTCCCCTTTACATCGAAATCAGCATGCATATCTCCCGGGGAAGTCTTGTGAGTCTGCCCTCCATTGTCTGGTCAGACACCTTGAACATTCCCTGGAGAATAAAGAAATCGCACTAGGAGCCTTTTTGGATATTGAGGGGGCATTCAACAACACCTCATATCAGTCAATTATTCGTGCTCTGGGACAACGTGGTGTAGAGCCCACCATTTGTAGGTGGGTCGACCACATGTTACGGGGCAGAAGAATTCAATCAACCCTTCTAAGTGAGGTGGTGGAGATTTCTGCGAGCCGGGGATGCCCGCAGGGGGGAGTTCTTTCACCCCTTCTGTGGGACCTGGTGGTGGATGATCTCCTAGTCAGCCTCACTGAAAAGGGCATTTTCATACAGGGCTATGCGGATGATATAGTCCTACTGGTCCGTGGCTAGTACCAGGGCACTGTTACGGACATCATGAACGACAGTCTGGAAGCAGTGAACTCCTGGTGTGCAAGAGAAGGGCTTGCAATAAACCCTTCCAAGACAGTAATAGTTCCCTTCACCAGGAAAAGGGTTCAGGGCTCCTTCAGAGGCCTGGCCCTTGGGGGGGGTGTCTCTGCCTGTTTCATCGTCGGTTAAGTATCTGGGAGTAATCCTTGATCAGAAACTGAAATAGAACTTGCATCTTGATAAAGTCATCCGCAGAGCTAAGTGGTCCTTTGTGACCACTAGGCGCTGTGTGGGCTCTACATGGGGCTTGTCACCCCACGTCTGCCACTGGCTTTACACAGCGGTCATCAGACCACAAATTACTTACGGGGCTTTGATCTGGTGGCCTAAGGTCAACCAGGTAACAGTCCGGGGTAGGCTTTCTAGCCTACAAAGACTTGCCTGCATGTGCATGACAGGGGCCTTTAGGTCGACCCCTTCTATTGCACTGGAGGTTCTTCTCAACCTGCCGCCCCTTGATCTCTTCATTATTGGAGAGGCTCGGGCGGCGGCTTATAGGCTTCAGCTAACTGGCCACTGGAGGGGGTCCTGCATAGGTCACTCCTCAGTGACCAATTTAGTAAAGGACGAGATACTCTCAATGAAGTCTGACTTTGTTGGGACTAAGCTCCTTTTCGCTAGACCCTATACTGTGGACCTCAGGTCGAGGGAGTACTGGGACGGTGTTTGGTAGCCCGGTTTCTTCTCACGACCGAGTTGTGTGGTTCACAGACGGGTCTAGAATGGGCAACAGAGCTGGATTTGGCGTCTATACTGGCAACCCTAGGACCAACGCTAGCGTGAGCCTGGGAGCGTATGGCACCGTCTTCCAAGCTGAAGTCACCGCAATCCTTCATTGTGCCGCCCAGGCGGTCGAGAGAGGGGTTTGTGGGAAATACATCCGCATCCTCTCAGACAGTCAGGCGGCCTTAGGGGCTCTGGACTCCTGGAAGGTCTCGTCTGGTCTAGTCTGGGAATGCGTGGAGACCCTCAGTATCCTGGGATCAAGAAACCAGGTCTCGCTGGAATGGATCCCAGGACATAGGGGACTAGAAGGCAACGAGCAGGCCGATGCCTTGGCTAGGGAGGGGGCTCTCAAGCCCTTCACTGGTCCTGAGCCGGCCTGCGGCGTTTCGATTGCAGCTGCAAAAGCAGCAATTAAAAACTGGGTCAGCGCCAGACATCTGGAAAGATGGCGGCGGTTCCCAGGGCAAAGACTCGGCAAGGTTCTTGTCAAGAAGCCCTCCCAGAAGTTGACTAAGTCACTTCTTGGATTAAACAAATCGCACGTTAGGCTGGTGGTGGGACTCATCACCGGCCACGGCAAATTCCGGAGGCATTTAAGAACGGTGGGACTCTTTGCGGAGGATCCCATCTGTCGCCTCTGTGGGGAGGACGAGGAGTCGGCAGAACACATTGTCCTGGAGTGTGAGGCTCTAGGTGCCAGAAGAAGAGCACATTTTGAAGGCTCACCTCTGGGACAGTTGGAAATTACCAATCTAGTGAAGAAGCTCCTTGACTTGGTCAAGGGCAGCCAGCTTTACGACGATTAGGCACCGGGATTGGCACAAAAAGCCTTAGGCTTCGTTGCAAGGGTTGGCTGGACCAACTATATATCCCCTTTTAAACTAAACTAAACTAAACTAATCTCCAATTTTTGTATTAACCCATTGTGGACAGAAAAAACTTGTGGCATGCTGCACCTAGCGGGCGAATTTTTATTCTGCACCAACCAATCCCTTGTACGGTTAGCCTTACACCGACTGTTAATGTTCTACTAACGTTCACTGCATTTCTTTATTACCGTACTTTTAAAAAGCGTGTTTTTTTTACATATTGATTTACCATGTCTATTCTTTGATTTGAATACTTATATAATAAAAGTAAATTTATTTCTGAACATTATTTATGCCCTATAGCAAGCGTTACTTGCAACTGTATCTCGTTTGCTGAAACAAAATAATGCAAAACACGTTGTACACTTGAAACCTAACAGAGTTGTACATACCTACTATAAAAATAACGTAGCTAAGTAACTGAAATCAAATACTTTCTAGCAACATCAATAAGAATTAGATGCAGTTTAAGTTAAACAAAGGCCTATGATCTTTTGGCATCAGGTCCACAGTGATACATATGCTGCGTGTCTATTATACAACGCATTAAATTTAATTTTCTGAAAGGCTGAACTATAGAATCCGAGAAAATGTAGAATAGGACTAGCTGTTTTTTTAGGCATGTTGTAAGATATGTCCTGACTTTTTAGAGGTGAGGATAATAAGTGTACTATATTACTTTTATTTTAAGTTAACTCATCATTGTTTAAAATAAAAAAAAAGTTAAATATTTTGTACTAACTGAAAAATATTTTGAAAATTGTTACTTTGACTTGAAATTAACCCAGGAAAAAAATCAGCATATTATTTAGGCTATTTGAACATTTAAACTTTTAACATAACCATAAAGGACAACACAAAACAGTAAAACACAAATATACTAAATCATATGATCGTCTGACGTCACAGAACCCTATATCACTTACAGCCTTTAAATCAATCATATACATTTAAACTAGGCCTAGTAATAATATTAAACAATTATGCAGAAATAACATGTTTATACATTTTTATGTATAAACATATTATTTTATGTATAAACTATGATTGATCATAGTCATTTTGACATATAGGAATCGTAAATTGGTGCTCTCCCTAATTATAAGAATTTTTTTTGCGAACATCCATAAAAACGGATGCTGGCATTCTTCGACCAAACTTTGCACATTCGCACGAGCAGACGCTGCCATTTTTCAAACAGATTATTGTCGTCCGTAAAAGCAGACATTGGCACTAAAGGGGTTACAAAAAACTATTAATAAAGCTAGCCTAGCCTTACTAAACCTGACCTAACAGAATGTAACCCACCTAACCTAAAAAACAAACATAACCTAGCAAAACCCAACCTAACCTATAAATATACAACTTTATATAAATAGGCACTTTTCCTGTCCTAATACTCTTAATAATAGTCCAATTTCAAAACCCTTTACATATTCTTTATCAAGACAAAATCTCGTACAATTTGAGAACCCACAATGCTATGTTTTAGTAAAATTAAACATTTCTCAATTTTTCTTCTTGGTAAAACGTAGGCCTTGGCTACTTTTCACAGAAGAAAAATGTTTTCACCTGAAAAGTTTAAGTATTATCAAAATTTGCCCATTATATGAGTGTTTTGGGAAAAAACTTGAAAAATGCATGACATGTTATATCAAATAATTACCCTTACTTACACCTAGTTTCTTCCAATACTCCACATCTGGTGTTAATTTGTGAGTTGGTTTGGCAAACAGTTTTGTATTAGTTTTCTTGAATGATGACATTTTTCAAAATTAATAAATCATTAACTATATATAGTAAACCTATCAAGGTTAATTTAAAACACATATATGTCAGAAACTCTAATAGCCTAGCACCCAGATGATCATGATCATAGTCTTTTTATAACCTACAAATTCTCATTTGTTTGAAAACCACGGCAACCAGTCATGTTGATTTATTTTGTTTAGGTTTTAAGCAGTGCTGACCAGCACTAACAGTAGTACGATTAAAGAAATTTACTCTCGTTCAAATAAAATACCCTCTAGGAGGGATGCAAATAAATGACAAATGACATCCAACATCGATGATACCCCGTCCTCATAGGAACCTTGCCCCGTCCCTGACCAGGAATCAGGATGCGATTACTTTAAATTTTAAATACTTTGTCGATTGCACACGGATGCTCAAAAACAATTCACCACAGTTATTAAGAAAGATTTGCTTGTAAGAGAAATGTAGAAGTAAACGCTTTTGCTTGGAGTGAAAGGTAAAAGTATAAGAATATCCTTCGGTCCGTATGAATAAAGAATGCCTTTTACTTGCAAGCAAATCCTTCTGTCCAGAAGTAGATGGTTGGAGATTCTTTTTACTGGATTAATATAAACAAACAGTTTTAAAACGTTGAAATCGGGCTGTTTAACTTGTTCTGGGATTTTCCTGCAGAAATAGACTTTATATCTTGTTTCTGTTCTCTGTTTTGTGGAGGTGTTCTGGATTACCAAATGTAGTTGCAGTTTGGTTTTACGAGTAGTACATCAGTGATAGTTTGTGACTTGTGTCTTTTTTATGTTATTAAAAATGTCATCAGAAAGTAGTAAAGTGATTGCAAGCAACATTGCACGAGTGAAGTGAAATTTATTGCGGACCAATTACGGCCGTACCCCGAAGTACCGAAAATGACAAAGAAGGAGGGTACATTGTGCATATTTTTGAAAAAGTACAAGTGGTTATTTGGAAATTTTCTCCACTTCATCGTTTGTATTTGAGAAAGTCATCAAACAAGACTCTCGATACCATATCCATCTTCTCCCAGTAGTATTGCATACGGTCTTGTACGCTTGACTTGCATAACTTGTGAATTTTTCCAAATTCTTGCGTCATGCACTGATCCCGGACTCTTAGGATATAGCACCTCTTCATGTCTCTATTACTTGGCCTAAAAAATAATTTGATATGCATTCTACATTAGCCGGTTCAAAGCGAAATAACACTTTAAAGTCTTTATGTGATGGGTTTCGACGATGTTTGTAATTTTTTCCATCCCTCACCCCCACTAGCTCCACCATAATATACTACAAACACCCTTTTTACTTCAATAGATAATCTGATAATGACCAGATGCATCTTTTTAGAAGGGTTTGCTCGAATGGAAAAGTAAAGGGTACGTTTTATTAGTAACCATTTACTTTAATATTGAGCAAATCCTCTTCTGGATGAGTGTTTGCTTTTACTTGTTAAGAAAAGGTTTGCCTTACATCTTTATTAATGTAACTTCGAGCATTTGTTCCAAATTGAAAAAGTAAAAGGTTTTGCTCTTTTTTTATTAATACGGCCCATTATGCAAGTTCTACTCACCTAACACAAATTCGTGTCTAATATTGGCCAAAGATTTGCTATAATTTCACCAGAGTTATTGCACGCCAGGGCATGGTTGTTGTCCTATATTAAATGTTATAACAAATATAAAACAAACCGCAACATATTACTAAAGATCCAAGCATTGTAACAAATTAAGTTTGACATAAATATTTAAAAGCTTTAAGTTATAC
>JAQJVL010000434.1:0-53622 GCA_035578905.1 Stictocephala bisonia
GAATCAAAGTGTTGAAATGAAATTTCGGAGAAATTCTGTAGGCGTTAGGAGAGGGAACAGGTTAAAAATAAGCTGATTAGAGAGTATAGGAACTACTACAGGACAGAATGAAGAGAAGTACACCGATATAATTCAGACAAAGATTAAACATATTAGGGAAATTGAGGAGTGAGAAAGAGAAGAATGGTTCGAAGTGCTGGAATTGTGTGTGGAATAGGAGTGGGGTTCATGCTAAGCTGATAAACACAATGATCCTTTCATATTCCAGGACTGGCAAAGATAGTAACTAATGCAACTTGTGAACCACCTTATTGTTTTACTAAAATTTGTGATATACCAAAGGAATTGACTAAATTAATTTAGCATACAGACTTAATTACAACAGAGTGTACAGCTTCATTCATGAAACATTTATATTGATTACCTTATCAGCTGAAGTGAGGAGTACGTTGCGACAGGCAAGATCTCGATGTATGAATCGCTTGGTCTCCAAGTACGCCATGCCAGTAGCCACTTGTGTAGCATAGTCCCACAGAGTAGTGATGGGTAAGTGTCCGCACTGCTTCCTCAGGTATTCTAGCAACGAGCCCAGATTAGCAAGCTGGGTGACCATCATCATGGGCTGGGTCAGGACAACGCCATATAACCTATGAAAAAGTAAAATACATCTTGTCACCACAAGTAATTTTGATTTAAAAGTATATTCTTATTTTAGTTTAGTCAAGAAGTTTAACGAAAAAAATTTACAATATTTACTTATTTAAGTATACATTAACATGTCAAAATTTGAGAATGATACTTAAGAGGCCTTTAGAACATGAACTGTTTTGTATTTAAAAAATAATGTTTACATAGTTAACTGTCACGTGAGAGCTATTCTTAAATGTTACATCGTTAACTATAGAAACAAGAAGACAATCCAGGGTGTCTACCAGTTACCTATTTTAAAAATCGGGGACATTTCGGGGACTTTTGGGGACACTTTCTACGAAAATCGGTGACATTGCACTAAGAATAAAGAAAATTTGCAGAACCTAAATTGATCCAGGCTATTTGGTTAAAATGGTTAATACACTAGCCTATTAGCACTACTGAAGAACACCCGAGAAATTTATGTACGAATACAATAAGACCTACTTACTTATAGTACTTATTTAGTCAGTATGCAGGGTGTCTACCAGTTACCTATTTTAAAAATCGGGGACATTTCGGGGACTTTTGGGGACACTTTCTAAGAAAATCGGTGACATTGCACTAACAATAAAGAAAATTTGCAGAACCTAAATTGATCCAGGCTATTTGGTTAAAATGGTTAATACACTAGCCTATTAGCACTACTGAAGAACACCCGAGAAATTTATGTACGAATACAATAAGACCTACTTACTTATAGTACTTATTTAGTCAGTATGTACATTTACACAACACAGATGATTAAATATTTACAAGTCCTTCTGAAGAGATTTAAACTGTGCTTCAATAGCAGACAACTGTTCACTTTGCTCCTCAAGTAATCTTTGTTTTTTCTGCTTGAGATCTTTCATTTCCTGAGCAGCTCTTTTCCTAGCATGTAGAGCTTCATCCTCCTTTTCTTTCTTCAACTTCAGAGCTTCTTTTCTTCTAGCTGAAGCATTTCTGTATTCTAGGATCATTTGCTTTGATATGGTCAAAGAAGAGACACCTCCTACAAAAGCGAAGAATTTTTAAGCTAAGGGATTTTAATAGTGGGTCCAGAATTAGCAAGAAAGTAGTAATTCGATAATATTTCAGTTTTTAATTATACCGGGAATTATTCAATTCTAAATTTAATTATTTACTATATAAGTAAATCGAATTAAATCAAATTAAACGAATTTGACGAAAGTGAAAAAGATTTCGGAGCCACGGGGGGAATCGAACCCACGACCCCTCGCTCTAGGCGAATACGGACACCAGTAATTGAAAAAATGAATAAATCATTAAAAAGGATAAACAATAATATAAAAGCTAGAATTCTAAATTTGATAACTGGGAGAGTGTGAAGAAGATTTCGGAAACATGGGGTGACGAGAGCCATGGTGGTTGACCAGTGTCGATACTCGCCTAAAGAGCGAGGGGTTCCGAAATATTTTTCACTTTCGTCAAATTCGTTTAATTTGATTCAATTCGATTTATTTATATATAGTACGAAAATTAAATTTTGATTTGAATAATTCCTAGTATAAATAAAAACTGTAATTTGAATAATTAAAAAAGTTAAAATGAAACAATAAGTCGATCATAATTTAAATGAAAATTAAAATTAATAATATATCGTGTATACTATCTACAGTAAAAAAAAATGCAGCCTACAAAAGGAATTTACTTTCATAGGATATTTTTTTTAAACATAGCTACAAAAAAGCTATTTTCGTTAGACCTGTACCTTTTCGGTAATATGTACAGAAAATTTTGAAATAAATTAGTATTAAAAAAGGTACTCCGTCTCCCATCTTTTAAATATTAATTTCAAAAAAATTTTAACCCAATAAGACTAGGAATTTGCCATGTATCAAGAAACATTTTAGTAATAAAAAAAATATAAAAAAAAATTGCCATCTTACCTGAGAGACTGTTGATATGGTCATGTACAGCCCTTTGTGCAACCAGAGACTGTTCCTGCAAGTTCTCTACTAAGAAGTTTTTGTTGAATGAAAAACTTCGTTCAACTGAAGCATTTCCATGAAAACAGACCAAAATCATCTTGAAAAATGATTTTAGTTGATCGTTGATTTCTTCGGGCTTGAGTTTTTCAAAAATTTGTCCAAAAAATAAATCAAGTCTATCCTTTTTCCAGTTAAAAGTTTTGAACGTGTCATGAACAAGTTGATTTAAAACAAATTTCCGATATTCCCTCATGACAACATCTCCCTCAGCAGGTGACATTTGGGAATGGGACACCAACTCTTCAATCGCTATCTTAACTCGTGAATTTCTTAAATTTTCATTCGCCATGACTGTTGGATTCAAACATGTTGCACCCAAAACAAACCTTTTATTTAGGGGACTTTTTTCAATAAGTTTTTTAAACATTTCAACCAAAAATTTTTTGCAATCTCTTAGAAACTACTGGCATTCACGCTCTTTCATTTTTTTGAGACATGCTCTAGCGCCAAATCCTATATCAACGGAGTTATGAAATAGAAGGTTCTCTCCATCGGTTATATCAATTTTTCTCAATTTTGAGGATGTCACAGCTGTTTCTATCACATTTTTTTTAATAAATCTTCCACCTAAACTTTGCATTAAAGCAAAAACTTCTTGATGGAGGGTCATTCCATGTCAAATCAACACACACCTTTTACATCACCATTTTAGATTTGGCTCAAATTTGGTACACTTATAGTAGTAGGTGTTAAAACTAAACAAAGTTCCAAATTTCAAATTTTTATCTCAAGCCGTTTCCGAAATATGGCTATGTAAAGTTTTCAAAAATTTGCCAAAAAAGGGTAAACGTACTTTTCTTAAATTGCTCTAGGACCTGCACTAATTGAGCCAGAGAGCTGGGAGTGGTGTAATTTTTCAGCATTTCACTTGCTCTTTCCATTGATGTATAACTTGACATAGGTTGTCAGAAAAAGTTTTTTGTCAAAATACAAGTTTGAATTTTGAGTAAACATTTTGTCAAAAAGTACATAATTTAAAATTTTCAAAAAAATTCCATAAATTCTAAGTACTTTTGTCTATCACATAGTAAAATATTATTATGGGATGATAATGGGTTCATTGTTAAAAAATAATATTACTGAAGCTGGTTTTTCCCTGAAACCCGTTTTGGTTACAAGGCCGCTGTATACCTTTGAAACAGATAACCAGATATTTTTGCTTCAACCAAAATTATTAAAATATAGTTCTTAACTAATATGGCATAATTTAAAATGTATAAATATATAAAATGGATAAAGGTTGAAAATGTATACATTATTACAGATTAAATATATTTAATTTTGAATAATAGAGTTATTCTGTTTATACTTAGGTAAATTTAACTATACAATGATTTTTTAAGTAACAATATCATAATGTGGAACATGTGAATTCAGACTAACCTGATAAAATAGGTATCAAGATGAAAGTAGTTTATATTCTCAAAAACTGTCTTGTTTACAACTTTAATTTTAAAAATGCCGTTTGGGTTTCTTTCAGATCACTTTGTCCAAGAACATAGGTTCTCCCCGTTGGAGTGACTGGATTAACATTTTTTAGAATGTCCACAACTGACACCCACAGTACATCTGCTTGTCTAGGGTATGAGAATGATGTTGCTGGTCCACTTGGATGAAGAAAAGTTATTTTGACTTCATCGAGTTCTTCATTTTTTTCTAAAACATACCCAAGCCACCATTTTTTGTCATACACTGTGGTGACGTAACCGGTTATGTCTTCTAATTTAAGTGTGTGGAGGGGTTTGGCTACTTCCACCTCCAACCCCTGCTCATTACCAGAAAAGTGTTTCACTGATAGTGTTGATTCATTGATGGGAATGAATGCATGTAATTGTTGTGTTCCCTTAATTGTTAACGCCTCTTCAAAACGGCTTTTCAAAAAGATTTCTGAAGCAGCATAATCCTCTTGAGTGGAAAATGTAAAATCTACCTTCGTAATATTATCTACTGCCCATTGAAAGAGATCTTCTGCAGTTTGGATCTGGTTGTGGTATGGTCTTTGCAAACTTGCACGAGCTGCTAGTCTTTTCACGGAACCCCCTACTCCATCGCAAGGCCCTTTTCCATGAGCTGTGGCTGAAAAATGCCATTCAGCTTCAATGTTGAAATCTTTCAGATGCAGGCAAAGGTTTAGAAAGTTCTTCTTATTTTTATATTGAGCGGCAGAACCATCAGAAAAATAGTAGATTTTTTTTGGCAGATTTTGAAACTTACTGGAGAGATATGAGATCAGCTTCTTTTGAAATGTGTAAACCGCTATAGTATTATGCTCTAAGCAATCAGAAATTATTAAAAAGCTAACATGCTCAATTTTGTCTTCCTGTTTGTAATATATTACGAAAGGGTGGATTGTGATCTGTTGACTTGTCCAGTGGTAGCTCTGAGCTTCATCCTGAAGAACTATGTTGTAATTTTCAGAAAAGTCACAAGTAACAACAAATTCTGAATCACTAAGGTTTTCTTTTGTCGAGTTGAGGAATGATCCTTGTTGCTTGGCAATAAAGTCATGTCGAACCAAAGAGGTCATCTTGCTACAGAATAAATCTATAAATTCTTCGGAAGTCTTCTCTAATGTCTCCAGATTGCAGCGATCGACTGAGACCCATTGGCGGAATTTAACTTGTTCAATTAAATTTTCTTCAAAAGAGTTTTCCAAAATGTTGTGAAGTTCAGTCTCTCCTGGGCAATATTCACACTGCCCCATGTTGCAATCTATGGAAGATGGGTTGCAAAGCAATTTTGCAATGCACTGCTTATAATTTTGCAAGTTACCACTTGTAACAGTATTTAATTTGGCATTTTCTATCATTAATTTAACGTTTTGGTGAGTTGTGCAGACACAAACAGAGGTGCCACTCTGTCCAGCCAAAACACAATGTTTTGGTCTTAACTCAGCAAATTTAGAAAATCCAATTTTTATATTAGGATACTTGTCTTTAAAATGTTTGTGAGCCTCTTTAAGATTACTCAGAATCAGTCTTTTAGATAATTTTTTCCTAACTCCATCTGGTTCGGTTACTGTCACGCAATCTTTAATACCTGGCATTGCCCGGCTCACTTCGTCACTTTCATAAAATGAATGAACAATTTCAACTGTATCTACTGGTAAACTTTTTCCTGGTCTAGGGTTCGGACCCTCCATAAAACCTTTTTCTTTCAAAATCTTTTTTGATTGGCGGACTAGGTAATTAGGCGCATTGAATACACGCATTATCTTCCTGATACTCCACTGTTCAGGTAAACTTGTAAGAATCATAAGTTTTTGGGCCCTACTTGTTGAATTCATAAAGTTAGTTTTGAGATTTTGAAGCAGAGATTCTTCAATGTCCGTTTCATTTTCTGACGAGGAAGATTCAGCAGCAACAAACAGGCTACGTTTAATTGATGACGAGATTTTTTTAACTTTTGATGTGGCATAGTGCTTGGACGTAATTTTTTTCTTTTGAATCGGAGACTCACCTATTTCTCGAAGCGATGTATTGAGTGCTTCTACAACCACTGAAGTTGTGGTGAAATCTGGGTCTCGGCCCTGAACAGCTATTTCCGATCCAGAAGAATCATCATCCAGGCCTATGGGATTTTCAACATTACTTGGCTCTGTACTTTTCATCTTAGATACATCTTTTCTACATTTGTCACAAATCATGGCTCTATTTGGCATATGCGGAAATAGTTCAATCATCCAAGATGTGACAATTCTCAGTTTTTTTCTGTCCCTAATAAAATGATTTGGTTTAATCAAAGGATTACAACATTGCACTCTCACTGCACTGATACACTTTTTATTATGTTCCATTTTGAAGTAAACACTTAAAAACAACTTTTCAATTTATAATCTTGCTATAAAATAAATAAACTACTAAAAATAATAACATTTATACAATATATTTACATTAAAAGTTAAAAGCAAACACTAAGCACTTTTATAAACACAAATGAGGTATTTTCTCAATGAGGTATTCACTCACAGAACACATCCTCTCAGCAAAGAGTTTAGTAACTGACTGAGTGTACAGACAGGCAGTGTAGAATCATGCCTGTTGCAACTTGCACAGATAACAGCCCACTTGTTCCAACATGCAGAGATTGGCTCAAGTCTTAGCAAAATGGAATGTACATTTATTTGTACTATCTGTTGGGATCATACATTCTATATTAATATAGACCAGAGGCTTATATTTACTTCTAAATTAATATTTAAAAATAAATAAATTTTAAACCTCATTATTATTTTTTAATAATATATAGCCTATGTATTCATGTTAATGTTTCCAATTATTTATATTTTAAATTATGCCATATTAGTTAAGAACTATATTTTAATAATTTTGGTTGAAGCAAAAATATCTGGTTATCTGTTTCAAAGGTATACAGCAGCCTTGCAACCAAAACGGGTTTCAGGGAAAAACCAGCTTCAGTAATATTATTTTTTAACAATGAACCCATTATCATCCCATAATAATATTTTACTATGTGATAGACAAAAGTACTTAGAATTTATGGAATTTTTTTGAAAATTTTAAATTATGTACTTTTTGACAAAATGTTAACTCAAAATTCAAACTTGTATTTTGACAAAAAACTTTTTCTGACAACCTATGTCAAGTTATACATCAATGGAAAGAGCAAGTGAAATGCTGAAACATTACACCACTCCCAGCTCTCTAGCTCAATTAGTGCAGGTCCTAGAGCAATTTAAGAAAAGTACGTTTACCCTTTTTCGGCAAATTTTTGAAAACTTTACATAGCCATATTTCTGAAACGGCTTGAGATAAAAATTTGAAATTTGGAATTTTGTTTAGTTTTAACACCTACTATAAGTGTACCAAATTTGAGCCAAATCTAAAATGGTGAGGTAAAATTTTAATTTTAAGTGTGTTGATCTGACATGGAATGACCCTGGATAAAAGGGAGGAGAGGATCGTTCTTTTGAAAGTATGTCAAATATTCCTCAAGCTCTTCTGCAATCATGGCCGAGAATTGCAATTTAGCTTCAAGTGCATGGTCATTTGTTAATATATCTTTTACAATAGAAAAGTTTCCTGTAGCAGGTGGTTCTTTTATTTCTGTCACATACTTTTTTAGATGTGTCATGATCTCCAGGGCTCTTCGAATCACACCAGAATTCTCTGTCCATCTGACAGCACAAAACTTTTTAGGAAATACCGCAGAACCAGTCAACTGGCGATATACCGCCCTTCTGGACGGGTAGTTTTTAAATAATCTGTATATAGCCCTTAAAAACTCATTAAGCTTCCACCCTACTTTTGCATGAGCTGTCTTGTATGCCCCATTTACAACATGCAAAGAACAAGTGCCAGTATCAATTATTTCCTTCCCACTAGTGAGAGTATTTCTCATATGACTCTTTAAATCAAAAATTAGTTTTAAATTCACATTAGGTCCATCAGTCGATAGCTGAATCAAGTTCTCAAGTGGCAAATTCTTCTCTCCAATACATGTAGTTAAGTTTTCCAATAAGTCAACTGCTGTAGATTTTTCAAGGAACATAGAATTTAAGTACCTGGTACAAACAGAGTTTGTTTCATCATTCCAATAATTGATCATTATATCCATCTGATTTTTTTTGCAAATGTCATTTAGACTCTCATCTAGAGATAAGGCATAAATAGAGCTTTTCCTTGCATTGGCTGATACTAAGTTAGAAAAATATGGTCCAAGTCCATAAGTGATACTGTATGAAATTTTGTCTTTTTTCAATTGCATTCTGTTAGCAATAGGGCTGTCAGGAAACATTAACGGAAAGAGGTCAGTGGCTACTCCACCAGATCTGGAAGAAGTATGTGACTGGACGCAAAAGATCGACCACAAAATTTCAGCCTTGGTTACACTGTCATTGACCAGAAAACCTGAAATCATATGACTGGGCTGAGATATTTCAGAAGTAGGCCTACTTAATTCCACCACCGAACTAGGCTTAACACTAGATATATCTTTTGAAGTATTAGGCCTACTAGGAAAGCTACCACTAGGTCCATCACCAGCTAATATACTACTAGGGTTTGATCCATCACCATCTGAACTACTGGGCTTAATTGTGTTAGTAGGTCTAAAAGTAAACATTGTTAACTGCTTACCACTTTTCAGGTTACTTTCTAAAGAGATGTGTTTTTTGCCCTTTGAATGGGAGGTTAAAGCATTAAGGCCGGAGTGAGACACATCAATTTGTTTTTTACAAAGTGAACAAAAACCTGAGAATAAATCCTTTCCCTTTTTCAGCCATAGTCTATAGTTTTCGTCCTCCAGCCATATATCCTGGAATCGGGTTTTTCGTGCCATTTTTAAGAACGTTGGTCTTGTTAATTTCACAACACTTTCAAACTTCGCACTTCACAACTGATAAAACCGGCAAAATGTTTAAAACAGTTATACAAATAACTGAGTTGTCCAACCGTAAAAAATGTTATTTAATTGGTTTTGTACGCTTGAATACTAAGAAGAGACCAACTGACGAGTACTGTAACTGTGATAGGAATGCGATATCGATGTTTTCAAAACATCGATGTATTAGAACCGATGTTTTTGCTATCGATATTTTTCGTTCGATGTTCAATATTCTATGATGTCAATTTTTTTTCTTCTTTTCAGTAAAAATTATCCTGAAAAGAAGGAAAGAATTAACATTTGAGATTATTTTATTTATTAACCCGGCTAGAAAACGAAAGTGGCTAAGGTAAATAGATTACACAGGTATACTAACTCTCGACTAATCAAAATCCTTCTCGGGCTGACGTCACTCAGAGGTGATTCACAGGCTTTTTGGTTTCAAATTGGTAGTTTGTGTGGATTGATTCGAAAATAAATTTGAAACAGTTTTCCTATTTTATTTACAAGTTAATTTTAGTCATAAAAATATCTTTCATTTAATAAATTAACTTAGATTTCGTGAAATAGTTTTGGCAATGATTCTATTTATTTTATTTAAAAGACTTTCTTGAAACAACGTTTTCTTATTTTTACTTTTATTTACTTCAAATAAGTAATCATCTAAAGCTTTTCTATTTAATTTGAAAGTATTAAATAGGCAAAAACTTAAACGATACCAATATGATATAATGTATGGCAGCCATGACAGAAAACAAGCGGTCACCTATCGGTGACGTCACGTTTTTGCCGGCTACGAGAATACCTGTGTAATATTATTTACCTTGACTTGAGCGTTGAACCAAAATGTGATTGAAAAAACGACGTAATAGAGATGGGAAGTTCGGTTCTTTTTAGTGATCCGGATCATTCGGTTCAGGTCAGTAAGGTGACCCGTTCAAATGACCCGTTCACGGGATCCGTTTAATTGAACGGTTACTGACAAGCGAACTCGGACATGTAGACTAAACTTTGTTATTGTGCCATTGTGCACTTCATTTTAACTTAAAACTATTTTAAATACTTTAGCAATTTTAAATAATATATAAATTATTAATAAATAAAGGAAAGGTATAATTAAAATTAAGGAAAATACATTTGTTTAATTGACTGAGTCCTGATGATGCAAACTTTGTTTGTGAAAGGCTTCGACTAATAAATTTATCATATTTTATTGGAATGTTTGAGTTTTTATATAATAGTTTTACTTTATAATAATTAACCAATATGTGAGTTCAAGAAAAATGAAGAACATTTGTTTAAGTTTGAACAATGTTTAATGGTACATAATTTTGTAAGTAAATAAATCTGCATACAAATAAATGTAAAGTAACGTATCAAAATATCATGAGTAGTTAAATTATTTACAAATTATGGTTTAAAAACAAAATCTTGTTTACTTTCACTTTGATACTCAATATTATTATTGCATGATAAAATAATAATACTTACCAAATTTATAAAATTCAGCAGTAGCAACTGTATAACTCTTCTCAGAAATCTTCAGGAATGTCAAGTAACAAGAAAGAAACAGTCAAGTTAGGCGAGAGCCATTCATCTAAACAGAATTATTCTGAAAAACATGTCACGACCTGAAAGATCTGATTGAACGAAATGAACGAGAACCGAGACCCGTTTATCTACGCCGGTGATATTTGGTAGCAATTCGTTCAAATTCTCTGTCTAGTTCTTTAGGTTCACATTCGTTCGTTCGGGTCTCGGTCACGGGTTTCGGTCAACGGGTCCGGGTCAGTCGTTCGGTCTCGAAACATATTGGTTGGATCATCTATCGGTGTCGGTCGATACGGGTCCCGCTCGAACGGGTCTTTTTGAGCATTGTGATCCGGATCTCTCGTTCACTAAGATGATCCGGGTCAAATGAACGGGTCGTGACCGAACGACACATCTCTACAACGTAACCTGCTACATTGAAACCTTCTACACGCCCATTGCTTGATTTCATAGTTAATCACATTGAATCTGTGTTTACACCATTCAATGTCTTTGAAACTCCTCCATTCAATGGAATTGAAAAACTTAATTAAAATTTGTATTAAAATATCGGTGACATTTTATGCAAATTCCGTGACGATAGACAGGAATTTTATAACAGTTGAAACGTTGTGTTTGTTTTTTGAACACTTGAAGCACGGTCAATCTATCTTCAACAAACAAAAAATAATAATCTTAAATTTTAATTTCACTTATGTTTACATCTACTTCTTTTTACTATTAGCTTATTTGAATTATAACGTATGTTCAATGTATTGACAAATGATGGTCATTATATATGTTGAATCTTATGAAAATATTGTACCTGATGAGTTGAGGATGATCAAGTTGATGCATGGCCTGCACCTCCTTAACAAAATCCTCGAGCACACCAGGCTGTGTAAGAGCGTCTGCTTTGAGCACTTTAACCGCAACAGGCACTAGTCGACCCGTGGGAGAGTTCCATTCACCCCGTCGCACCACTCCGAATGATCCGTCGCCCAACTTGCTCCCAAGACTGCAAATAAGTAGTTGGTAACAACTTGTTGATTAGAAAAGGTAAATAATGTAGTTGATATGTTTAAGTCAAGAGGGTTAATATCTCATTCAGAATTTATTTTATTACAGGTGACAAAAATATTTAAGGCTGGGTAAAAATGAAATGGCCTAAAAATATTTAAGGTGGATAAAAATGAAATGGCCTACGAAAAATCTAACCATATCATTGTTTTACTTAATTGTACGTTATGACATGTATATTTTCAAATTTTATTCAAAGTTTTAATCATTTTCATCCTAGTTGGAACAAAAAAGTTCTGGAATTTTAGCTATTTTTCTATGTAAATTAAATTTACATTGTTATTACCCAAAAAATCACTAATATATCACATTTATATTTCATTACCTGGTTGATAGGAATGTTTTCTATAAGTTTTATGAATTTTAATTTTACAATAAAAAAGGTTCTTATCAACTACCTGAAAAATCGCTTTCTTGATTTCTAGAGGTTGTAAAATAAATTACTTGGTCTTGTTGTGATCCTTATAATATGTTTAGTTACGATAAATAACTTTCTTATGTGTAAACGAATGCAGGGATTTTATATTAATTTATTATTATTTTAACTATTTTTAATAATTATTAATTTAGTTATTTTTATTTGATTTAATTCTATTTAAAATCCCCACATTTAATTACACATATGAAAGTTATCTATCAAACTAAAAATGTCATAACGATCACAACAAGACCAAGTAATTTATATTACACACTCTAGAAGCCAAGAGAACAATGTTTCAAGGAGTTGATAAGAACTTTTTTTATCGTAAAGATAAAATTATAAAATAATTAAAACTTATACAAAACATTCCTATCAACCAGGTAATAAAATATAAATGCGAAACATTGATGGGGTTTCAGTTAATAACAATGTAAATTTGATGTACATAGAATATTAGTTAAAATTCCGGTACTTTTTTTGTTCCAACTAGGATAAAACTTATTAAAACTTGTAATAAAATTAAAAATGCATGTCATAACGTACGATGAAATGATGAAAACAGTGGTATAATTAGATTTTTCGTAGGTCTCTTAGTTCCTTAGAAAACAACCTTCAAATTCAGGTGGACATAATTTCTGCGCCGACAGTAAGCATTAGCTTTTACTATACTACAAATATTACAGCTATGAACAAGTATAAAACTTAGTAAATATACTACTTGAATAAGAAAATAATGTCATAAAATTAAGGGACCCATTCTGGCCTCTATAATATAAAGGTTATCAGTAAATTTTCTGAGTAAGACAAGTCTACTATAAAAGACATAACTCTGTACATATATTTTTCATCTTCAAGCTGGAGAGGGTCTGAATTTGTCTTTACAGTTAAGGTTGCTGATACTCTAGGTTTTATATTGTATTAATTTTTGGCCTAGTGCCCTAGAACCTAACCTAAAATTATCCTCGCCTATATAACCTATGTAGTATTCGTAGAATCCTAACCTCAAAGAGAAGGGTTCTACGAAGAGGAAAGGAAATATCAAAATCAGAGGAGAAAATCTGTTCTTCTACTCTGATAAACACTAATGATAAACACAATTCAGTTTATTATTTTTTTTAAGTGTAATATGCTACTGAATGTAAAAACCACAGTCACAAAGAGATTTTATCAATGTCATGATGACTAACAGTGTCTGTGAGCAACTTTTATAAAAGAAAAAAACTGGTTAAAACAAACGATTATTGAAATGTTGTGTACATTTTTTTAAATTTCGAAACTATACTTTTTTCAGAATAAAAGCCTTGTGCACAACCTCTATAATAATATACCTCTATAATCGTGTTTATAATGAACACAACCTTTTAAAAATGCATATAACATATTTTTGCTACCGAACTCTTTTAGACTAAGATAGGATTTTATTTAATTTATTTAAATTTTTAGGTTAGACAAATATTTTATTTTTATCCACTTAAATAACCTAGATTCATGTAGGAATTTTCAAATAGTTTTAAAATAGCCTAGAAAACGAGTCAGAAAATACCCAACACTAAGTAAACACGAGTAAAAAACCACAATAACAGGTTAAACTATAAACATTTTAATTTTACATTTATTTTCTTAGAATGAAATTAAATTCTTACTCAATTCATACTCCTCTATTCACGAGCAATTCGCTACTGATCAGTTCAGTTCAGGATGAAAATCATTAACTCCACAGTCTAAATCCTTAACCACTGAGCCGCCATGGCGGTGAGTACTAGATCAGTATTTTTAAATTATTAATAACAGTCCAAACATCAATAATTTAAAAGCCAGACCTAACATCCTTCTCCTGAATGAGGCACGTGAGGCTGAGCGCAGGAGGTTCCGTGTTGCGTTGCTTGCTTTGTACTGCACTACTACCCTTAGCTGGTATTAACTTGGTGAGAAGGTTTCGCCTCCGTTGCTGAGCTCGTCTCTTCTTGGCCATATCTAACAGCCGACGTGCAGCTGGCGCTCCCATCCCAACTCTCTCCAAGTCCTCTACCAACACGTAGTCAAAGTGTGCAAGACGAGTAACCTGCAATAATATTCTAAATTACATAATATTCAATATTAGGAATAATTTTCTAAAAGGAGAAAAAATCATAACATATAAAAAAATCACTGATATGGGTAATACAAATCTTTTTAGAATTATATCAATGTCATAACAAAACAAGAAAATAATTTAGAATATAACTTATTTTTCAGATAAAATTATGATAAATATCGCCCATTATTACATTTCACTTCTGAAAATTAAAAATCAATAAAGCCCCATGGATATCAAAACTGAGTGGATATCGACAGTGCTACTGCCAGTATAATATTTTCCATGAATGAAAATAATAACAATCAAAATGAACAATAGCACAGTTCAAATAATGTAAAGGTCGTCTTATTTTACCAGGCGAAGTTAGGGCTAAGAAGCCCTCTCTAACACTTAACCTGGGGACCAACGGCTTAATGGTGACTTCCGAACCTCCACCAGTGACCGGACAGGCGGGCTGCGTGCAAGGACGGGATCGCTTAGACGACGGTCACCCATCCAAGCTCAATGTTGCTTGACTCCGTTATCTTGCGATAACGTCGGAACCCTCCGGTCAAGGCCACTGGCAATGTAACTCAAGAGATAAAAAATATTGTGTATTTTCCTGGAAAAGCTTCCACAGTCTTCTAAATTACTAAAACTGCCGTGGTCTCCAGGACTTGACCGTGTCAAATTCTGTACAAAATTTCGGCACCAGCCGTTGTAAGTAGTGTAAAGAATTTGACACGGTCAAGTCCTTAAGACTACAATAGTTTAATATTGTGAATATTTTATTTCAGACTGAAATGCTCAAAATATTCATATAAACATCTATATCCAACTAGCCTAATATGTGGGTAATAGAAATACATACACTTTAGGGCCTCCAAAACTGAGCGTGGCTTTCAAAGGTGTTTAGTGATACAGATGATTTGTTGAATTTTTTAGTACTTATTAGATACAAGAAGGGTTGAAATGCTAATGAGATTCTCCTTTCACTTCTTTCTGCTATAAACTAAAAAATTTTGGATGAATATGAAGGCATGGGTTTATTGGATATAATCTTACTTTGTTTGCTCCAACACTGAAAGTCTTACATAGGTTGGTGTAAAGTGTTTCACTTAGTGAGTTCTAATATATTAGCAGCATGTGCAGTTTTGTTCCAGTTAGTGCTAGACTTGTAGTGATGTCATTAATAATTAATATTACAATCGTTTAAGTGAGAGAGGGAAATACTGTTTCAACAATTTGAATATTTATGAAAGTTAAATTTTATTTTAATTTCTAAACATTAAATTCAATAATTCTAAACACTACTATTCTTCGTTTGTCTTCCACTTGCATGATAGTTCACTTTCGATAACTCCAATATTTCAATGGGCCTTCACTTAGATTTGGTCTTGTTCTAGAGATTGACTATAAAATATGTGAAAAGTTTACACTTAACCCTTTGAGCCCGTAGCACCAATATTCCAGCATGTTGAAAGTGTTCTGAAGATGACGACATGCAGATATATCGGCCATCTTGTTTTAAATTTTTTTCTCTGTGAATTTGTTAACTATTTTTGCCACGATTGCACTAGTACTTATCTCAATAATCATATATTTGTAGGAAAATTATTTTTCATATATATATATATATATCTCGCTCTCTGTCAAAACATTACTTTGGAAGGCAGTGACATCTGCTATTGGACTGATGACAGACAGCTGATGTGTGATGTTTGTTTAGTCAGTTCAGTTTACTCTCATTCTTTGTTAGCTTTCGTTTGGTGCTAAATTGAGTTTCTTATTTCTTATAGAATGTAAAATGAAATTATGTTTTTTTTCCTTTATATCATGAATGTTTTTCATGTTCTTGATTATGTATATACTAATAGTTTTCGTAGCAGTAAAATAGAATAAATGTTTAGTTTTTAATATTTTTGTATAGCTTAATTTATAATAATTATTTTTTTTACCAACTCCAATGGTTTTTTTACCAATGGTTTTATAGTGATTATTTGGTGGGGAACAGATTGTGCTCCTTGGGGCTCACATTATAGATGGCACAGTGTTCAGTGGCCACAAAACAAACTAACTACCACTCACTAGGTGGTAGTTCTTGCTGCATCCCTACCAGGCAGTTGTAAGGCACTAGTTACACCCTCCCACCAAACCCCATATTTACTTCTCCCTGCCTCAGCGCAATCTTTCCCATATGATTCCACTTACCGACTTACATGAACCAATATATATCCAGAGTGTTTTTTAATCGT
This sequence comes from Stictocephala bisonia, assembly GCA_035578905.1. Classification (NCBI taxonomy): domain Eukaryota; kingdom Metazoa; phylum Arthropoda; class Insecta; order Hemiptera; family Membracidae; genus Stictocephala; species Stictocephala bisonia. Next base: position 16,372 of record JAQJVL010000434.1, read on the forward strand.
TGACAGTATTTAGTTTGATTTTGTATAAATTTAGTTGAACTGATCATCCTGATAATTTGTTGCTTGTACTTAATAATTAAACAACAAGGCTTACAAATGTAAAATTTTAATTAATTATTGTTTCATGTTTACGAAGCCTAGCGTACACTACATATAATATGAAAATCTAACGGCCGTTCTAACCGGCCGATTTCCTTCATTTTGGTTTAAATTAAGGGTATTTTTTTACAGATCAGCCATCAAGTATTAAAAGTTACTTAGCTTTGGTATTTTACACGTTTTACTCAAAAATTTTTCCTCCTATAAATTTCTTATGGGGATCTGAAACGTACCGTTACCATTTATTTTTCAGTTTCTCTGGTGTTAATTAACCTGCATACTTCGTTTTGATTTAAGAACACTCAGTAAAATGTGCACTTTAATTTGAGCTACTGAGTACTCAAATTGGTTAAGACTGAGGTGAGTTAGGTGCGGACATTCAACCTAAATGTTTAATTTTTAAACAAACTTTTCATGTTGTGAATGTAAATAAACAATAAATAAGGCATTGTCAGCTGTGCATTAGTCATCTCAAGAGAGGTTTGTTTACATTTAAATTATTTTAACCGGTTCTGTTCTCTATATGATATTTAATCATGTAAGTTAAGTGTAGCTGTTGGTCTCACCACTTTATACATTTCTTAAGTTACTTAAGTTTTGTGAGTATTTTTGTTCTTTGAATTATGGGTCTTGGAAGGAACACAAAAGACGCTCGCAGAAATAGTGAAAAACAGAAATTGGAGAGTGAAAGTTCTAATTTGATGACATGTGGTCCTTTAACCACAAGAAAAAGACAAGGCCCTGGTGATGCTGATTTGATGACATCTGATCCTTCATCCTCTAAAAGAAGACGACTGGTACCTCCACCAGCTAATCATAATTTCGTGTGGTAACTTTTTATTTCGTGTAATCTCTCATTGTTTATTTGGAACTGAGGATAGACACCGTTAAGATAGACCGTTTGACTGCTATTGACCATATTGCTAAGAAGTGGCGAGCATTTAAAGATTTTATTGTTGTGGATGAAACAAATGGGCAAAGTATTAAAAATGCTATTGATTATAAGCGTGTAATGAGTTGCCAATAGCCAGTGCTGAACTTCAGAGTGTGAGTGAGCTATTTCCAAATTATTTGTTTAGAGTTTATCAGGAAAATGGTAAGATAATTGCTAATTATGGATCTGGAGGGACTAATCATGACTTACTATTCTCTGGAAACCTAGATAATGGGCATTATAGTGCCCTGAAGGATAGATCTAGAAAACCTATGAGGGAAACACTTGATTTAAGTTATATACTGTAGTTGTTGATCCTAACATTAAGGTAAAGCCACTCTGACTGGCCGCTGTGAGGCAAAGGCCAAAGCCCAAAAAGATCAAGAGGAGTAGTAAGAAGTTTACATTTGCTTCAAGGTGTGCAGTTTCTGATGCTACTTCAGATGTCAGTCCTTACTCTGTAAGTGGTTTTGAGGGAGTTTGTCAGTCTTGCCATAGCCGCCTTTAGACAGCTGCTGTATTTCAAACCTGAGAAGAATAGCTAGGAAAGTTCACTCTCTGTTGCTATGATGGTAAAATCAAACATCCACCTTCTACTACACTTGAAGAAATGAAACATTTGTTCTCTGGTAATAATGAAACATCTACAAATTTCAGAGACAACATTCGCCAATACAATAATGCAATGTCATTTGTTTCATTTGGCGCAAAAGTTGATTTACCACCTAACTATGGTCCTTATTCCTTTAGAATCCATGGCATAGTTCATCACCTAATTTCTCTATTATATCCTGCTGATTCCCAAAGTACTTCATATGGGATGTTATATATTCTTGATTTTGCCAAAGTTAATGAAATGGGAATGTCACATAATGCTAACAAAGGTTTGTTCAAACAGACTCTTACCAACTCGCGTGATCTGCTTAGTAAATTCAATCCTTATGTCCGTTCATACAAAACTATGCATCAGAAACTTGAAGAGGAAAAGCCCTTGCACTTAAAGAGAATTGTTCACCAATAAATTTTGTGATGCGATTCTACCATGAACCATCTGCAGATCAGTGGTGATATAATGATCCAATTGCTGCAGTGTTTAAAAGAGCTGATGGAGCACCTCCTTCTCATAGACATATAACTGTTTATGAAAGAGCAGGTGCTTTACAAAAGATATATCATCGTGATCCTCTGTGCTACGCTTTGATTTGGTGAAACTGGTTGGCACATAGATATGCCCATTCAAGGTGTGCGTCAAACTAAAATACAAAAGACTGTTACTAAGCGCGAATACGTTTTATATAGAATTTCAGTTCGAGAAAATGGTCCTGCAGGTGACTTAAATCCAAACGCTGGAAAAATTAATCAGCAACTATTTGTGGATTATTACTGCTGAATTGAAGGAGATAGACAGAAGTACATCCGAAGGAAACAAACTAAATTGCGTGTAGAAACATAAGTTACATAGGATGCTTTACATTTGAGGGCTGAGCATGTAAAGGTGAGAGTAGTTCGGATTGTAATAGTGCCTTCAACTTTTATTGGGAGTCTAAGAAATATGATGCAGAATAACCAAGATGCTATGGCATTAGTGAGAAAGTTTGGCAAGCCAAACCTCTTCACAACATTTACTGTACTTGCAATCTTACATGGTCTGAAATAACTGATAGTATTCATTCTTGGGAAACAACAAATAATAGGCCAGACATTGTGGTACGAGTTTTTCATGCAAAAGTGGAAAAAATTGACACAACTAATTTGTAAAGCGGTGATCTTTGTAGCGGTAAAAGCGTTTCACTGTGGAATTCCAAAAACGTGGACTGCCCCACATTCATGTGCTTTGGAAGATAATTTCAAGTTTAGGAACCCAGAGGACATTGACAAAGTTGTATCTGCAGAAATTCCCAACCCTTCACATAAAGAACTCTATGAATTGGTAAAAACTTATATGGTACATGAACCCTATGGTCATCTCAATCCTTCCTGTGTTTGCATGCAAGAAGGAAAATGTAAGAAATATTTTCCAAAATCTTTCATTGAGGAAACAAAAGGAAATGTACATGTCTATCCACTTTATAGGCAAAATTACTAGTCTATAACAATAATTATTGAGGCTAAGAACCCTAATAACACATGTGTACACTATTAATTAAACATACATATTATAACCGAACTAAGAAATTAAAAAGAGAAAATTAGAAGCTAACTTCCAAGGCTCAAAGAAGCCTGAGTGGAGATTCAGTTAAATTAGAAAAGTGTTAAATAGTGGCTAATAATGTAAATAATTAAAGGAATAAATAACCAGTAATAACTCTTCAAACTTATAATATTATTATTGATTATTTTACAATTTACAAAACAAAGAACGTTACACAATACAAATTAACATTGTAAAGAGTGTGTGTTGAAGGCAGAAGCATTAATTTGTTTTGTATTTTTATATGTAATATGCTAATTAAAAACTAATTTACGATTTGCACTGATAATTTTAGCAACCAAATAAATAGACACTAAAAATAGACATAAACCTTTTTATTCATAATTATTATATTACCTTCATCTTGGCTGTATTTAAGAAAGTGTAAGTTTAGTATTGATGATAAATTATTCATTTTTTAAGCAATCTTGTTTTTCATATTTAAGTATTTTGTTTATTAGATCTTAGAATTTTCAATGATTGAATGATTATAATTTTTTTTAAATATACATATACAACATGAAAAATACAATAAAGGAATAATTGTCCTGCTTAGACTATCAGTCTGTGTGCAGGTCAAGAGTTATTTTACAGAAATGTACTTAAAATTTTACTACTACATAAATCAACAAATGAATAAATTTATCTTATTAATAAAAATGGACATAATAAAATTAGAGACACAAAAAGAATAAATACAAATTCAATTTAACTTCACCAAAACATTCGAACAAACCAAACAATTTATTAAGAATAGAATTTAGAATGTATTAACTAATACAATTTTACCATTTAGAAAACAAATAAAAGCAATTAATCAAAAAATATATATTTAACCCAGGAACTGGCATGCCTTTTTCCCTTTAAATGGCAGGCTATTTTTGTAGTTTGTGTAAGAGTGTTAAATTTACTAATTAAAAAAATAAAAATAAAGTTTTATCAAATATTATACTTTTATATAAGTTTATTGTTTTTTTTAGTACATTACATTACAAAAGATTTTTACTCAATGAGGCTAAGACTCAGAATATAGTTTTCAGCTTAAGACAAACACCTTCAGTTGATATAACTGATACTTTTTTAACCACCGTAAAATTTCTGGGTATCCACATCGACAGTACTCTGACTTGGAATTCACATATTGAATACCTATCAAAACGATTGTCGAGAGTTATTTTCTTACTCAGGCGTTTATTGTGGTGTGTACCAGAAAACTATGTCAAATCCGCTTATTACGCCTTTTTTCAATCAATTTTAAGATATGGTCTTGTTATTTGGGGAAATGGTAGTAAAATAGAAGACATCCTAATACTTAAAAAAAAGCCATTCGGGTCATCGCAAAAGCACATACTCTGGATCACTGCAGGCCTCTGTTTATTAGACAAAAATTACAAGCTGTAATAAATTTATATATTTTTGACTTAACATCTTATGTACTCCAAAATATTCAATCTCTAACACTAAGATGTGATATACACAGATACAATACCAGAAACAAAACCAATGTTGCAATAGACCATTGTAGGCTAACAAAATCGCAAAACAGTCATATCATACATCTCAAAAAGTCTTTAACAAAATTAAACATTTAGCGGACAAATATCCAACCAAAACATTCCAAAACAAATTGTATGACTGGCTTCTAAAAAACCCGTTTTATAATCTATCAGAATTTCTGAATTATAAGAATATTAATTTCTAGTTTGTTTGAAGTGTAAATATTAATACTAATACAGTACAATATTATTTATTATCATGCTAGGTGCCATAACAGTTGTATTGATGTTTTATTACTTTTTTTTCTATTGTAAGGACTCTGGAGAGTGTTTGGATTTAATATATTATATTATATTAGCTTAAAAGTAGATTATGAAATGTTGTCTGTTTTTGTATATTCTTTGCTAAGTGTAATTTGCCTTATATTTTGTTAGTTTAATATCTGACTATGTCATCTAGACATTAATCTGACTTTGTCAATGCTTTTATGTAAAAAGACAAAATAAAATATTTTATTTATTTATTTATTTTACAGGCAGTAGCATGGTAAACGTTTTATATCAAAATCTTTACCCATCATTTTTTTTAAATTGGTATAAGTATGTGTTTACATAATGAAAAATGTGTTCCCCTTGAACCTTGAAAATAATGTTCCCCAATAAAAATGGACAATGTAAAATAGCCATTTTGTAGCAAATTTAGTCTAGTTTTAAAAAATATACAGGTATATAAGGATTTTTTATATATTATATCTCCTTAAGCTGCGGACAGTCACTGATACTGAATGTAAACAAGAATTGAAATTAGCTGTGAGAATAACGAAACAACAAACATATGATCAGGTAAACCAAAGACGTGTAACATTATAAATCGATAGATTGAATATTTATCTTTCCATTGATATCATGATTATATCGAAAATCAACAACAAAAGTACTATAATAAGTATTACACTGACACTTTCTTGTCGTCAATTCGGCGACTGCCACTAAAATAGTGTCGTCGAAAAATCAACATTGCCAGTTCTTGGGTTAAGTTAATTAGAATAACAGCTAAAGCTACATGAAATTCGAGTGGATCAGCCTCTTAGTTTCTCCAGGAGGTAATATGAGCAGCCACCTACTCACCTCCTGCTTCTACACCACGACATTGCCAGCCTCCAAAAACAGAATGTCTAGAGGAAGATTTTTATAGAGAGAATGTGCAATAGTAAAAGAGTTATGATAATCTAAACTACTACATGGCCTTGAAATCTGAATTCCAATCTATTTCTTGTTGGAAACCTGTGATTTAATTGTACTAGATAGATAAATAAATTGAAAAAGGAAAATCATAAGCTATTTATACTGCGTGAGATCCCATACGGGCCTTGAGGTGCGCAGTAGAGGAAGGCTGGTCACAGAGTGGGAGACATAGCTCCGTGACACACAGTGGATTCACGTGGAGGGGAAGGAGTTCGGTAGGTATCTCCACTACTCCAAATGGCAAGTAGACGGCTGTGCATTGCTTAGCCAGAGCTCATATGGGATATCACGCAGTATAATTAAAAATAATTTACCTGGAGATCATCTCGGACTCTGGAGAGGAACTGCTCCAGTTCCAACTCTTTCAGCATTTCATAAAGCCACCCCAGGCCCTCTCCCTCCTCCGTCATCCTCCTGTAACATAAACACAAAGAAATAAAGTACTAAATAAAGATAGTGATAATAATTGCAGAAAAGTATAGTTTTTAACAGAAAAGCATTTCATGAAACCAAAAGATCAATGCTTCAGAGTCGATAACGTTTAAAGTAATTTATTTTCAGGGTTAGTTATACAAGTGAAGGATAGGAATTAGGGCTACTATATAGTAATGTGTTTAGGGTGTGTGGGAGGATCACCCATAGTCATGTATGTGCACTTAGAATGACCAACAGATAAAAACTCAACTACAACTTGATATTCATGTCTTTAGACAAGTATTAACAGGTTTATAATTATAAATTAGTTGCTCATGTCATCAAATATATTTATCCTCGACTGTCTTTTGCTCTCTTGTCTATAATCAATGTCTTAATTCTTATACCGCCGGTGTCTTCACTTTCTGGCGTGGTGGCTCAGTGGCTAAGGCTTTTGACTGCGGAGGGCAAGGTCCAAGGTTTGAATCCCCACCGAGCCAACAGTCGGTACTTCACTTGTTGAATAAAGTTAAAATTTAGAAGAGAAAGAAAGAAAGAATAAGTGTTTATGGGTAACTTTGAATTTACGGAACATAAAATTACTCATCTGTTAAATCAGATTCAAAATGTAAATATAAAACAAAATTTAGAGACTCCTAGGATGTTTTTTTTACAAGGCAAGGAGGTACAAATTTATCTATGAACGAGGTACAAGACCCTCTTTTCCCAAACTATTCACTAAGAATAACCCTCTACTGCTCGGACTAGCCTGGAACCGTTTATCACATAACTTTGAGTTTGGCTTATCTGTTGTTTGCCACATTCCTCAATTAACCCCTAAATTAGTAATCTAGATCTGCCCTCAACATACTGGGTTATACGGTTCTAGGTGTCTTCCCTTCGGAGCATGCTGCGTACGACATGATACAGTTTGAGATATACCTCCGCAGTCAGAGCGACTCTTCTCAGTGTCCAACGGTCATACTATAAAAAAGTGTGTTCAGATGTGTCCTGAATGCCAGGGCACAGGGCAGTACATGCACTCAGACCTCTCTGCCTTCACTACTTGTGCAAGTGGAAGCGGAAGTACCTGTGTTCAGAAAGAAACTGGGTTACCAAGTACCCAATCTCCCCATAGGGTCTATATATATAGGCTATAAATATGAACAGCCTATATAAACCTACAAATCTAAGAAAGACTCGTAGATTGCATGTACAGAAAAAATTCAAATATTAAACAATAAACAAAAACACTAAATTAGTTTTAAAGTAGTTAGTAAGAAACAAAGAAAAGTGTAAACTTTTCATCGATAATACTCACAGCCATGAATAGAAGAAGCATCTGTAGAACTTACGACTTAAGTGAATCATAATGCCTTATTGAATATTAAATAACTCATTTAATGCCAAAAGTAGGAGGTTGAAATGGTGTATCAGGTGACAGATGTGAACCACTACTCAAGTCCCCGAGGAACTCACATCTGGTCACTGCTTCACCCCTCCACAACCACACAGCTGCACTCAATTTAGTGATCTCCTTCACTAAACCCAAACAGCTAATCAAACGATCACTCAAAATACCATTTTTAGTCCTGAAATTTTATTCTTTGAAATAAAACCTATTGGTAGATAAGTTTGTAACAGTAAGAACATTTTTATAGACAATTTTATTCTGATTAAATATTAAGCCATTATAAAAGTGGTTCAATACTCCCCCAAAAAATGAGGATTGAACCACATTTTGTACTGATTGTGTAGTTTGTGATTGTTACAATAGTACAGAACTTGTTTAGTGAAGCAATATAGCAAATGCAAACTTTGAATTAAGTTATTCTGGTTTTACATGTACTATAAATTAACACAAGAAAAGCTTTTAAACATTTTTACAGAAACAAACAAATCTGACACTCAATTGAATTACCTTTATTTAAAATATGGAAGTATACAAAAAACACTGCAAAACAAACGAACATAAAACACCAACTAATATAAATAAATATAAAAAGATTTTTATATACATTTATCAGATTAGAGTATATTTTACAAATGCTCACGTTTTGATATTAGTGAAGTATCTATCTATTTAATGGTTAGGTTAAAGGGCACTAGGCCAAGAATTAGTATATTGGAGAGATAGGACATCAGCAAACTTACCTTAGAAGACAAGTTCACTAACACCAGAGTAGTAGTAACATACACAAAAGAAACACAAAATTTTCTGTGCCACTGGCACTTTCTTCAGGTGAGTAAAGAGAGAGAAACTTTGTGTGGCACAGAAAATTTGTGTGATTTTGTGTTTCTTTTATGTATGTTACTACTACACTGGTGTTAGTGAACTTGTTTTCTAAGGTAAGTTTACTGATGTCCTATCTCTCCAATATACTAATATCTATGTAATGGTGAATTCTTATATTGTTGAATATATCATATGAAAATGAGTGTAATAGTTTCTATAAACCTTTTTTTCTTCATTCTATTTGTCCTTGAAAAGGAAACAGGTGAGTGATTTCGTAAGAAATCAAACCAAAAAAAAATAATTTTGGGCCTTTAACTTTTTATTTTTGGATTACCAATAACCACCAAGAATTTGACAAGTAACATGCCAGTATTCAAAAAGTCAAATCAAAAAAAAAAGGTTAACTTCAATATTTTTGTAATAAAGGTATGTTGTTTAGAAACTAGTCTGTTAGCTATGTACCAAATTTCATCTACAGAATTATTATATTGGAAAAGTATAAATAAAGTAAAAAAATATAATAACCTTACCATTGATTCATATTAACACATAATCAAGGGCCTTATTGAGCTAAAAAAAGTATTAACAATCAAAATTCTCTTAAGATTTTTATATATCAACCTAAAGAACTGAACTGTTAACGTATTAAAAATAACTACATAAACAGGTACTGTTTTTTTATAATGTCAAACAAACAATGTATACGAAAATATCTAAAAACACAAATAAGAGTAAAATGATTGTTGTAAAATTTATGTAGACATGAGTTAGCATTACTTAGTTACATATTCCAACATTAGGATCTAATCTATAGATAAATTGGATTTGAAAAATCAGTTTTACTAAATAATTATGCTCTAATAAATTATTTAAAATATTTTATAAATATACTTTTTATTTTTAAAGAAACTAGTACAGTACATACAGGGTGTCACAAAAAATGTGTTCTGGTAGTTAAATTTTTGGATTCTACGCCTAATTAAAAGCAAAAAATGACGGGTAACTTTTTGAAAACATTTTGTGTTTTTTTTAAAAAAATATTAACAATTCAAGAACGGTTTGACCAAATGATTTAAACATTTCCACTTCTCTTTACATTAGCATTACTCAACAGAATAAATAACCATTGAGTTATCTTAAGCCATAACAACAGGTAGAAAATTTTAATAGGTGGCAATTTAAAATGTTCAGACAATTTTTGGTTGGAGATCCAGATATTAAATGGCCACTATTTTTAAATGGCTAAGGATAACTCACTAGCTATTTTTCTGCAGTTTGGTAATGGTCATGTAAAGAAATGTCTAACATTTCAACTTAAAGAATCACACTATTTTTGAGTTATTAATTTTTTTGTAAAAAAAACCCACAAAATACAATGGAACACTAAATGGAACAGAATCAGCACTAAATTAGATGTAGAATCAAACAATTAATAGCTGTATACCTTTTTTATGACACTTTATACATTACTAATTACATAATACTTTTCACTTCCATAAAAATAACGTTGGAAAGCTGCTTGTTGGATTTACTAAACCAGTTAGATTGTAGTTTGCTGTGCCGAGGTTGCCCACAGTCAGGAGATCACAAAAACTTACCGGTAACTAATTACCCAAAAGCACTTGAAGTAAAGGAAGTTTTATGTGCGAATTAAAACTAATAACTGTTGTGGCGTGACATCATTGCCAAACATTACTCAATAGTTAAGAGGCTACACTTCAAGTTTCCTTTAGATACTGAAGCGTTAAATCACTGTTTGTAATGCACTTGACAAAAAGATGACCTTGCAACCATGATGAGCTCTGTTTGTTATGATTGCGGTAGGAAGTAAACCTAACATTTAAAAATACTGCAACCAGATGCTCTTGCAGTATTTGTTGTATACTTTTATAATTTAAAGATAAATTGAGAGTTAAACTTGTTAGCCTTTGTAAACAAGTTTAAAAGCTTTTGTGTTTTAATTGGTGCATGTAAAATACAAAGTTTGAATTTTAACATATTGCTTACACTAAAATGTTCTATGATACTGTAACTATTGCAAATAACACAGCAATATTTATATAGAATCAGTAAATACTCTGGTTCACTCCTTATTTTATCTAACCAGATATTTAACCTGGAGCTACTTTTTAACCTAGTTTAGTTATCATTAAATATTATTTAGGTAATAGTAATAGAACAACGATGTTTTTTATTGGACATTAATAAATTAATATAATAAACAATATTTTTTATATATTACAAACTCTTTGAAGTAATTTGGGTCTATATACTGTACTTTGTTAGTATGCTAAATTTTCATTATTTTTCTACTTTTACAAAAACTGTATTTTTATAAAATTTTCTTTAGTTAATACAACAAAGCTCCTACTACATTTGTTCTCTCTTATATTTATTGTCATGACCACACTTGAAATAAAAAGTGATATAGATTGTTATAGGAAGAATTCTTAACTTGTACAAAGATTAGTCCTTTCCTTTTATGTTAATTTTGTATAACAAATATATATAATGTTTAACTGTAGTTTTAAGCCCAGCCTCAACAACAGAGGTAAAATGAAGAATAGTTGCACATTATATTTAACCCTACTTGTGGAGATTTGCTTATTTCTGTCGATTATGCCATGCACAATTTAATCTTTTATTACTAAACGCACGTTGTATCGTTGTGATTTATTCATCACTGCAATAACAGAAAGACGCCTAATTCAATTAACTACATTAAGTGTAGTTATAAATATGCAAGTAACTATATGAATATTAATTTTATAGAGGTTTATTAATTAAACCAAATTTATTTTATAAATTATTTTAAAATGTATTATAGTTTTTTATACAAGGATTTCCATGGTAACAAATTTTGTGGTTTATTATATACGGATTATATAACACAACTTTTTAGCTACTACATATCTTTATGTATTTTATATTTCCTAAAACTAGATAAAATTTGCTTCAATTTGGTTATTTTATAATTTATTATTATTATATAATTTCCTAGGTATACCGCCACCTTTTTTATTTTTTATAAATTTCAGTCGTAACAAAATCACACACACACATTATATATGCACAACTTATGTGTTTGTATTATTTTCTGCTTTGTGTGAGGTGGGATTAATAAAATAACTAGGTTTTATACATTTTACTATTTTTTTAATGAATTTTATAATAAACTTCTGCAAACTGACCAAAAACAGCTTGATGTTTTTGACGAATATAGTTGCAGCAACTAAGGTTAAGATAGAATGATAGTTATAAACCGTGTTATATAACTCGTAAATGAAGAAATCCTCTTCGTTACTAAAGTAACTGAAACAAAAACCAAAGCAATTTTTCAATGAAATGGAAGCTGTGAGTTCAATTTAAAAACCTTATTAGCGACAAAAATTACACTGTTATTTAATGCCATATCAAGTTGAGGATAGTAAAGGAAGAGCAGATTGTATTACTACCAGGATGTGATGATACTAGAGTTATTAGCTATTGTCAGCTGTTCCACCATCCTGTGCCAGCCACTCGGTGGCTTCCTTGACTCGCACATTAACCACATTCTTGATCTTACAATAAATTAACACACAATACTTCATACTTATTACACTTAAGTTGTTTTGAGTACTTATAATTGATTTGATAAAATATACATGTGATGTAATCACTAAAACAGCTATTGTATCTTAGAACCCTATTACTTTATGTTTTAGCAGTTATTTATCTTATCTCGTGTAACAGTATAAATCTTGAAGGCGTTTTTTTTTTTTTTTATGTGAATGTAAAAACTTAGTGAGTTCTACAATACATTACTTACGTACATTATATACTGCAAAAAAATAAATGATTTATTACATTTTTGTGTTATGCGCCAAAATAAAAAGTGCTGGAACTGTAAGATTTTACTAACATTATTTTACCATACAGTTCAAAGATTGCCCTGTTTGTATCTTGTCAAGAAAATTATCAATGTTTTTGAACACCCTTCTCAACAACGTATCACATTTATTCAGTTTAGGCTTCTTTTTCATGACTTTAACACTTGGTGCAACTTACACTCTACTGTAGGTTTTCACTTGTACAGACTCTTCCACTTTTTCAAAACACTCTGTTCTTTAACAATTTTAAAGATCTAGTAAGGACACTGCCAACATTACTACGCAGCTTTTTGTGAAGATATTTCTGAAAACATAAAACGGTGAAAATAATGCTCTATGATGAAAGTTCTCTGCTGTAATTAGCACCATGTCTGCAAAACCTAACCTCAAATGAGAAAGATATAATAAACAAACACAAAGATATGGCAACAATCAACAGTTGACACAGCTGATTGACAAGGCAACTGCAGCTTATTCTGTTTCATTACTGTTCAATTTGGCGATAAACAGTACATAATGATCATAAGTTATAAATCAAGATGTTTTGTATACTTTTTAGGATGCTCTAATTGGTGATATCTCAATCCAGTAAGTACGTAATAAATGAACTGATATATTTATTGAGATGTGGTACTTGTTTCTTATCAACAAAATTAATAAGTCTTCAAGAACATAGACCATAGTCTTACATCATCTTATTTGGAATTCCTCAATAGCTACTCCATTTTCTTCTTTAAGGTTGGGAAATGAACACCAATATGACTTTTTAGCATTTTAAAGAGCATCTTCATCATTAACTCTACGAGTCTTGACAAGCTAATGTTTTTCTTCATACAGCAAAGAACCATAAAAACTTTATAGCAAGATAATCAATAAAAAATTAGTTTATTATCTAAGTGAAGGTGACAATTTATTGTCAGATAAAAAATAAAGAAAAGAAAAACAGGTATGAAAAAAAAAATTATAGGTTCTGAACGGATCCAGAATCTATAATTTTTTTTATGCAGCGAATGAGATAGGCAGGATATTTGAACACATCTCACTTTGAAACATTGGCCACATGTATGAAATTATAATAATTGACTATCTGGCTTCCAAACAAAATTTAAAGTCTATTTTATACAGGGGTTTTTAAACGCCCCCTCCCCCTCCCCAAATTAACTTTGTAATGCATATAGATGAAGTGATTTACTTTATTTCAACAAACTGAGGAGCTTTTTTATGTATGAAAAATGTTGACTTCCTCATCAAAATTGGGGTTGTTTCTGGGCAAGTAAAACCTTTAAATATAAAGCTCTACCAGGTGTTCTCATTTTAAAAGTATTAAAATAAGAAGAGCAACGACACAGACTAGTAGTTCCTAATGTTACTCTATAATATTTTGTGGCTAATTAAAGATAGAATTTATCTTCCAATTAAAGTTATATTTCAAGTTTTTTGAGGAAAATTCACTTAGTTCACTCAAACATTAACTTAGAAGTTATTTCGAGAATCAATGACATTTTGAGAACTGATAACATATAAGAGATAACATGCAAAAACATTTCATTGGTATTCCTAGAATTCATACAAAACCTAATAAATGCTATGTTATTCATGGTTTTAGATTCTTGTATTAACTTGTTTTACAAATGATTTGGTATCATAAGTTCTTGAACTAATTTGAAATGTTTTATCTGCTTTAAAATGACTTGAAATCTAACTCAAATTAGTGTTTTTATAAGAAATATTCCAAAATTAGCCACCAAATTTGATAGACTAACATTACATCCTCTTGTTTGTGCCACACTTTTACTTTTTTATTACCTTTAATGTACGTGTATATATATATATATATATATATATATATATATATATATATATACACACAGTGTGGAATAAAAGTTCTGGAACAGCTTAATAATTTCTGTACAAAGATTTTACTTGGTTATAGTTAAGGTGTTGTAATAGTGGTCACAATTCAAATGCACTAATAAATCAAAGAAAAAAATACGGCTGTATGCATTATGACTGTCTTACAAATGTACATTATGAAGTTAGTTATGAACAAGGGTTAGCAATTTGAAAATTTATTTTAATAATATTTGTTAAGAAACCATACTTTTTTTCTTTAAAATCTTTGAACAACTGCCATTTTGCACTGGATCAATCTTTTTCAGTGCTGTTTGTGGTATTCATCTTTGCTAGACAATCCTTTAATGATGTTCATCTTGACCTATTCTTAAGTTTGATATTTTTGTCGAACTCCTTAAGGACCATCATCCATTGGATGTGAAGTCACTAACTACCTTGAAAAACTATTTCTTAGGCCAGTAAGCATTTACAAAGATTAACTTTTCCAACATGAGCTAGGAAAAGAATACTAAATCGTCTTGAACAGGACTTTCATTTGAATTTTTAAAACTTTAAACCAATATAATTTGTTTAAAGAACTAACTATTTGGGGCCAGATTTGTGGGTTTATGTTCTACTATTAAAAACCTTTAATTTGATGTGTACTACTCCACCTACACTCTCGTTTAAGATTTTCTTCTGACTCCTTGCGGGGGCCATCCGATATGACAGAAACATGGTGATTACTTAAAAAGTAGATGTTTAAGTGCAATAATTATGAATGTACTAAGTTTTATTGCTTCACCTGTACTCCTTCAGAAGTTATTAAGCAGTTCTGGGACTTTTCTTCCACACTGTGTATTAAACTTATGTTCTATGACAATCACTAGTTCCTATAAATCCTAATACTTATGATATTAAGGGCGGTTCATTATTCCTTGGAGCGAAGTATTAATCTCAACTAAACATCAAATTAATTGTCGGCGTGGTGGCTCCGAGGCTAAGGCTTCGGACTACGGAGAGGAAGGTCCAAGGTACAAATCCTCACTGAGCCAACGATCCGTACTTCACTCATTGAATAAAGTTCACGCACAGGCCTGTAGACCTATGTAAACTAGCGAGTGAAGTTAAAAGAAAAAATTGATATTGGTGCTGTTAGACTTAAACGAGGAATGGAAATACAATATAGGAATATTATATTGTTTTATTTCTACTTGTACTGTTGCAAGCAACATATTTTTTATGCAACTTCTAGTGTGACATTTATTTGTGTTGCCCATGAGAAAATCACTGCCAATTAACTGGCTTAATAAGCAATTTTCTGAACAATAATAAAGAAGACAATTCCTTCGTAACATTATTAAAATATTATATAATCATAATAACCAACACTATTATAGTTATTTTTAAATGGTTCTGTATTTTCCTACATTTGACCTAAATTAACTAGAATATGGCTTGGTTTGACTTTTGACAGAGATGTTCTTTGAAAATTGGATTCTGTCTATGATATCGCTGTTGAAATATTTTGGAATATTTATTTTAGTGACAAGTGAAGACAAAAAGTGGATAAATACTCACACAAATTTTGGGCTTTATTCACCTAAAACATAAGTCATGTTCTCAGCTAACACACTGCAACCCAACACATAATTCACATGTAAATGTGAACACAAGAATGTTAACTACATATTGCAACCACGGAGTAACAAGTCCATAATGATAAAGAAAACATGATAACACCCAGTCTAATGGGTGTAATGGAATGTTATTGTAAACAACAGACATGTTATTTTTACTAGTTTTACACTACCTAACATAAACTACTGCTACAGCTGATTTTTAAGTTTTTTATCCAACCGTCTCAGTAACATTGTCTGCCAATATAAAACTGAGTACAATAAACTAAACCAACGTACGGATTAAAACCTGTGTTTACATATTTTATATAAACGTTAAAAAGTATAGTCACGAGAAATATTTATATTATTTTTAAAATCTATATTTTGACTTAACTTATATAGGTTTGTTTATGTCATCAGCTCATATTTATGACATCGGCCTGTAGCAAACTTTATTTTATGAATATAGTATATTTATTGTTTATCATATATAATATAGCAAACAAGTTTTTATGGATCAAGCAACTAAGAATTTAAAATCCAAATTCTTCAATGAAATTTAATGAAATAAACAGTATTTACGAGACTTATTTAAATATCCAAAATCTTAAAACTATAGTATTTTTTTTGCGAATACTGTTAAAACATTGATGTTTTGTAAATATAAATTGGATTATCTTTACTAAGTTCACAACGGTTTTTAAATACAATATATATAATTTTAACTTTTCTATATGTTTATTAAAAAAATTATATAATACTTGTAAATATATAATGACAATGTAAATAATCTTCAATTCATTTATACAAACAGAATTTCTATATTACTTGGTTTGTCATCCATAAAAACTGTTCCTTACCACAGCCGTTTCTTCTTTTCCTTACCGAATTATGCATATTTATGCCACACACAAAAATTCTGGCCTTCCTTTGATTTTGTTCTGAAAATGGCATTTTCATATAATTTTTAGACGCTTTAACGATTCAAGTTATCTTCCGGCTACAAAATAAATTTTCCATGGTGTTGTTGGTGATAAGTCAATGAAGTTTCTAATGATCCACTACATATACAGGGTGTAACTAAAAAGGTGTCCTGGGTATATATTTTCAGATTCTACACCTAATGTAGAGCATAAAATGAAGAATAAAGTTTTGTCGAATTCTGCTTCGCTTAGTGTGCACGTATCTACCCGTATGTGTTTTTTACAAAAAAATTAATAACTCAAGAACGGTTTGACCGACTGACTTCAAAATTTACCAGTCCTTTACATTAACACTACTAAACAACAAGAAAATAGGCTCTCAGTATTCTTTAGCCATTTCGGGATGGTGGTAATTAAAGATTTTAAATCGAAATATCTTGTAAACATTTAAGTTAATCATAATTTTAAACAAAAACTATAATTTAGTTAATTTTATTACAAATATATTTGTACCTTAATTTTTACTGTGGGCCTATTATTAGTCGAATTCTGGTGAAAATGTTCTTTAATACATTCTCCCAATGCTATAAATAGTTGAAGGAAAATATATTTTTTATCACAACTCCACTAATAATAAATTTACAACAAAAATTAAGGTATCAATCAATTTGTAATAGTATTAGATAAAAATTATTATTTGTGTAAAATTTATTAACCTAAGAGTTTGCAAGAGATTTTGATTTAAAACCGCCATTTTAAAATGGCTTGGAAAAAATTTATGAATATTTTTAAAGTGTTTATTAATATTTGTACAAAGAACTGTGCAAAATTTCAAGTCAGCCGGTTTAACAGTTTTTACGTTATTATTTATTTTGTAAAAAAAATACACAGATAGACACTAAACGGAGAGGATTTCGATAAAACTTTTTCTTCATTTTCTGATCTAAATTAAGTATAGAACAGCTGTTTAGTTACATCCTTTTTAGTGCCAAATGAAGCGATAAGTAGTTGAAAAATATGTTATGATTTTTTTTTCAAATCTGGTGATTCAACAGTACCTGGCAAAGCTTCAAAAACATATATTACACAGAAACCACATGTCTAACACGTGTAACAAACATCCCTTCATGAAAAAAAATAGTTAAAGTAGCCGGCTATTTACGAGAGGACAATGAACACGAAATTTCACATCAATCTTGGCTGATGTAAACTTATAAAGGTAATAAGCATACCTATGGTATATTCATCGCTGGTTTCGGTTATTATGCAGTTTCCAATCACCTAAACGAATTAGAAAACTGTTTAAAATAGTTCAAGAATTGGCTATATTTTCATGAAAGATACTTTTAATTCTGCAGAAATTACGTGTTTTGCTGATACGTCGAAAACAACATTTCACCACTTTTACTATTTTTGGCACATTTAGTTACGGTTAAATGAATTTTAATTACGTCCTTATTAAATTCGACGTGTTTATTACGCTAATTACGAAATTATATATAAAGGAAAATCTACTTTCGCGGCGAATCGCGATTAACAGCCATTACGTGATCATTAGAAAAACAACTTGCAGACACAAAAAATGAATGTGCATATACTTTCGCCGGAAGGACGGCCGATAGGGCAGGTGCCCAAATATAATGCGAATATCGAATGTTTGTTAAATTATGTTGGTGAAAAAAGGTACGGATGAAACATTTTTTTCGACAAAACCAATTATGTATTTGTATTGAGCGTAAAAAAACAGGGAATGAATAAAATAAAAATTTTTAATTTTTTTTATATACAACGTGTTTTCTGATTTTTCTTGTGATGAAATGACCTCTCCTGATAATCTAACTCAATTTGAATCAGTAAATTTTAATTTGTTTGAGGTAAATGGGAACTGCTTAATCACAACTGGTTTTTAGTACATTTCTTTAGTCAACGCGTTTGCTGAAAAAAGAAAATACAGAATTGTTTCAAAATTTTCCAAACAAGGTGACAACAACAAAAATAATATTATAGAAAATGGAGTACGGTTACTAAAAAACACTCCTTAACCTAGTCATGTTTCTGCTGCTCAATTGTGCCAACAAGATCAATTTACGCTACGGTCGTTGTGTAGCGCTAAACGGCGTGTACTGTTCAGAGAGAAGGAGACCAGCTGGCGTCCAAGGTCAAGTAGAGCGGCCAATTGTTGCGACTCGACATCTGTCAATGCGATACGACGGGTCGTGAAGTGAATAACAACTCGTCTCTTGTGAAGGCAACTAGTGCGCTCACCACTACAGGCGGTTGGTTACAACCATGACAGCAGTAACAACCGTACATTTACATAACGGTACCAATACAGATAAATAGTGCATACAGTGGCATCATTTAGTAAATACCGCGTATCTTTCTAACTGTTACAACAAATAGACAATTTTAAATAACAATTTTACACATTTGATAGTTCACGCTTACACATAATTACATGATGATGTAATCGTGTACAATGCTGACTGCAACAAAAAGGAGGACTACTAAAATAAAATAGGTACTAACTACGCATGGTAATAAGACATGCAGATGTACTGTACAAAATAACAAACAAATATAGAGCAAAATGAATGTGTGTGGGAAACTAACCTCATAAATAACAAAAAATGGTATCTAATAAAATAAGTAACGAACTGAACAAGAAAAAATAAATGGTTCCAAAGAATTTGCATAAACTTTCCCCATAAAAAACACTAAACTTTGAAAATTAGCAGTTTGATTCCCAAATATGTTGTTTTGCCATAATTAAAAAACTAGTCGTTAGAGATATGCAGTTTTTACTAAAATAATTTAAATTGTAATTGACAGTTTTCCTGAAAATTTAATCAAAATCGTTAGAGCCATTTTTGAGAAAGTTCCATTTTTTAATGTTTTTTGTCCATACAAATAAAAAAAACTAAAATTTAAAAAAATTGATAAATGTCTGGAGATAACTGCTAAATACACCTATATAACAAATGTGTGGTTTTTTAATAATGTGTTTTATGTTTGTATTTCAGACTTAACTTCTCAAACAAGTTTTCTGATGGCCTATATACAAAATTAATGTTTGAATTTTGAAAAGAAGTTAATGATTACGTTGACTTACTAATGTTAGATAAACACCTCCCATACACACAACTTTATCCACCCGTTTGGTCTCCACCGAACTGCACATACACACATATGAACAGGCACCAACAATTTTTTTCGAAAAAACCACTTTGGGTTCAGGGTATCCTAAAATGTATTTTAGACCAACTTGTGAAAAACTTTTTTTACAAAAGTTGAAAAATTTAAATTTAGTGTTAACGCATCAGCAAATAGAGAATCAGGCCCATAAAGACAAAATGATATGGTGATATCGAGTCTCATTATTTACATAATTTAGAAAGCTTGAGTTTCTGATGAACAGCTCAAATAAATGTATCATAAGTCTATGCCTGACAAATCGATCATACCGACAGGAAAGTTTGCGATATTAATTTGCTAAAAGGCTGAATGTATTGTTGACCTTCTGATGTTACCAATTTCCTGTAAATGACCTTTATGGGTCAGATTCCGTAATATGCCTCCTAAATAGAAACTGCGTTATACAGCTGTAATCATGTAACCTAACCTAACACCTGTTAACCTGCAAGATCGTGATCACAAATGACCTAAAATAATAGCCGTGGTTTTCTAAAATATATTTACAAGATATCTACTGTACAGTATCTAAATAAATAAACAATATTCATCCTCTCATGGATCAATTTTTACCTTTTTGTACTTATATTGTGATAAATTTTGTAATCGTGTTTTGTAACGTTCACTTGTTTTGTACTTCTAACAATACAAATGTGTTTATTTGCACAATTACACGACAGTAAAATTTAATATATAAACTACAAACATATAAAGTAATAAGGCAGTTTTTAAAATGCAAGGATAGGCTTGTTTACAATCAAATGAATTGCCTAACAATGCCATAACAATGTTTAGGCTATTAATCTAACGATAATCCTCTGGCAACAGCTGATATTGGTTACTTGTTCAACAGCTGTTTCTATGTTGGTTATATTGGTTCAATTGTCTCATTAACTATCTTTGTTAATCGAATAAATATGATGAACAAAAAACACTTGAACATTTAATTAGTAGCTGCTTGCGTACATAAGATTACAGCTGATTGAAAATAACATTGCAGTCTAATTAGTAATTGAATAACTTTGAAAGTAACCATTAGAAGTAAACAAAAATAATTGTTGTCAAAATTACGTTATTTGCAAATAAATGTTTGTATACAATACTTGGTATTTTGTTAAACTTAGTGCCAGTACTATATTAAATGAAATAACAATTTTAAACACTAAATAATTAGTAAAATGAAAATAAATTTAACCCAGCTTATTGACCTGTTTTATTGGACTTGTTAAAGGTCCACTGTATTATTTATTTTACTATGGGGAACAAATTTGAAAAAGAATAAAAACCGAACTCGACACTTGAACTGAAAACTGCAATAACACCAAATTGAGATGATTTAAACGAATGGAAATTATGATCTATACCTATAAAAGGCAAATATCACTGACTCACTCACTCATCGCTGTAACTAAAAAAGTACTAAGCCTTCGAGGCTGACATTTTGTAGAGTCAAAGGTTTTATGATGTAGATGTGCAATAAGAAGGGATTTTGAAACATTCCTAGTTCATCGAAGATGGCAGCCTTTTTAGTGCCAAACATTTTAAATGCCAAAAACAGAGTTTCTTTAATTGGACTGTAGCGGCTAAATGAACGGTTCTACAACAAAACTAACACTATTTTCTGCACATGACTTGAGACGATCTACAACTTTGGCCCTATGACTTTTTGCTCTATTTCACCTCCTTCATCCTTAGGTAGAGCTAGATTGTCAATTAGTGCGTGTAAATCAAATTGATTAATTTACGACCTCTAGGAGTAGACTTACAGATTTTTCTCGACTATGAAACTTTGTTATTTAGGAGAACAAACTGTTTTCAATAGGAAAATTAACAATTTAGTTTTAAAGCATGCATAGCTAGATCATGGTGAGAAATACAATATTTTATTGATTCAGAGTCAAATATACAGTAGTATTTTGTGTCCTCTAAAAGTAGACTTACAGATTTCTCTAGACTTTGAAACTTTTGTATCTAAGAGAACAAACTGATTTTAATCGGGAAATTTACAGTTTAATTTGACCAAATGCATTGCCAGGTCACAGGATATGGCTAAATATGGCGAGAAATCCGATATTTCACTGATTCAGTCAACTACAGTAATTTGTGCCCTCTAAAAATAGACTTACAGATTTGTCTTGACTTTAACATTTTTTTTATCTAAGAGCTTATTTTATTCAAACAAATTGAATACAATTGTGGTAACTTAACTAATTTTGTTAACTTTTAAAAATTAAAAATAATTGTTTTTTGAAAAAAAAGTATTTAGTTTTATACAAATAATAAAGTAATTTTTTAATGTTCTAGAATTTGTTGGAATGTTTAATTATATTTTGATCGCAAATCTTCAAACTCAATATTATGACCGGTGAAGCGGGCGGGTTCAGCTAGTAAGTATATAAAAGCAAAAGACATACTTTAAAATTGTTCTTTTATTCATATTAAAGGGAATACCAAACAAAAACTCAACAATTATTAATACTGTTCTACAAAACAAGTCATGTTACTTACGGAAATTTGTACCTATGACTATGGATGCTAAAAACTTCATAGTGACAGGAAACTAAGAATTCGTTCAACTCAACATGGTATACACGATGAGCTAAACAACAAAAATGTATGACAAAAAATAAAGAGATCAATACAAGTAATTGTAGCAAATGAATGAATATGACATTTATTCTAACTTAACCATGGAACGGAAAGCCTAATAAAAGTTACATTGTTAGAAAGCCGTAGTAGATTTAACGATTTTTTTTGTTTGAATGAAAAAAAAAGGTTAGGTATCTTTTAATACAAAACCGTTTTATTCTGAATATATCTGCTTTTAGTACATATTAGTAAATGTTTTAGTATAATGTACATAATTTTGCTACTTGAAAGTATATTTTTTAATATACATCACAAAATTAAAGACATTTTTGTCACAATACTCAAAATATTATTTCTAACTTACCAAAACTCATAATTAAACCTGTAACATATGAAGAAAATGTGACAATTTTATAAGAAAAAGTTTGATATAGTTAAGTCTGTAACATATAAAGAAAATGTGACAATTTTATAAGAAAAAGTTTGATATAGTTAAGTCTGTAACTTATACTTGCAAAGATGTTATAAGGTGACTTAGTCCTATTAGCTTATCGATTTCTGAGTGTTTAACAAATTTAAAGTATATAAGAGAATAAGAAATATATTAAAATACAATAAGGTAATAAATATTAGCAATAAAACATTTAATATTTGTAAAAGTAAAAGGAATAACTGTTCCGGATAATCCAAATTTACTAAACTTTACACAAAACATTCATAATTATAACACCAGAAATAAGACACAAACCACAATAGGATTTCACAGACTAAGCAAGACCCTGAATAGCCACATAGTTTTAGCATTAACAATTTACAATAAATTACAACATTTAATTTCGATATATTCCTTTAAATCTTTTTAAAATAAATTATATCACTGGCTTAAAAACACACCCTTTTACAGTTTGGATGAATTTTTTGGAGTTGAAAATCCTCAATTCTGAAACTAGTTTTCAGTTGAATTTTCACTTTCACAGACAGCTTCATTGGTTTTCGCTGTGTTCTCTAGCTAGACTCTGGCTCAGAGGCAGCCGGGGTGGTAGCCGGCGGCGAGGAGTTTGACCAAGTAGCGGGTCCCTGCCGGATTGCTGTATTTGGAAAATAATTTGATGTATTAATGTTATCATTGCCAATTGTTGTTGCACTTAAGAAGTGAAATCTAGGAAGTGAACTTTATGTATTGTATGTTGTGCTTGACTTGGCCATTGCTGTAATTTGACGTTGTCAATAATTTGTTAATTATTTTTTCGACAATAAATGATAATTTGATTTGATTTAGTAAAGTTTATGAAAATACATCCTTACACATAGAGTACAGTAGACCACTTTCACTGAATTTCTTTGCACGACTGGCTTTTACTATTAGACGACAACAGACAGTGAAAAGGGCGGCACAATCTGCGAAAAACAAATTTGTAATGTACAAAAACAAAACTATGCATGTAAAAATTACGACGGTTTTCCGTTCCAAGGTTAATAGGAAAGTAATTAAATTTGAATGTCTTCCATGAGTAAAATCTTTGGTGAAGATGTAAGTAGACATGTAGCCTGAAAATGAATGAGGTAATAACACACAGAGTGAGGTAAGCTAATGAGTGAAGTGTACAAATTCTGTGCATCTCCTAATTGGTTTTTTTATGGCAAACGCCATAGGTTTTTAGCGTTAAGTCCCAACATCAATCATCTGTCACCACCATAAATACATGGCAGTATATTCATCAACAAAGACAGCTGAGTCAGAGATAGTGCAAACAGTAAAAGTCCAGTCTCCCTCCTTGGGAGTGACATTGTCTTCAGAAATTGTTAGTTTTACAAAGAACTAGTTAGTTGTTGGTGATTTTTTGTTATCTGTACTGATTAATACGCTACGAATGCTAACTGGCATTCACAAAAACCAATTTAAAAGAAGTTAAATGAAATTTAAAAAGTAAATGTATGCAAACTCTTGCAACAAAAGAATTGTGTACATAAGGTCCTGTAACATCTGTTGGACTATGAAATGGAAAAAGCGAAGTTAGGACGATTTTGTCCTCTCTACCATTTAACCACTATATAACTTCATATCAGCTGGACCATATGTTTGGGCCAATAAATTAGTGAGATAATGTCAACATACCAAAACAAAACATGACTCTTTTTACTACAGAAACAGTTACTGTCGACACATTTGCTGTCCCTGTTGTTTATGTGATACAATTCCAGTTAAAGATAGCTTCATTTTGACTTATCTAGCCATGATGACAACTTCAGTAACTATTCCAAGTTTAGTGACTTGTTTTACTATGACGATTGTAAATTTTTTGTTGATTTATAAAGCTTTAAGTGTTTAAAAACCAACAAGAATCAACAGATATAAATATTAGAAACGTTAAAAATCACAGACAAATCAACGACCACGAACAATTATCTAATACCAACATTATAAGTAACAATGGTACTGGCAAGATGATATTACTTCTATATTTGGTCCACTAACAATCTTTTATTATGTTTTCTACAACAAATTTTGAAAATAACATTGTTAAAATAAACCAATTTGGTAATAAAATCCAATATAATATGGATTATAAGTAACTTCCAAACAACAGTGGTTTTACTAGTTGACGACACTGCCTTGAATGGAGTTAGAATGCTTCACACAGTTGGTTTTGTATATTTGTTATTGTTGTATATTTGTGTTGGTATGTTGTATGGTTCAACATTAAAATTTAATTATTTTTGTTAAATTAAAACAAGGTCCTAGTTGATAAATATTTATTTTGGCATAAATAAAGAATGAGAAGCAATGTTAAGCCTCGTCTACACGACGCGGGACTCGGCGAATCGCTGATCAAGGTTATCGCCGACTCCGCGAATCCCGCGTCGTTTGGTCAGCAAATTCGCGATTTGGCGAGCTAGCTCGGGGTGTCGTACCAGCCCAAGTCACCTCGAGTCAGTTCCCGCAAGTTGTCGGTAAAACATCAAACATCAAAGGGTTTGGGCTCGGCTCGTGCTACTATCTACACGACCTGCTTAAATTCGTACGTGTGACTCACAATTGGGAAGAATATAGGAAGGTACAAACTTATTTTTTCAGTGCGAATTTGAAACTGTTTGGCGTTTAACTGGGAAACGTTGATTTTACTGATTATAATTGTCAAAAAACGAAGCCAATCGGACAATTTTAACATATAAAAACTATTAATTTGAATTGTACAATAAAGGAAAATCGTTTATAAACAGAAATGAAATGAAAATTACATATGTTGTAAAATTTAGTAATTTAAATGTGCCTGTTTAGCAAATATACTGAACACAAAATTCTTAAAACACTAACGTAATAAAAATATAAGACACTCATGATATTAAAAAGTAATTAACTAACACATTTAAAAACCACAATATTTTAACACTTCCATCCATTTATATATATCAAACACTAAGTTTTGTCATAAATAACCCTGACCTTTTCAGAAAGGAACCATCTCAATGCTCCAATAGCTTCAACCTCCGAAGTAAAACAAATCTACCAATACCTAAACACCGGACCTCCTTTTTTTAAAAAACATTTATTAATGAATGGTATTAAATTATTTAATTCTCTGCCAGCCCCACTAAAAATTAAAATTGATGCAAAACCTTTTAAAACCAGACTTAAAGGCTTACTTTTGAGTGAAGCATATTATAATATAAATGAGTTTCTGCAAAGTAATTAATAGTTAATGTTGTAATTATAATTCTAGGAATACATACATGTATATATATATATATATATATATATATATATATATATATATATATATATATATATATATATGTATTCTATGTACAGTATTGTTCACTAGAATAATTGACGCCTGCCCATGTACTAATTGTATTATATGGCAATAAAGTTTGATTGATTGATTGTGTATTAGTAGCATTTACAACCAAACGATATGTCACTTAAGTTTATTTATACACAAAGTAAACTCATGGATAGTTTCGGTGATCTATTTCGGTAAACCAAGAATATCTTTCTTAAAACGTAACCAAATTCACATCACTTATAAAGGGTACCAGCAGTCTAGCAGCCTCATAGGCTCTATGCTCGGCCCTCTAAAGGCCGGTTTTCACATAGGATACCGTGCCTTCTGTGTCCGTGTCATATGGAATCGAAAAATGGTTTAATCCATTTATTTTGAGTGGGAAAGCAGTTTGCGATTTTCACATGACCTGTCGTGCTCCTACCGTGCTGTTATCGATAGCTCGGTAGAGCGATCGGCGACAATGACCGGTAGACAGTCTGAGCACAACAGGCGCACGGTAGGTCAAGTGAAAAAAATACATGTCGCCCTACGTCGCCAGACCTCTGCTTTTCCTAGTTGGGTGTTTTCTTAGTTAAAAATGCAATTGCCGATCGATTGCATTTTTAAATTTAAACTGTCTCTACACTTTAGTAGGAGACTTTTAAACACAGGATAACTCATCCTGAAATATTTACAGAACTGTTCAGAGTCATCTCTTAGCCGGCTCAACGGTGTGAAACTACCCTTCCTCTTCTCTAGTTCGATACAGAGGGTGAATCCAATATAGTTACTGCCATTTATTCTTTTTATTTATTTTTTCAACTGTTGAATAAACCTCTCAAGCAATAACAACATCCGTAACGTCCTGATCCTTTTCGGTGACAGAGTAGTGAGTTCTATAATCTAAAGCCGCGTTTACACTATATAGCAAAACATGCTATAAAGCAAATGTTATATAACAAATGCTATATGTAGCAAAACAACAAATTAACGAATTTTATATGTAGCAGAAATTCTGTTTCTGTAAGTGAGGGAAGACTGGAGAACGACAGGGGCACGGTAGGAGCACGACAGTAGTCGGGTCCCTACTGCTGAAAACGCGCGACATGGACACTAATAGAAGTCTAGGGTGTCCATGTTGGATGATAGTCGATGTTCATATGCTTTCTGTAACAATGACAGTCGACCTTTGTTAGTAACAATGACTACACTCGTTCATCTACACTCATCCGCCCCTCATATCTTGGACGATCGGCGTCTTATGAATGAGTAATAATGACATTTAGAACTCCCATCAGAAGGTAAGATAGATTGAATTTATAGAAGTTACCGAGCCGAGTGTAGAGTATTGAACTTTTGTTAGCTGTCGTGTTTTCAATATTGAATTCTGTGCTAAGTAATGAAGTCACACTGGAGTTTTTGGATCTGTATGAACAAGAACCTGTAATATGGAATCCCCTTAATGCAGACCACAAAGACCGCGTACGAAGCATGGACGCGGATTCATTTACGCGTTTCTCTATTGAATGTTCCATGAAGGAACAAAAAAAGAAAAAGACAATCTCATGGATTTAAACATTGGTGTTTGGGGGAAGTACAAATATGAGTTAGTCAATGAGCTAATCATTATATTATTCATTTCTAAGACGCTGATCGTAGAGATATGGGCGAATATGAGGGGTGAATGAGTGTAGATGAACGAGTGTAGCCATTGTTACTATCTGAGTTTTTACTTAGCTCAGAAAGGATTATATATATTAATAGCCCAATAGCCAGGGTAACTATGGGACCTACAGCTTTACATGGAATCCGAACCACGTAGTGTTGGTCTGATTTTCAGCTAATTGACAAGTCTGAAACTCAGTTCTCTTCCCTACACAACATCCGTACCTTGACTACCATCCTACATGGATACTCGAGACTTCTCTACTCTCCGTTCACACTTTAGTTGAGACTGTTTGGGCTATGGACGGTCGCCGCGCTACTGTCTATCCTAAATACAGTACATCACATATTTAAAAAAACGACGTTTTATATCGCTCTCAGTGTAACTGTCATTGATAGTGGGAATCATAATTCATGTAAAATGAATTTAAAATTAATTAATATCCACAGCAGAATATTTATTAAAGCTCAGTTAATATCTATTACAGTAAATGTATTTAATAAAGGCAACATAATTTATCATTAAATTATTAAAATTGAAAACACTAAAAAATATGAGCATAAAAAATCAAAATAAAACAATAGACACATTCCATCAAGCGGACGCCATGCCTGTATTAAGATGACCAAGCATGGAACCCATCACCTACAATCTCCCAAACACTTTGTCCCCAAGTAGCTGGGTTACAGTACTGCACCACCAGTGCCGACATTAATTTTCAACATTAACAATGTTCTGTGTGAAACCGACTTTAATGTAAATTGACTAATTAGACAATTTTTTGCTGGTTTAAAATGCTCTCAACAATTTGTTAATGTTATTATTTTATTATGATTGTCTTGATTTGTTTGTTTATCTCGGACATATGGACTATATGTCAATAAAGAAGTCAACATTGACTGTCAACCAAAACAAAAAATTCCAAATATAAATTCAATAATAATACTAATGTTAACAATTACGATAATTTTTACTACACCCCGTTAAATTACATAGCAACAGCTTTCATTACACAACAATGTTGTAATTATATTTGCCTTAAATTAAAATTTATTACAGCAACATTTATTGTTTGTTTTCTAGCAATACTAATTTTGTTATTTACGTTGATGCATTTGTGTATTTTCATTTACTTTTCAGTTGCGATTTGTTAGTGATTTCTGACTTGGGCTACTTTTAATTTTGTTGTTTTCATAATATGATCGAAGCAAGCCCTGAGTAATTAGTTCTAAATAATTTTCTAAAATACTGTAAAAATTAGGTATTTTCTTTAGTATATATCAAACCCGTTTTCTATACTTTAATCACAGTTAAAGAAGTTATAAAATATAGAAGTAGTATAAATAATACCTTGCTTTACAATAATGACAGTGCTGACTAAATGCTGGGAAGGCTCTGAATTACCACGTGGCTGCCAAAACTACACTAACTTTACCTATGTGTGGTAAAGTTATCACAAACACATTGTGGACATTTCATTATTCATATGGTGGGCTAACACACAAGACCAAATTTGCTCTCAAGTACATGAACACGAAATAAGTTATTTAAAACTTATATTGCAAATATTAACTTCCTTGTGATCTCTTTGGGAGAGGAAAAATGCACAATTTATATATATGAGGCTAAGTTAAGGCAACCTCATGAACAGAGGTATATGATTATTAAAAAGTTAAGTCTAGGGCGGTGTATAAGAAATAAATATTTGAGGGTTCACAATAAATTAGATACTAACTGGCAATAATTACGACATATATCCTAGTATATCCATCTAATTAAAAAAAAAACACATTTTCTCTTACGTATGAGAGGCAGACACAACTTTTTGCATATTTTAAAGCGAGTATGATTAATTACATCAGTGGTTCTCAACCTGGGGGGCGCGCCCCCCTGGGGGGGCGTGAGAGAATTTCAGGGGAGGCGTGAGGGTACAAAGAAAAAAATTAAAAAATATATATTTTGTTAAAAAACAAAAACTTTCAAAACCATCAAATAAACTTTCGTATTTAAATATATCTGGATGTTTATTTTGCATCCCAGCTTTTGCTAACGTAGAGTTAGCATCGTCAGTTTCATAATTTCACTGTTATAACTTGAACCAACCAATTATTGACTGGAGGGGAGGCGTGAGATATCTTCAGTTTTCAAGGGGGGGGGGGTGCCTGTGCTAAAAGGTTGAGAACCACTGGATTACATGAATGTGGATGACCTGTATAGACTAGGCACTGAGTAAAATTTATGCTCAGAAAGATTATTTATTAATAGACCAATAGCTAGATGGGGGCCTACAGCTTTAGGTGGAAACAGAACCAAGTTATATTGATCTGATTTTTGACTAATTGTCAAGCCTGATACTCAGTTATCTTCCCTACATAACATCCCCACTACCACCCAACACAGACTCCCTAGAGTTCTCTAGTCGTGTCATGCCGATAGCAACCACTGAGTAGATGCCTTGACGGTTTTAAGGGTGTTCATCCAGGCGCCCAGTTTAGTGTTCATAGGTATTTTTTTTTTTTTACATTTTATCGCAACTGCCGCTGAGTAGTAAAAATCTTAACTCACTATCGAACAAGCAATGTATTTCCTGACCCCAAATTACATAATTACATGAATATCTATTTAATTTAATTAAATAAATTATGTACAATCACATACATGTATTGTTATTTATAGTCAATTAATTACAATTGGTTACAGAAATGTCAGTATTTCACAATATATTTGTATTGATAACAATAATAATGAAATTCAAAACTATTACAATTATTCTTTTTAGACTACTTTATAAAATTAGAGGTAGAATAAAAAAAATAGCTATAACTAGCCTCAAATAAAAAACAAAAATACCTTTTATTCTACTGTTAAATTGTGATTATTTTCAGTCCCTTGAAAACGGCAGTATATTAAAATTTCCTCAAAACCAGCATAAATTGTAGGCATACAACTTATTTAACAAGTACTAATCAGAAAATTGTTTCACTAAGTTTTAAACTTTCAGCGATATAAAACTAGTTGCGTGAGACCCAACAAGCAGAACCAAAGTAATTATGTACAATAGCTTTTTATAATTTAGAATATTTAATGGAATGTAAAATTAACAATTAGTACTAAACCAAGTAAAGGATTTTTGTAGAACACCCAAGTATATAGTGACTATTACAAACAATGACAACACACTGATGTTCTTGTAAAGATTTTTCTTAAAGTCCCTGATTTTCCCTGACTTTTTCAGGTCATTTAAAATTCCCTAACTTTTCCATGTTTTCCCTGTTGCTGGATACCCTGTAATAATATTAATACAATATTATAACATACAAAGTTGATCAAGGAAGTTAGCTACAAGAGTTTAGTGCTTCAATAATTGTGGGTGCATCTTTGTTGTTTATGAACATTTGCTTTCCTAGAGCCTTTATGACAAATTCAACAAACACAAATGACCGTCATTTGTTTCTGAATGTTGGCTGCTTCTCAGGACGTTTGCTTTTCGGCCCCAAGTGTGGTTAAAAGTCATAATTCTGACTTCTTTTATGTAAGAACCTATATAGACAATAATAAGAGGATAAGTCGCTAATTGAGTCAAGTATATTATCACAGGTTCAAACTAAAAAAAATGTCAAACAATCAATCTTACTAAGTCACAACAATAATTTATTAACTAAGATAAACAACAATTTATATGCAATCACTTTCCAAAATGCTGTTTCCGGATGGCTTCTCGTTCTTCCAGTGGCGGTAGTACTGGTTCGATACCATTGCGTTTTCTCTCATTTTTTATTTTCTGCCAGAAGTCCACACAAGCTTGGTAATTGGCAAATTTATCTTGGCACTTATCTTTATCGTATCCATGTACATCCAGACATTTGAGGGAGGCCTTATGTTCAACCAAACAGGGGTTGTTTTCTGCCACTGCGATCTTTGGTGAATGCTTCTTATTTGCTGGCCTTTCTGTATTTACTGACATGTTTTATCACAGTATGTAAATCCAATCTGCAAATAAATCCCAATGTTAGATGTTTATTCATATCATCTGTATAAAATGATGGTCATGTAACTTGAGAAAGCTGAAGGCTTTACATTTCCTCTTCCTTCTTCAGTACATAATCATGTAATCAATCATGTCAAATCATCCGTTAGTGGCTGGGTCAGTTATTATAAAATATTACACTGTGTTAGATCTTCACTGTTCATTTTGTGCTCAATGACTTAGAAATAACAATGTAGAACATTAATAAATGTAAATGACAAAGAAGTTAGTCTACTCTTCAACAAAAAGATTGGGAACTAAGGATACAAAACATAAATGTGTGATTTTGTATAGTATGAATTACAAATTCTGCTATTTGCTGCAAAACAACATTTACTGCACTCTAGCAATAAACTATCAAATTAAGTACGGCAATCAAAATCGGCTGTTAGTACTAACTCACTAAAACCAATTGATTCAACTAGCTTCTGCTCAAAGCGTAGCCTAACGTTTCACATCTAATTATTTACTAACAACATTTTTATTTCTTCACTCAAATCATAGCAAGTTATACTTATTTTTACCTTATCCTCATTATTTGTCATACCTCCATAAAATTTGGTAAAAATGTTGATGCCACTACAACTTGTATCTATAAGTATGGAGAGATAAACCTGGTCAAAATATTAATATATCTGATTTCAAATTTAAATTTATGATGGAAGTTAGAAGCCACAAGGCCAGGAATTAGTATATTAGGAGAGATAGGTCATCAGCAACTTACCTAAGAAGACAAGTCCACTAACACCTTACACAAATGAACATTTCTGAAAATTGTGTAATGTGAGATATCTTTATCTGTTCTCTACTGCAAGATGTTAGTAAATTTGTCTTCTTAGGTTAGTTTGCTGATGCCCTATCCCTCCTAATATATTTAAAAATATATATATATATAATATATATATATATATATATATATATATATATATATATATATATATATTCGTCTATATCTTGAAAATCAAATCGACGTCTTAAAAATAAATAAATATATATATATATATTTATTTTTAAGGCGTCGATTTGATTTTCAAGATATAGACGAATAGGGATTTCAAATGAGTGATGTATGTAAATGAGCAATTATAGTCTTTGTTACAACCGAGGGCCAAATATTCCTTAGAAAGTATCATTAATTGGTACGGTAGCCCAATGACAAATGAACAAACCAGTGGCTATCACAGATGCCTCGACTTATTATTAGGTTTTTTTGGTAATGGCAACCATTAATTGGACACCTTGTCGATCAATGGAAGATAAGAGTTTTAAGAACAAACCTACTTCCAATATCCACAACACTTATCCCAGTAGCTCAGTAACAGTAAGGTTAGAAAACTCAACACTTTTGAGCCTACCTTTCAGCAATCAACGTGAAATATGCCACATACAAGATCTGCGATTTTTTAGGGATAGTATTTTAAAATAATATTAAGCCCTACTGAACAGCCTGCTGGCCTAAAAACCAATAAAATGTGTAAAACTGAGCGTCCTCCTAATTTGATTATTTCCTACAGTAGTTTCACAGCAGCCTTTGAAAAATGTCTTTATTAGCAGTGAAGTTAGGACTATGAAGTCCTTTCTTCTATTTAACCCCACAAAATAAAATGCATTTTAAAAATATTGAACATAAACAGTTTTAACAAAATATAAGTTAACAAAATTAATAAATAAAATAACCACACAAATTTCTTTGTATATAAGAAGAAGATCATACAAATATAATTGTAGTATAAACAAAGAAATAATTAATAATTTACAGCATTAAATACTAACCTATAGCCTACTATTATTACAATACTGTACAAGAAACAATCTATAATCTATATCCGTGATTACAAAACACACATATATCATTCATACAATCATCACAAACCAACACCAACCTACCACCCCTACAGATCCCACTACATGATAAAAGAAGACCATCTAATGATAAAAAGTGGCTTTACCACTTTAGGAATTTGTTACCACTTTTGGTCTCTGTTGTGTTAAAACATGTTCTATATAGTGAGCCAAAACACTTTTTAAAGTGCTTCTTTCATAGAGAAGCCAATAATTTGTGAGAAGCCCATTGAGTTGAGAATGGGTGTGAGTGTAGATGAACAAGCATAATCTTTGTTACTAACTAGGTTTAATCAACATTAGAATAGGTCATCTATTAATTAGTCTAATGGCCAGGCAACTATAGGGACCTAAAGCTTATAACGGAATCCAAACCGTCTAAATTATGACCTACACAAATGACCTACACAAATGAGTATTTTTCTAATTTTGGTTAACCTGAAATTCAGTTCTCACTCTTGGACAACATCTGAACCCTGGCTACAACAAACATGGACAGCAAAGATCTCCACGAGGATGCGTTGTCAACACTGAGATCCTCTGTCAAATGTGAAAAAGCAAATTGTCTACAACTCTACAAAATTTGGGTTGTACAAGACCTCAAGTAGTCGGGTTACAACTTACATCTCAGTTCTGGATATAATCTATATGAGGGATACTCACTACGTGGCCCTTGAGCCGTTTGTGGCCCTTAACATTTTTTAGAGCTGCAATGATTTATTAAAGTGACAAAAGCTTTGATATTTTTATAAGCCAACAAGAAAATGCTCAGAATAGTTTGTCTTTGTTATACATTACTAAATACTAAATTAGTAGCAGAGAGACATACAAAATGCAAGCTACAAAGCATACAAAAAACTGTGTATATATATATATATATTATGTGTGTGTGTGTGTGTGTGTGTGTGTGTGTGTGTGTGTGTGTATGTACTTGCAACCCTTAGATTATTTTAAGAAAAGTAACAAGGCTCTTCATGAAATTTTAGTGAGAAACCCTAATCTATATATTTAATTCAAACTCCCGCATAGTGTACACAAAACTCGAATAGTAGTGAATAGATTCACTTGACATTTTCAAACAACATTGCATTTATAGCCTATACAAGAGAGTTATTATTAATACAATTGTAAATGGATTCAAGGCATTTCATGCCTTTCCCGACCTACCGTACCTACATTTTACAAATGAAAATGAATGTGCTGAAAAAGTGTGACTGTAACTAGCTAATTTATTGGCATATTATACCTAAATCTAATATCCTGTAGATGATTGTTCATTCATGAATACAACTATAAGTTACAGAACTTTATTTAAGATCAAATCAAGTGAACAGTCACCCCTTATATTTCTAACAACTAATACGAAAAATAACGACTAATAAGTAATGTCTGATAAAGCCACAGGAAAGCGTGGTGGGATTAGCTAATTAAAAATAAAATAATTACGGTAACTTAAAATTTATATAAGGAATTGCTAAGTAAGAGAAAAAAAGCAATCCATCAAGAAACTTATTTTATTTAAATCACTTTATTTCTTTATTACTTTTAAGTTTGTACAAAATCTAGGCCTCCCCAAGTTATGCAAAACTTGTGGTGAGGTCCTATAGTAAACAAGAAAGACAAAAATGTAGTACAAAAAAATACATTCAAATATATATATATATTTTAACGTTATTTATTTTTAGTAATTATTGGGCGGTCTAGGGCAGGCACCTAGACTACGCTGCATTTTTATTTAACAAAATAAAAATGCAGCTTATAATATGACATAACTATGCATTACGATAGAAGGTATGAATACAATAACTGCGGAATGTGGCTAAAACAGATACGCCAGGTGAAAGTTTGTAAATAATTTTATCCTGTTTGCCAAAATACTCATATTCTCTACTCTATGCTTTATTCCCTCAACAAAACTTAGATCGGCAGTGGGTGAAGTGTAATGTTGTACTGTAAAAACAAAAACAAAGTGATATGACCTTAGCGTGTTTTCTTACTGCAGTTTAACTATTGAAAATACTATTTGAATTCTAAACCGGATATATGTTTAATTTGTAAAATTAATTGAACAGTGCAGTGTATTTGATGTGTTAATGTCATATTTATTGATTGGTACATTGCCCGTTTCTGGATCAATGTTTGTCTAGGCTGTGTAATTATAAAAAAGATGTAAATAATTTTTCCACATTCTAAAGATTTCTACTTGTTTGGATAACCTAATGTTCTTAAAAAATTTAAAAAAAATAAATGAAAAATATTTATAACGTCTCTTATTTTCATATAAAACGTAATAATATTTCATACACAACTGTATAAATAGAAAAATGGCATTTATTTCAATTAAATTTTCAGAATTAGACACTATTTATTTGCCTTATTCATAGAATTCAAATCCTCCACCTTTTCTATGCAGGATATGGCTTACCATGGCAGTTAGTTATATTTAATAATTCATGTATGCCTACAATATATTAAAATTAAACCATTTAGCGATTCATATAGATTTGAAAACATGAAACTTAGAGGCTCAACATTATTTTATTATAACATATTGAAAGTTTTATGTAGAGATTGAAATTTTTTCAGTGCTCTGTAAGTGGACAAACTGCATTAATGAGTGAAAGAACACAGCTGACATGGAATCCAAACAGTGATGCTAATGAAATGATACAGGAAGCAGGGATCAGGAAGTGGCCAACTAGCTGCAACTTGATTTCAGCTTTCTCCATTGTCTTTAGACAGACTAGCTGGAGAGATATGTCTAGCTTGGGTACAATTCTCTCAGGAGTTTAGAAAAGAAAACTGCCATTAAATGCAATTAACTATCAAACAACCTTGGTTATTTTTATGTTATTTAATGTATTGGTTTTTTTCTTCAATTATAAGAAAAATATTAAGATTGTGTTTTTTCTCCCATATGCGTTAGCTTAAAGAAAGTATTGTCATCATCCAATATAAGTTTTTTCACAAGTTGGTCTAAATATCCATTTTAGGGTCCCATGATTCCAAAAAAGTATTTTTTTTTTTACTTCAAGTGTCTATCTGTGTGTATGTGCTGTTCGCTGGAGACCAAACGGATGGATAAATTTTTATGAAATTTGGTATGTAGGTGTATTTAGCCAATATCTCCAGACCATTTTTTCACTTTTTTGAAATTTTAGTTTTTTTTATTTGTATGGGCAAGAAACATAAAAAATGTGATTTTTTCAAAAACGGCTGACGATTTTAAATAAATTTCAGGAAAGACGTGAATTACAATTTAAAATATTTTATTAAAAACTGCATGTCTCTAACTTGACTAGTTTT
>JAQJVL010000434.1:674082-761930 GCA_035578905.1 Stictocephala bisonia
TCCCCCAATAAACCGACAATGATTACCACCCAACATCGACACCCCAGACTTCTCTAGCAACCATCGAGCGGACGCCATGTCGGTATTAAGAGGGCCGAGCTTAATACTGATACAATAATAATAAAACAATAATAATAGTTTTTTACATAACAAGAAGACGAGTATTACACTGACATACACACTCAATGCAAGAAAATCATCCCCATGAGTCCACCGCAGTAAGCTGTTAGATGCTGTACCAAAGCGAGCACGACTATCCTAATTCCTTATTGAAGAAGGTAAGTTGTTCCATAAGGGACAGCTTGTAATAATAAAATATTTGTTAAAAACAGCTGTTCTGTGAATACCAATTGATAGCAGGGATGACTTGCTTTTGTTGCACAAGCTAATGGGATGATAGAATTTAAATTTGACAGCTTTGTATTAAATATGGCTAAACTTAATAATGTTAAAAGAAGTAAAAGAATATGTATAGATGAAATACATATCAAATGTATAGATACTTAAAATATTGTTAAGTTTAAGGATTGAAAGAGTTCTACAGAAGGTAACATATTCATTATGTTAGCATTTAAACAAGAATGTCACGCAATAGTTTTGGGATCTCAGCAATTTCTGCAATAACACAACAATTAAGAAAACAAATATATATATATGCAACACATAACACTAATTCTTCAGGTGAGGAGAAAAACTTGACTCAGTTTCAACTGCCCATAAGTAATTGGCAATGATAGGTAAATTGTCTACAGAGTATAACCAATTATATACAAATAGATCTCCTATCCAATGTTAAATTTTTAGTCTCAAAATATCAGCTGTTTTTGTGGTCCATTGTAGAGTGCTAGTGTACAGTAGTTCAATGTAAATGCAATGCAGTTTAAACCAGCTGTGGTTACGGGCCACACTAACTAACAAAATTACTGCCACAAATATTCCAATTAGATGGTTTATCTATTGTAGGTGTATATAATCAAGGGTATAACGCAGTTGTTTTAACCCGTCATAGGTCGCGTAGTTGGATGGAACAAATTCAGTCGCACATAGAGATGAATTCTCACCAATGACATTGACTAATTTTCCAATATCATAAAAAATTTATTTGTTTTATTTTTAAGTTTATTTAATACACTTTAAGACAGTATAAAGTAACTTTTGACTTCTTTTATTTCTTTAAAATTGCTAAAAATTAATAAATGTAAATAGTTTTGTTATAATTATTTCATAAATGTTGCCGTTGTGTTCACTGTTCTAAGTATTAAATGCATATCTATTTTTTTAAGCGGAGGATAATTAAAGCACATATATAAAAAGAGATAATTTATTAAATTTATCAAATACAACTGTATAACATTTACAAATACAGCATATTTTTCAAATTTTCATTCTACCTCCATTTGCTGCATGTAAATAAATAAATAGTATTCCTTTACAACTTAAAATACTACTAAACACATGTAAATAAATAAAGAAACCAAATTAAAAACTTTATAAAAAAAACACTATTCAAAAACAAATCTAGTTGCTTATGGAGAAAACTTCTCTCCACTACCGAGACATAAACGGTAGGTATAGAGAAGACATCAAACTGGCCAAACATGTAGGTTGACCCCTTCCGCCGCTGCTCCCCTCCACTTTTTTTTACAATAATGCGCACAAAACTTGTGAAAAGGGTTAGACAAAGCATTCCTGGAAGGTCAATGTTGTAGGTTGACTATTAAAAAAGTTTCCAGTGTAACAACTATTTTAGATTGATTTTTTTTCTCAACACGCAACCGATAACGGGTTAACTTAGTTAATATGAATACAATTTTGGCGATAGTTGAAGAGTGGGAAGGGAGTGATATAATAATATCCGATGTTGATGTCACAGGATTTGTTTATCCATTAGTGTGCCGGTTCCGTTTTTCTGAGTTGGGCACTTTTGACATGGGGCAGGGGATTCTCCTCTGATAGTTACATCACTGTAATATTTACTATACAGTAAAACCTTACTAACTCGACACCCAATGACTCGAAAGTCAATGGCTGATTGCAAGTCATGACATGAAGGAATTCACAAGGATTTATATTATGTGTCATTGAAGGAACATTATGTAGTTTTCATCATGAATAAGAATCATCTGCAATGGATATTTTATTCCTCCTGTGACCATGTCATTGTGATGCTTGTCACTTCATTCACTAGCGGCTTGTCAGATTAAGAGTAAGGGACAGGTGAGGAGAGTTTAAGGACGTAAACTGGCTTTTTGTAGATAAGCCCTGATATTATGTGGTTATTATTGTATATAATAGATACATACTAAATACCACATATTTGTAACGAGTTATTTTTTACAGCTTTTATTGGAATAAAGAACTAAAATGAATTTTAAAAATATTTATATACCAAACCGTAACATTTTCATTGTAATTGCATTTTTATGTACAAGCAATTATATTGTTTGAAGAAAAAATCCTTCCTAAAACATAAAACAAGAATAAAACACAATTAAAACTAGGCAGCAATTATTTTTCATTAAAAATACTTTAATACTATTCAGTAATTAAATAGGTTTTGATCCACCAAACATTCAAAAATTTTAAACACTAACATGCTGTCAATGGGTGCTACAAGTGCATCGCTGTTGAGACAACCATACTTACTGCCATAAACAACTGCAAATTGACCAGCCCTCGGATGGAATCCCAGATGATGTACCAATTTATCTATGTCCCACCTACCCACACATATTCAGATGATATACATGTGACGACCCCTTACCCTACACACTAAGTGGTGATTATCCTCCCTCCCACCTACACACCTACAGTGATGACAACCTTAGCACCCACCCATGATGACTCTCCCACCTAGCCATACACGACCAGTGATAATTACCCTTCCTCTCACCTACCCACACATGTACAGTAGTGATTATCTTCCCTTCCATCCATATACGAACAGATAACAAACCACCTATGGATAATCTTAGATAGCATTGGTATTATGTCACAATACTATTTCTTCATTTTGTTTTATTAGCCTCCAGAACTGTTATATTATAGAAATAATATAGGTTAAGTTACCTTTTTTTTTTCCGTCAACAGTTCTTCTTTCATAAATGTGCTATGTACATTTCAAAGCGTAGAGCTTCATCATCAGGCTTTCCAAAAACGTCACATTTACATACTAAACATTAAAAACATTTAAAATATAAACTATAAACACTCAAACATATTAAATGGACGTTTTTGGAAAGCCTGATGATGAAGCTCTACGCTTTGAAATGTACATAGCACATTTATGAAAGAAGAACTGTTGACGGAAAAAAGGTAACTTAACCTATATTATTTCTACAATACTATTTCACCTGCCATCCCCTTCTCTCATATACAGTAATGCATTACGCAAGGGGGATTCTGCCAACACTCGCTTGGTTCTCATAGAATACAATTCCCCGCAATACCAATGTTGATGTTGCCTCAATCTGTTTAGATGTTAAAATACTATCAATACTTGGTAAAACATTTATTCTTACCAAATAAAATATTTTAGGTTGGCTACCACTGATCTCAAATCATTCAAACTCCCATGAGATTACAGCATTACACATTTTTATACTTTAATTTAACAAGGACATGATAAATAAAATTCTGTGAATATTAGAAGGGACTGACAGAAAATGTGGAGGAAATTACAAATAAATGTCTGGCACCTCTTTCTGGATGGATCATAAAGAGTTAGGTTCATGTTCACCTCAGCACAGAGACTATTACTGATGCCATAATTGATAATTCAAACCATAAAATAAACCATAATTTCTGTTGTCTTTACACAGGGGAAGAGGCCGAAGGAGGAAACAGTTATCAGCTGCTTTCTGACACTTCTTACATAATGGAGAGTGAAGATAGTGACTCCGAACTCAGTGATGATTCAGGCCACAGCACAGACACTGATATTGATGCTGTAGTTCATGAATATAAAGAAACAATCAAGGTTAGCACTAATCTTATATATTTAAGTATCACTATGAAGTTGATGCTTGAGTAGAGCTTGAGGAGCAAATGTTCTGCATTAGTGGTGTATGAATTTACTATACTGTCGGTGTTGAAACATTGAAAGTGTTGTACTATGGCTAAGTGCAATGTTGAGAATCGTGAGTTTGAATCCATCTGCAGTTTGTTCATTTCTCTTGTTTATATATATAGAGGTACTGGTCCATGGATTAGTGGTTTAGGGTCTTCCTTAAATAATCAATGTCTGGCATAGGAGGTAAAATTTGACGTAATGAGTGTTTCTATTATAGTTGCATGGAACAACACGTGTGTTGCAGCTTTTCACTATAGTAGAGGAGGAACACATGTTTTTTAACCTTTGAACTGGCTGTAATATTTTAGCTAAATAGCGCTTTAATAGGAAACAAAGTAGTTCAATTGGCATTAATAATTCAGTTATAATTGTTATAAATAATAAGTTAACAGGACATATAAATAACTGACATAGGACATGTACAGTGAATAAGTATCATGTATAGTATAGCACATGCAAATGTAAATTTCTTTATTAATAAGATATGAAAAATAGTTCAACTCCAAAGTGAGTGAATGACTATTCCAGCAGTAATTTGTATGTACAGTATAATACAAACAATTATATTAAAATACACAGTAATATCAAATGGTGTTGCAAAAATAATTATAAGACAATATAGCTCAAAAGGAATATGCATACAATATATGAAAAGAGGCAAGTAAACAAAAATATATGAATGAACTAGGGGACACACCTGCTTGCTTCGCTTTTGGCAATCACCTGTTAAATCAAGGGTTGATGCTGCTCAATGGACTATCCTATAATGGAGCGGTGAAGTGCATCATCTCAAATATATATTTATTTTACATATACAACAAATTGAAATCCATGACTTGTAGAGTTTTTCTGAATCAGGACAAAACATAGAATAAAAATTAAAAAATACTATTTTTTTGTTATTTTCAGTGGTATATTCCCTTAATGCATCAATAGGATAATGCCAAACATACAAAATAAACATGTTTATTTATTTACAGAACAGCTGTTATTAATTTACTGAAATCAACCCAATGTTATGAAAAAATAAGAAATTTTGAGGGGCTGTTTATACCCCTTAGGAATGGAATTTTGAAAAATCCTTTCTTAATGGGTCCCTTCGATACTAAACTTCCTTTAAAATTTCGTGTAAGTTCGTTCTGTGGTTTTTGAGATTTCATTATGAGTGAGTCAGTCAGTCAGTGGTATTTGGATTTTATATATATATATATACACTATATATACTATTAAATAATGAAATACTGTCTTAAACTAACCAAATTATAGCACTTGTCTATCAAAATATTTTTATAGAAGGTTAAAATCATATTATTGGAATATGCCTACATGGGCTAGTTGCCTGTGTGTAGGTAAAACAACCTTATGAAATTAATCTCTTTCATTATTTTATACATTTTAAGGGGATTCAAATGAATGTTGAGTTTCACTTATGTGCACGAAAGTCATGAGTTATGTAAGGTGGGAGAGTCTTCTATAAAGCAAGTTTTTGTGAGATTGGAAGGATAATGAAAAGATTTAGCTCAAAAGAAATCGTTTCAAAACTGTCATTCC
Source organism: Stictocephala bisonia (assembly GCA_035578905.1). Classification (NCBI taxonomy): domain Eukaryota; kingdom Metazoa; phylum Arthropoda; class Insecta; order Hemiptera; family Membracidae; genus Stictocephala; species Stictocephala bisonia. The sequence goes on from JAQJVL010000434.1 coordinate 679,706, forward strand.
TTTTGTCTATTTATCTATAAAAATTAAAACTGCACAGATAAAGAATAATATGTAAATATAAGGACTACAAACTTCTTAAAATATAAATCTATCAGTGAATTTTTATTCATTATAATAACCGCTGATAATAATCGCTTTGCACTTGCCCTGACAATTGGGCTATTAATAAATAGTCCATTCTGAGCTAAGTCAAACTCTGATAGTAACAATGACTACACTCGTTCATCTACACTCATCACACTCATTCACCTCTCATATTCACCCATATCTCTACGATCTGCGTCTTAGAAATGAATAATAATGAACTGTTGTAAGGAACTGAAACTACTGAAATGTAAGTTCAGAATGTCAAATGATCAGTCCTATGATTGAGGATTGAAACTCAAATAATGGATTACATAGTTAGTGGTTGCTGATTGCGCTATTTTCAGGGAGGATTAGCTGGTCTTCATTCAATCAGAGAAGCAGATGTTGAATGGTTGCAACATTTTTACTTAGCTCTGTGACTGGAGATCAATAATTAAGCACTATGACAGAAATACTTTAGATTTTATTTTATTTGATTTTTATTTTTATTTTGGTAGCTAACTGGCATTGAAAGGCATACAATATGTATATAATAATAACAACTTACATGTTGTGCCTTCATAAATGTTTGACTACAATTTCTGGGTTTGATGAGAAGTGATATGTTACAGGTGGCAACGGCTATAGCTGAACCAGTGTTGGAACCCTCCGTAACTACATCCCGCCATGCCACCTACAGTATGTTGGCTCTTCTCCTGGCTTCTCTCGGTTTGGGTACATCTGTAAAACTCGGCTATACTCACCTCTCGCTTTTGGGTGTTCTTGGTAATGTATTTCTTCACTCTCAGACTGTTGTATAAGGTGATTTGAAGGTCACCTATAATGTCTTTTTATTGCGAGTTTATATTAATGAGCATGATTTTATGAACATCTGAATAATTTGAAGTACAATAACAATAGTTTAATATTCTTTAACACAGAGGAAATAAATTCCAGTTATTCTTATAAATTCAATTTGTTTTATCAGTTTCTAAGTGAGCCAGTATTAATTTGTTGTAGAAGTGGTTTTCTTCACCTTCTTGGTGTCACGGCAGCCGCAACAACTAGATCTTCCTCACATCTATCCTCTGCCTCCATGGAACTCATGCCTCACAGTCAGCCTCAATCTGGCCTTAGTTAGTCAACTTGTCTCAAGTGTCTGGCTACCACTTCTTGTTTGGACCATTCTAGGTAAGCAGTGAGTGTTAAATTCATTCCAATTACGTGGCTGACTAGTTGCATAGTTTTGTAAAACTTTGAAATGTCTATTGAATATTAGGTAGTTCAATGAAGTATTTGAATTTGTGTAACTGTACAAATCAGTACTATTGATTTGACATTGTAACATTTAATGTAGGTCTTAAACTGGAACAAGTCCAATATAAAATAGGGAGGCACAGTAAAGATATAAGTTGGGAAATTGTCTTTGTACATTAAATTTACTATTTTGATCCATGAATCAATAAGTATGTGCAGATCCAATCATGTATATCCCTTGCATGTTCATATTTAGGTCTACAATAAGTATGTGCAGATCCAATCATGTATATCCCTTGCATGTTCATATTTAGGTCTACAATAAGTATGTGCAGATCCAATCATGTATATCCCTTGCATGTTCATATTTAGGTCTACATTAAGTATGTGCAGATCCAATCATGTATATCCCTTGCATGTTCATATTTAGGTCTACAATAAATTTCTGTTTAGCGACAAGTAAAAGTGAAAAATAAGTATATATGATCACAATAATTATTCACTATTTATCAATAGGGGGGCTGTTTTGCTTCATGAAAACGAAAAAAAAACCATGTGTTTCTATTTCAACAATTCGGTCTGTAATAATGATTTTATCGTAACACTTGAAATGTTATTTGATACGTGAATAACTGTCCTTGGTGACCATACGTTAGTTTTTGTAATGAATTGAATCTATTTATAATTTTGCTTCTGTTAAATATGTGAAACTTTCATGACTTAAATTAAAAAAAAAACAAAATATCAACTTATGGTCCACTAGATTGGACATTAATCATACTGTGTTCATTATAATAATAAACACGAACTGTAAAGTTTAAATAGAACAGCATGTGTTAGACCACTGACAGTGAAATTACATATGTACTATTGGGCTTTTGATGTCCAAGCAGTTTGGGAAACGGGCGCCTTAAGATGCTGATCATGAGATATGGGCAAATATTAGGAGCGAATCATTATACGAGCTATTGTAATCATTGCTACTAAGATTGGCTATTCCTTATAAAGAGCCATTTATTTATAGCTCAATAGCCAGAAAACCCAAGGGATTTATAGCCACATGTGGAGTTCGAACCACATAGTGTTGGTCTGATTTTCAGCTAACTGATAGGCCTGAAATTCAGTTCTCTTCCATTCACAACATCCAGATACTAGCTACCACCCAACATGGACACCCCAGGCCTCTCTAGTAGTGCCCAAGCCGATGTCTACTATTGAGCAGACGCCATGTCTGTATTAAGAGGACTGAATATAGTACATATAGTCCACAATCTCCATAACACGTTGTCACTAATTATATAAGAAGAATATACTTGTTCATAAGTTCTATATCTGGGCTGTTATAGAAGTTCTTAGAAGGAAATTGAACAATTACACTTTTGTAGGAAAACTTATGTAGTATTGTTACGAACAGAAATTGACTTGCTTTTAAATAGGTACATTTATTAAACGTACTTCATTCTCCTCTCCTAAGAATGGCCTGCACTCCCACCTAACAAACACGTAAGACTAACGGTTGTCAGTGGAGGTTGCACAGTTTATTACAGAATTTAAATCACATGGTTTATGTTTATTTTGTCTGCTTGAGTTTCACTTCTCTCTTAAGTGAGATCAAATCCGTGTCAAACCCCACTTTTGGCACTTAAGACCGTAGTAGTCTTGTTACTGACAGAGATTTACGATGACCATTATGAGTATACACCCACAATCATGAGCATTGAGTTCATCATCCAAACATTTCCTCCAAGTTGCTGGGTAGCTAGTTACAGCACTATGTCAAGAGTGTAGTTAGCATACATGTAGGACAGTTTATTCTAAGCATATAGTTGATAGCTATGGCAGCATTTTGATAACTAGTATTAACTATAATTGTTTCATACATGTAGAGAGAGTACAAAGCAGATAATTAAATGCAACATATGGCAAAATTTGTGAAATTAAATAGAAAATATGGCATATGGATATATCTGCACATATTTGTATAAAAGTACAATATGTATAGAATATTTGATGCAATAGAGTTATCAGCTATGCTAAAAACTAAAGCTTCCATGGCAACAGTATTAAGGTTTTATTTATAATTGTTACATCACCAAACATTTCTCAGAGATATCAGTCTTAGAAATACCACTGAGGATGCCATATCACAGCATGGGCGAAATGTTTGGTGATATAAATAACAAGGTAATTACTGGAAGCTTTAGTTCTCAATAATGACATCTGTCACTTAAGCATACGAATAAAGATACTAAAGTATACAATACCCTTAGGTTTATGCTTCATTTTGTTTGCTAAACTGCAACTTTTCTATCTGTCACAAAGGAGTGAGCCTTTGGATTTACCAGCAGCGAAGACTCTGGCTCAGCTGGCAATCAACTCTACACAGACGTGTGGATAGAGCCAGACTGCGTACAACCCACCACCGATTGAATCCTCTTTCTTTCCTCCCGACCTATTGTAAGACGACACACATTGACACAGTACACATTGTTCGGTAGTTACCTAAAAGCAAATCACTTTGGAGGAGCTTATGTTACCTAAGTATGCCTTTTAAAAAGAATATTAAAGTATCATAATTTGATCTCTTTGTGTAGTAACTTTTAATTTGAGACAAACTTTAAAACTGTAGAAGATTTTCTTTCACAATAGTGTTGAAGATCTTACTCTTGAAGAAATTTTATCAAATAGAGACGTATACTTTACATATTTTATTCATTTGGTTGAATAAAAAAAGTTAGAAATTGAAACTTGTATTAAACTGATTCATATTAAGTTTTCTAGATTACTAAAACATAAGATATAAACACACATTTTAAAGTTTTAAAGATTTAGGTTAATTTATTTTTAAAGTTAGTAAAAAAGTTGACTGTATAAAATAACTTACTATTTTTGTAGTTATTATAGTAAGATAACAAGAAATACAGCTTTTAATGTATCATTGTAATCATTTTTCCTCAACATAATTTAGATAAGTATAAAATATTAAACGTATGAACAAATCCATACAAATTGCTCAGTAAAACATCATCTTATATTTCTATTCAAATTGGATTTTTAACTATTCTTATTGTTTATGACCATTTCAAATATTTATGGCTTTACATTATAAGACTAAAGTTTTACAACAATTTCAGTAACTAAAAAGTATATAGAATTCTTAATTAAAAAAATAATAAGCGCAATGAGCAATAACTGAAATAAATAACCTACTAATATATTCCGCTTTTCTTTAAAATGTTCTTATGTACATTTATTCATATGCAGTTGTAACAGTATTTTCGTTTGTGTCTTTGTTACTACTATATTTAATTCAAACATCAAATTGAAACATTTATTTATTTTTAAATAGAAATAAAGTTTGTTTTTGCAAGAACAGATCGGAAAACCTAGAACCATATAGTACATTTTGTGGCTCTTCAAGGAAATATTTAAAGAATATATAAGTACATGCAAACAAGATATATTTAATGGTTCTGTCTGCATAGCAGGGAAATTTTAGGGTAGACTAGCTACATTTACTTTTTTAACATGAACAAATTACTTTGATTGTATAACAACAATATTTGTGACTTATTGTCAGGGCCGCCCAGAGGGGGGGGGCAACACTGGGGCAAATTTCCCCGGGGCCACACAGACTTAGTTCACAGGGGGGGCCACATTTCAATGCAACAAAAAAGAAAATACTTAATAATCTACTAGATAAGAAACGAGTCAGGTCTGTATCAAAATATCAAAAGTGATATTAGGCCAGATAAGTCTTCCAGTTTTAGTTTTAAAACGTTTTTTTAAACAAAACCATTTGTTTTGTAGCAACCAGGGAGCCTTTTGGAGCAAGTTGTACACTGGTCTTTGAAGTTTTGTCAGCGGCTCGACAATAGTGATGTGACAGCATACGCTCTGGTTGGTGTGTGAACAGTTGTCTTGTTTGCGAACAAGTGTAAAGTCATGCAGCTTGTGAAACACACCAAAATATAAATTCCAGTTTGCAAACATATAAATATACTTGAGTGGTGTGGACAGTGGGCCATCTCTATGAGATGTCCTGGTTTTCGTACACTATTTATATAAAACATGTCAAAAGACCCTCTAACTTTACATTTGTATTACTCAAAACTCCGTTTTTGGACATGTTTAATACAAGGTGGACAAGATAGTTTCTGTATGTTTTGTTTTTAACTTTAATTTCAAAAGTATATACTACTTCAAATAAAATTGTTATACAAGTACTTGTCCTAAATTCAACTCTATCTTGGTTTTTAATGGTAGGAAAATCAATCGATTGGTCACGTTATTATCCCTTACAAAACCATTAGTTTATGATATATTACTATTATAAAACTTAAGATAATACAGCAATTGCAGAATTGATTGTATTTGTAGTGGTTTGTTGATTAAGCTTTTATCCCTTATTTTGTATTTTTTCACAAATTATGTTTATATAGGACAAATAATCTTGATTTAGTGTTTCGAAAATCCCTTGACTCATCGTGAAGCATAATAATAGATATATATAATGTGAAAACGAAGTGATCAGTAACCTGCGGCCCTAAAGTATGCAAATTAATAAATTGATAATAATAATAAAATTATTAATTATGCAAATTAATAATAAAAAAAGTGGAAGCCTTAAGAACAACACCATTAAATAAGCAAACAAAATTAAAGTACAAACATTTTAAAAAGGTCGTAAAGTCTTTATGAGAAAAGCGTTCTTACAAACTTGGTTTCAAAAATGTGGTAGTAGTCCGGGGCATAGTTCGAACGTTCCTCAGGTAACGTTGCACTCTTTCCTCTTTGCAGTAATTTAGTGCAATTTTTTTATATGCGCTTATTTAAGAAATAGTAGTCGTATTATTTCAGTAGTAACTGGTGTTTTGCACCCAAAAAAACCTGCAGGGCAAACATATTACAATGTTGTAACCTCTCGTGGCTGGAAGTTGTTCATTTTAAATATAAAATGTCAACGAAGGTAGTTGGGACATCGTCAATCATTTGTTGCTTTGTTTACTGTGTCCAGTTAAAGAAAATTTTGTTATGGTTGTATTTCTATAGTGTTATTTCTGTAATTTAATGCGGTGCTTTTGGATTTTCTAGTAACTACTTTAATTATAAATTAATTTAATTTGCTAGGATTCATATTCACATTTTCCAGTTTTTGAGAAAACAAAAGCTAAGTTTAGGCCGGAATTATGGTTTACATTTATTGAAATCAATCAATATTGGTATAAATGTTTCAATATAGTATTGTAATATACTGCAAAGTAAAATATATATTTTACTGCATAAAGAATTAATTAACGATGAAACCACTAAATTACAGCTAGATTTCTAGGTAATTATACTCTGGTAAATAGACATTTACGGATGTGATACAATATGTGTGTATGTTTCATTACATTATCTTGACCTACGCTATAGCCGGGAGAATTGGTGCATAATTTTGTCGAAAAATTATAAATTTTGTTTCGTTCATGTATTTATCCGGATTCACCTTTACCATCATATTTAACGGTTATCAGAGTTTTCTGTAAAGGCTATTTTTTTAGTTCTCTGCTCTACTGTAATGTTTCCCTTTGACATTTTAATTATATTTTCTATTTATTTTGACCAGGTTGTTCGTAAAGACATTTACCCAAAATATTATGACATAGGTCTCAGATGAAAAGAGGAACTTCTTTTGTACACCCGTGTATAGATAAAACATCTTTCATCATTGTTAAGATTTGTAAACTTGCTTTTGTATAATATTTATTTTGATGAACATTTAAATTGTTTGTACTCTTTTATTGTCTGGTTTAATTTACTCTGATACGGTAACAGAACAGGGGCAGGCACGGATTATAAGGGGGGGGGGGCGGGATGGGGGCGATCGCCCCCCCCAACGGAAAAAAGCAAAAAAAAATGTACCTACACGATTTAGAATAAAATGTTAATTAAAATATTTGATTTACCGTAATGAAATATCATTTGTAATTGTCTACCGTCTTAAAATATTCAGTATATATATTATTCGGAGGTGTAGTCTGAGTTGTTGAAAGGAGCAAGAATTTACGAGTCGGCGGTTGGTAATTGGTTAGTAGGCCTAATATATTTTCGCCGGCTAACAACTGCGTGTCTAGCGCCGACCGTAGTGGCGAGACGCCGGACACTGATTGATAGACGACATTGATTTGATTGATAGTTGAGTTATTATTGTAATGGTTGTGTAATGAATGTGTTTTTAATGTACCTCTAAACAGTTAAAAATAATGTCCAAACTATGTTTAAGGTTGTTGCTCATTGAACTGTTTTCATAAATTTGTGTTTATGATCAATACAAACATTCCAATGGCAATCCCATTTTATTATTTAATAGTTTGTTATTAAATGTATATACTTAATTGCGATTTCGAAGTTGTACGATAGAGAGATTTTGAAATTACATAAGGAAACTACCCCAGGGGTTTCTAAGAGTATCAATGGAATTGAAAAAATTGCTTCCTATGGCATATACCTATTTGACAATTAATTGTTTTTAATAGTGTCATTAATTCAGCTGTTGGAATAAAATATATGCCAAACTTATTTTCGATTACAGAAACTTAGGTATTCTTTCTATATTTAAACCCTAAAAAAAACACCCCCCAAACTGCCTAAAAACAAATACTTTCTAGGACGTTAAAATAGCAAAGATTTTAGGGGGAGGACCTCTCTCCGCGCACACTACACGCCTTACTGGGGGGATACCCCCTGACCACCCGGCAGGTTCGCCCCCCACAATTCACTGCTCTGGATCCGTGGACTGAACAGGGGTGTTTATCAACATACTCAGTAGAGGTAGCTCTTGATTTAAAACCATTATGACACAGTAGTGGGTGTTCCCTATATCTTAGCATGTTGATTAATGTTGTCATACATTATTATAACAAATCTACGACCTTATCAAAATTGATGTTCATAGTTTTTTACTGTAACGAGTAAGCCTTTTTATATTTTGACAATCATTAATACTGTATTTATTTATTGTTCTGTTGAGTGATAAGTGAAATTAAACTAAGAGTTGACAGTACGTGTATTGTTGAGCGGAGGGTCAATACCACCTGTTCGTGAATGGCGTGTGTCAACCCACTGTCCACTGTACGGACAATGTACACTGTGATGATGTACATCAATGATATAGTGTCCAATTTGACAGACACAAATTTTACTGTGTTTTATGCTGAGAAAATTGAGTTAGTACAAAATGCCTTTTATGCCTGTGAAATAAAAGTTGAATAGTTTTAAAGTTTAGCACACAGACAAACTAAAATCACGAATATAAACTAGATGTTTTAATGTCCAACATCAATAAGCTACGTACCCAGTGGTCTACAACCCGTTTTGAAAACAATAACATAACCTCAACTCTCAGTTAACTGTTTTTAAAGCACTAGATGTTCGCGCTCGCCAAATTATTTTACTTCCTAAACATTCGGCCACTCTCAGTCTAAACTTGCTCTTTAGCTAGCGAAGCCAAGTGGCCTATAAAAATTTATTGGCCCCTCCCTCCCTCTCTCACCCACAGCTAATATCATTGGCGAGGATGGCTCCTCAACTGGCAATCGAAGAGCTGCTGCGCCCAACTATGCAACTGACTGTGGCATTGCTTGGTTCGTTGTTATTTATTTAATATTAAAGAATATCAGTTTTCTTATAAGAGATTGATGTTATTGTAGCGGTAATACTTAAGGAAATGTTTAAAAAGTATGTAATAATATAGAGAAAAACTTACCGGAGCTTCGCAGCTAGCCCTGAGAAAACGTCCATTAACAAGAATCTTAATTACAATAGTAATCTAACGAAAGAGATGGTAAGAATATTGTAGAATGTGCTAAAAATAAAATATTAATTATAGTATATTTGACAATCAGAGTAATTAAATTTATTTTGAAGCGAAGGAAGGGGCCACATGGTAAACTTTGCCCCGGGGCCACCAAAAGTCTCTGGGCGGCCCTGCTTATTGTTCATTCTTATAATGTACTGAAGTGAGCTTAAATATAGGATTACTTATTCTTCCATGAATTCCATCCATGTAGTGTTATTTGTTATATATCTAATTGTGATTGTCCTTTAAACATATTTTATTGATGTATCTATATTTCTTTAATATTAGTGTTTGTTGATGTTAAATATAAATTTGAAAAATAAATAAATAAAAAATGTCCTTTTAAAAATTATATAGATTATACTTAATTATACCCATGTGCTTCGTCGTTTTACACTGTAATTGTTGCGGACCTCTTATAGACAATAGACATTATTTATATGATCGTGGAGATCTTTGGTAGCGTCATACAATTTGGATTCATTACAATACAAATTATACACAAATACAAGTATATAACAAAAAACTTATAAAAGAAAAACCAAAGACAAATCCAGACAAACTAACTAACTAATTAATGCATTTGTGATTTAGTGAGTTCTACTAGACATCTCTCTTAAGGAATTTGTCCACTGTATGGAAGGGTCCATCCAGTAGCCAGTCAGTAAGCTGTTTCTTCAGGTGTTTGATAGGGGAGCTCTTTAGCTCTTCTGGCAGTGAGTTGAAGAATTTTGGTCCAGCGTATGTATTTTTTTGCTGTATATGATGAGGTGGTGGGGTCGCAGAACAAAGTTTAAAGCATGTCTTGTATCGTGGTTGTGTATATCTCGGTGTCTGACTTGTGTGGTGGTGACTGTGTGGAGGATGACTTCTTGAATATAAATTGCTACTACTGTAAGAATTCTGAAGTCGGTGAAAATTTTTCAGCAGCTTTCACAGTATCCAAGATCTGTTAGGCATCTGATTGCTCTTTTTTGTTGTACAAGAACTCTCTCCTGGTTAGTAGAACTGGTTCCCCCCAGTATCTCAGATGAAAATCAAATGGGGCAAAGTATGCTGTTCTCACTACTTCAGGGGTACTTACTTGTCTAAATCTACGTAAGAGAAAATTTCTTGTGCCGAGCTTTCCACATAGTTGGTCAATATGGGGTTTCCATGTGAGATTGGTGTCATTTTTAACACTGAGGTACTTGATGCTAGTTCTGGTATTAAGAGTGGCTATTCCTTCATCTGGGTTCTTTCCCTTGGTGGCGAACATGAGCTGAACACTTTTTTCTTTGTTTAGAACCAAGAAGTTTGGCGTGTAGTATTCGTTAGTCAAAGCAAGAGCCTCTTCTGCACTAGTTGAAAGCTGCTTCTTGTTCTTTTCCGCATAAGTGATGACAATATCGTCTGCATATAAGACTGCTTGATAGGGGCCAGGTAAGTAGGTCGGAAAGTCGTTTGTTAATAAGAGGAATAGTACGGAGCTCAAGACTGAGCCCTGTGGTACACCTTGTTTTATTTGTTGTGGCTGTGATTGAGCTGTTTCTATTGTGTTTTTGTTATTTTACCGGATCTCTACCAACTGCTTCCTATTGCTTAGATAACTTTGAAACCAGTTTGCTGCTTTCTCTGTTATGTGTTGTTTGAAAGTTATGCCTAGTGCTTTTAGTTTTTCTATTAGGCAGTTATGGTTCAGACAGTCAAACGCTTTACTAAGGTCAAGAAATAGACTGGTAACAGCACACCCATCTTCCAGTTTATCAATAATGTGCTCAATAAGCTGTACTATAGCAGTTGTTGTCGATCTGTCCTTCATGAATCCATGTTGGTATTGTGTAAGCAAACTGTTGTCCTTAAGGTAATGTAGGAGCTGTTGTAGGACGATCTTTTCAATTATTTTTGAGAAGGTTGGTATAAGTGAGATTGGTCGGTGGCTGTTTACATCTGTTATATGTCCTTTTTTGTATTTAGGGTAGATTTTGGCTATTTTTAATTGGTCTGGGAAGATGCCTTGCTGAAGCAATTTATTGATTAAGTTTGTCAGAGGGGCAATAAGTTCCTTTTTACATGTTTTTGTGATCTTCGCTGATATATCGTCCAAACCTGATGATGTTTTGGATTTTAGAGTGTCGATAGCATTTTGGACTTTTTTATGTAATTTCTTGAAACTTGAATATATTAGCGGTTAATGGTATTTTAGTGGAAGGGGTTGGATTGGGGTTAATATTGTTGTCTTGAAGAGTCCTTTTAGCTGTTGTGGTAAAGAATGTGTTGAAGTACTCTGCCATTCCTGTTGCGTCTTTAATAGATTGTTGAGTGTGAAATTGAATGAACTGATTGCCTGATGATTTCCTTTCATTGACTGGAATGGTATTTGATTGATGGTAGTATAATCAGATTGGATTGAACTCTTTGCAATGATTTGTGGATTGAACTCTTTGCAATTTGGACTATCTGTGATTTATAGTTGGGCATGGAAATGTAACGCAATGCTGGTAGTTCTTTTTTTCTTTGGTTTCAGAGTTAGTGAAAGAGTTGGAGTACCTCTTCTCTTTCTTTGCCACCCCCCTTCTTACATCTACCCTCTCTCTTCCTCCGACACTTTGGGGAAAAAGTGCCATTAGTGCTTTATATTGTTTTCACTAAGTCGACGTTTTTGGTTGACATTTTTAACCTGTTTGTGTTATTCTTATAATGTTTGTATTCATTGCTCAGTGCTTCAATATTTTATCCTAGAGTCTCAACTCATAATATTATACAATTATTACTCTTCATTTTAGGGGAAAAACTGTAGGATGTTGAGAATGAAATTTATAGAGTAGACAAATAAATATGCTGACCAGAGAAGAAAACCTAAGATAAAAGCTCCTTGGTGCGTTCTTTAAGTGAAGAAAATTATAATACCCACTCAAACTTAACCCTGAAAATAGACAATGTGATAGTTAATAATCCCCAAACTGTAGTGAACCATTTTTGTGAATATTTTGTAGATGAAATTTCAAGATTAGTGACTGATAGCTCTGCCCCTGTTCTTCTGATCGACTTGGAAGAGGGAAACTTTGTGCTGGCTCCTACGTTTGCTGATGAGGTGAGCAAGGTGATAGTACATTCGCTGAGGTCTAAGAAGAGTTCTGGGGTTAACAAAATTCCTTGTAGCCTGTTTGTAGCCCCCTCCCCCCCCCTCTCTCTCTCTCTCTCTCTCTCTCTCTCTCTCTCTCTCTCTCTCTCTCTCTCTCTCTCTCTCTCTCTCTCCCCTCTCTCTCTCTCTCCCTCCCTCCCTCCCTCCCTATGTACGTGTATAGGTGGGCGGGTGAGTGGATACCACTGTACATATAAGGGTGGGCGGGTGGGTCAATACCAATGTACATGTAAGGTTGGGCAATGATACCGCTGCTGCCCTGGCTGGAATCATTAACAAGTCTTTTGAAACATGGTGTTTCCCTGAAAAATTAAAAACTTCAAAGGTTGTGCCTGTTTTTAGAGGTCTGACCCACACGTTGCTAGTAATTATAGGCCTATAGCAATTCAGTCTTACTTTGGCAGAATCTTTGAGACTATATTTTTGAAAAGTTTTTTACAGTTTATTGAAACTAATAACATTCGAACTAAAAGCCAATTTGACTTCCATAAGAACATGTACACCTGTGATGCTGTTTTTGCCTTACTAAAGGATGTGTACTCTCGATTGGATATGTCTGGCAGTCTGTTGTGTTTGTTTTATGACATGACCAAGGCTTTCGACCACTTGAATCATGGTGTCTTGCTGCGCAAAATCCAGGCTCTTGGTGTTGCTGGGAAGCCTCTTTTGTGGATATTTTCATACTTCAGAGATTGCCACTTTGTTGTCTCCTTGAAGAGCTTGGATAATGATAATGTTCTACGTACTTACAAGTCTTTGTGCTCTCCTCCCATAAAATGGCTCAAACCTTAGGCCAATTTTGTTCCTGTTGTACATGAATGACCTCCCTTGTACTCTTTCTCCTGGAAAGTTTGACTTTTTACTGACGACATTTGTCACTTGATTGACAACTAAATCGCTATGTCCTGATCAATAATATACAAACTAGTCAAATTGGTGCAACGATAACTGCCTAATTTTAAAAAGAGAAAAACCAAGCTTTTATAATAGAAAAAAAACCTGAACTACTCACACAGATTACCTTAAATGGAACTCCTATCAGAACCTGTAAAGAAGCAAGGTATCTTGGGCTTACATCACTGAAAACCTACCATGGGACAACCATGTTGAATCATTAAGTGCGAGACTGACTCCTGTTATTTATTTAATTTATAGACTTCAGAAACTTGTTGATATTGAAATTCTACTGATAGTTTACTATGGATGTTTTCATAGTCTAATATCTTATGGAGTTGTGTTCTGGGGTGGTAGTCCAGTTGCAAATAGTTTTTCTCCTCCAAAAGTGCATTATAAGATAAGGAGGATATGTGGCGCTACACGTCTTGTCCACTGTAAACCATTCTTTAAGTAATTGGGAATCCTTACCCTGCCTTCACTCTTCACTATGGAATCAGCTCTACTTGTAAGGAAAAATCCAGAAGTTTTTATAACCAACAATATGGTTCACCATTATGACACTCGAAGAGCAAGCAATGTCCACTTACCCCAGATTTCTTCACCTCTGGCTAGGAGAAACCCTTACTACAATAGTGCCAAAATTTATAATAAGCTTCCGAAACCTATTACTATGGAACTAAAACTGGAAAGACTCTTGAAGGAGTACTTATGTGGAGCAACCTACTATGGTTTGTTGGAAGTGTTCTCTGTGGCTGATTAATGTCCCACTAACCTGAAAACCACGTCACATGAAGTGATTCCAGTGGAATTACTCCAAGTATTAAGCATCAAGTAAGACCCACCTTCTTCTATGGAATACAGACAGCCTTGTCGCCAAGAGAGCTGAACTTATTCAATTCCTGGGTGAATACGATGTGGATTTTGCCCTACTTCAGAAAACACTTTTCAGGCCTATGGATCCTCTGACTGTACCCAACTATGTGGTCTATAGGATTGATCGACCAGGTCAACATCCAGCAGCGCCTTCTGGAAGCAAAGCCGTCCTAGTTCATCGATGGGTCACTCACATCCACTTATCACGGGTTACGACAATTATGGAGGCGACTACAGTTTAACTGCTGTTGGGAGGAGTAGAAACTGAGGTTATATCCCTCTACGTTCAGCTGGGCAGGCTGATCTCAGCAGATCTGGACAGGCTACTTGTCCGGGTATTGTGGTGACAGTGGGTAAAGACTTCACCTCCAAATCTCCTGCCTGGGGTTGCTGGACATCCAATGCATATGGAGACAGGTTGCACGATTTTCCTTAGACACGATCTAGCTGTTCCAGAAGAACCCACCCACTACCACCACAATAGACGGCATGCACCTAACATCCTAGACTTTACAGCTTGCTGCAACTTGCCTTCTGTGATCTACCCTACTACTGTGGATGACTTACCCTCAGACTACCTCCCAGTCTTTTTACTTATTGAAGACCCAATGGTTGCTCGTATTCCTCCTCCTCGGTGATTAAGGGTCAAGTGGAAAGACTAGAGGTTTCAACTAGTAGCTGACCATAATCCTCCCCTCCTGTTGGCTACCACTTCAGACCAACTTAATGAACAGGTTGAGCTCCTCTACTTTCATCTTAGAGAAACCCTCCTTGTTTTGACTACAGGAAGGCGTCCACAAGCTGACTTCCGCAGTTCTCTCCCTTCTTGGCTTATGGGTGAAGTTAAACTCCGCAGAGTGCTCAAGCGAATCTGGCAGAGGACAAGGTATCCTGCTGACAAGACAGCCTTCAATCTTAAGCCTTAAGGGTTTAGTCTCTGCTTCAGGAACACAGTGAAGGCAAATGGAAGGACCTCCTCAGCACTATTGAGGCTGCAGATAGTAATGTTCCTTATGGAAGCTTACAAAGGCCTTGCGGAAGGACAAGCCTGTCAATTACTCTCTTCAAGTTGGTCAGGACCGGTTCTTCTTGGACCAAGTCAATCCAAGAGTCTTTGCTGACACAATGGAACTACAGTTTCCCCTGAATGATGACGTCATTGATGAACATCACGCTAAAATTGTTCAAGGCTTCTTGGCTACCCTGGAGGAAGTCCCGGAGGAAGAGGAATCCTTGTGTTTCACGCAAGAAGAGGTATCGTCTGCTTTTGACGAATTAAAGTCGATGAAAGCTCCAGGTCTTGAATCTTTTACCTCCCCATGTCTCGAGGACCTGCCTAATTGGACCATTTTTAATTCACGTGTTTCCTTTAGCTATTTTCCCTCTCAATGCAAATTAGCTAAGGTAAGCCTAATTCCAAAGCCAGGGAAGAATCCTACCGTTCCAAATAATCATCGACCTATCAGTCTACTTACAACTTTTTCTAAGGTCTTGGAACGACTGGTCCTCTCCTGCTTCCTTGAAGAATTCTACTTGGAACTTCGGCAAAAGCAGTATGTTTCAGAATAGATCTCTTGACTTATCTTCAGCTGTCCAGGATGGTGACATCACTTGTGGATGCTGCAAACAAAAAGCTTCTCACTTCGGCTGTTTTTCTTGATGTCAGCAAGGCTTTTGACACAGAGTCTGGCACGAGGGGCTCATCTACAAGTTGGCTCATAGCCCCCTTCCCAGGAGTCTGGTGCTTCTTCTGCGGTCCTACCTAGCTGATAGACACTTCGTGGTTTCTGTTGGCGCGGCAATTTCAAACCAACTTGCGACAGCTTCTAGTGAGCCACAGGGTTCAGTGCTTGGACCTCTTCTGTACCTATAATACACCAATGACATGCCAGTGTCCCCCGGGTCTCTCTCACACACACAAACTCTCTTTCTATGTGGATGATGCTATTTTCCAAGCGTCTTGAGTGAACGTCCGTCAGTCATGTATCTATCATCAGAGACAGCTCGACATTCTTTCTCTGAGGCTTCAGAAATGGAGGACCAAATTTAACCCTACGAAGTGTTAGGTCATTTGCTTCACGAGGAAACACTATGGGGGTGTGGTGAGACACAGGCTGACCTTGAATAACGAAATCATCCCATGGTGCCAGAGGGCCAATTACCTGGATATCATACTAGACAGGGTGCTATCTTTCCATGGCCATGTTACTACGAAGCTTCAAGCCGTCAGGATTGCAACTTGGAAGCTTGGTCCATTGTTTTGGAGGCCTTTCCCTCTGACTGTATCTACAAAATTGCTCCTTTACACATTCATAATCAGAGCCTGTCTTCTCTACAGAGCCTCTGCCTGGTTCGCTCTAGCCTTCACCACCATCCTGCGACAGGCCACGGACTCGCCTTGTTCCGTGTGAATTTATGCCATTGCGGCACAAACTGGCCTCCCCACTGTTGGTGACTTCGTACGCTCAGTGGCGAGGAAGATGTATGATATATCAGAGCAGTCTGAGTGAGACCGCATTAAGCTGTTGGCCAACAGTGAAGTTATGTTAGTTTTTTAACCTAGCTCGGAGAAGTTCTTGAGCAACTTTTTCAAAACTTAACAGGCGTGTACGCGTAACAAATGCGCATCTTATATCTGAATTTCAGCCTGAAAACTTACAAATTTGGGGTATCGAGGGTCAAAACACATCAATTTTTGAAAATGTAACATTTTTTTAAGACTGGGGTTATCCACTCAAGTGGTGTATCAAATTATAGCCGTTTTTCTCCTGATTCTAATTGTATCATTTGATTAAAAAAAAACAAATAATATGGAGAACGTAAAAAAATGTGTAGTACTAAAATAAAACTGCAAAGTGGGATATCATACTACAGGCATGCATCTCATAAATCTCAAATATAGCATTATACTTTGAAAGAACAACATTGATAGGATCTTCCTCCCCGTCCCCCGAAAATAAAAATTATGCCCCAAAACCCAAAAATTGGTAATGTTAAACTAATACACCCGAGTGGGTTATCAGGTTAAAGATTTTTTCTCCCGATTCTTATTATAATACAAGATTTTAGAAAATCCTATGGTTATGGGCTCTACTGCCCCAAAAACCAAAATTCATTGTAATACTGGCCAAGTGTTTCGGCGAGGCCGCAGGCCGAAGTTCAAAAACGGAGCTGTAGATGGTGTCTTGGCGAGGCCGTAGACCAAGTTTCTCCACGAGGCTGCAGGCCGAGTTCTAAAATAGGGCCTATATAGGAAAGGGTCCTGATGAGGCCGTTGGCCGAGCTTCCCCAAAGGCAGCTGGCCGAGTTGCACAAAGGGACTTAACACATGTAGACCTTCCCAGGTGAGGCCGTAGGCCGAGCTTCCGGACGAACGTAGTGAGGAACGGGGTTGGCAAAAGAAGCGTGCAGGGGTGTTCCCTAGTTATGTTTTATAACTTAACATACTTATTAAACAATAATTATGTTAAGTATTATGTTAAGTGAAATAAACAATATTAATGTTATTTCATTATTATATATATCTATTCTAATTTTTGTAAAATTTATTTATTTTCATGTATTATCTTGCATGTAACAACAGGTGTAAATAAATATTTTTTGTAAATGGTGTATACCATGTAATATATAAAATAAAATATACACACGGTTATTTGTGGCCTAGCGGTACCAAAATATTGCAGCTAGGCTGCTTCAAACCACAGTATAATATAAATACAGTGGCGAAGCACAGCCGTTGTTCTTGCTTGCCAGCGATGTTAGCGAACCTAGCGGTGAGGTACTTCAATAAACAGCTGTTGTAGCACACTCGATTGCTGTTTATGTCAATATACTTTATTAATGTGTCAATAGACTTTTATTAATGTGAGATAACTTACCTCTGCGATACCTGTCTACTATGAGCGCTAGCGTCGAACCGGTTGCAATTTTTACAAGAGTAAGATTCTTTTTTTACTTCTGTATTTCATAGATAATTAACATTACGTGAAATGTGTCAAAAATAGTTAGTTTAAGCGTAGACCTTCTATTACACCTATATTATACCTATTATACCTTCTATTATACATGTATATTATATTATAAACGAAAGCTTAAAGAATAAAAAAGAGAGAATATATAAGAAAACAATTTTTTTTAACTAAACAAACTAAATACTAGCCTATAATACGAGTTTTATTAACCAAACTAGCTTAAGGTACAAACATCTAAATATTTGTCATCACTGGTGGAGGGGGCCGCAAACGGTCTAATTCCGTCACTGACGATCCGTTAATATCTACTCGTATAGGTAGGGTTGCCATACTTCCGTATTTTGTACGTACGGTTTATATTATACATTCTGTGTCCGTGCCGTACAAAGGGAAAACCTGGTAAATGTCCGTATTTTTCGTTCTTTAAGTTCATATTAACAATATATCTTAATTATTTAATATTGTAAAGAATACAAAGATGTATTACTACTTGTATGATGACTCATATACTATACATTATTATACTATCACACACGTCCTTCCATTAAAAAAAAATATTTGTTTAACCCTTGAACTTGACCGAAAATAAATGTGAACATTTTGAAAAAGTGTTGCAGCTTGCTTTTTCTCCACCCAGTACATCAGCATCAGATGAAAGAGTTTTTCACTAATTAAAAATGTCTGGACACCCGATCGGAATAGATTGTCAGAGAATTTTTGAAGCCATTAAAAACAATGGTTCTTTACTAAAAAAGTAATCTCTACAGAAAAATATGACTGGTTTCAGCCTTCAGCCAGTACAACTAGACGTATGGCAACCCTACATCGCTCACGCGATAGTTACTCTGCTTTTCGGCGCTCGCTAATTAAGACTGTGTTATTAAAACTGCCCACATATAAACGTGGGCAGTTTCCAGATTAATTTATAATGCTGTTTTCCAGATTACGTGTAAGTTGGAATGAAATTTGTATAAAGCGTAGAACTAAAGATACTATATCCAACGTATTTTAATATTTTATTTAGTTTTAAAAAGAGCGGCGATTGTATACAGTTTGCGTGAAGGGTTCTCATTTTTCTCGACTTTAACAGAAGGAATGTAACTACGTTTTTTTAATTATTGTTATGCTATTTTATAAATTTGTATTCGGGGGGGGGGGGGGCTATATAACTTCCCAAAGTTTCATAACGATAAGATGAATGGTGTAGTAATTGCAGAGAGGAAATAAAGAGACGTACACTCGTTTTTATACACATAGATCAAACTAAACTTCCACTGAATACAAACTCAATTCTAGCATTATGAAATATCTATCATCTCATAAATATTATAAACATCGTTTTTAGATCTGTTAAAATATTATTAATACCATTACTGTATTTACGTTTGAACATCTGTTACTTTTAGATTAATTTAGAAATCTCTCCACGCTGCTCAGCTCTACAATGTAATAATGAACATATTTGAATTAACAGTCTCTACGTTTAGTCATAATGATATAGTCTATAGTAGTACGAACGCTATAATTATTTATATTAGACTCGTATCATATACTAGTGTTTACCCTGTCTTGCTACGGGATTAACATATAAACAGTACCGGTAGAAGGCTTAGATGATCTTTTCTAAATTCAGATGAAAGTGCTAGTTGTTGGTTAAGGGCTGGCATATTTGATAAAACAGGATCTTTAAAGTCAAATATTTTCTGGAGTTCTTGCACACTACGAATGAAAAATCTCCTGCAGTTGTCAATTAAATCACTAACCTTACGTTTTTCCAAATAAATGTCTTTAGTTTGTAGAGCACGCAAAATGTGTTACCTAGATACATTTCATTGTTTGTCAACCAAAAACTTGTATTGTCATATTCAATTACACAATCAGAATCAATAGTTTTCATGACATAGTCTCTTTTCAAAAAACACAACAACATCTCTATGTACACCTCTTTCATTTTAGTGTGAAGACTTGTAACTACAACTTTCTCATTATGAAAATATTCGTTTAAAAGGGTAAACTTTGGCAAAGTACAGTTAAGAAATTGAAGATACATTTAAAAAAAATGATCATGTAGCCAGCTGCAAATCTGCTGAGCATGAACAGATTTCTCAGTTACAAGCATGTCTATGAAAAACAGTTTAAGAGCATCCCATTGTTCTAAAACACGGTTTACAGCAGTTATTACAGATAGCCACCGTGTCTGTGACGGATGCAGAAGTTTGTGAACATCAATTTCTAAAAACTTTTGAAAATGTTCAAATAGTGCCATTCTTTTTGAACTACCATGAATAAAATTAAAAACTCCCCTTACAAGATAAACTAAAAAAAATACCTACCTCTAATACTTTCGCTTCCCCGCATAGCATCTGATCCCACCATTCACCAAGTCATGGACGATGAATGGAGAAAACTTCCTTCTTTCAAGAACCATCTACCTAAAGAAATTGTTGAACTAAAGCAAAATGATGATATTTTTTGGTTTCAGTTGATGGGATACAAAAACGTATTAGGAGATAAAGAATTTACTGTTCTCCCAAAATTCGCATTAGAAGCATTATCTCTTCCTCACTCCAACGCTGAATGTGAAAGAATTTTTAGTCGAGTAAACAACATAAAAACAAAATCGCGTAATAAACTTATTACTAGTAGTGTAAATAGCATCCTGTTAGCAAATGAATGTGTAAAAGACTGTGGAGACTGTACCCTATTTTCCCCATCAAAAGAAATGCTTCAGAACATGACCTCTGCTACACTGTAGAAATATGATGAAATGGATCCACAACCTGGAATATCGTCTAAAGAAATAATTGATGAAGACGATGACATAATTTTTCAAGAATAACCACGTTCTTTTTCAAGTAAAGTACAGAACTAAATGACTATGTTAATATTATTTTACTAAAAATGTGATATTTTATAAAACTGAGAATTTTTTGTTCCTACTTCAAGATTTGTGCGGTCGCAACTTTATACCATTAAACTATGGTAAGTGAATTTTTCTCATGTTGTACTTTGTTATGATACTAAAATTTTAAAAGCATGAATAATACAGTACCTATTTCATATCTATATTTATAAAAGAAGATGTTTGTATATATATATATGTTTGAAGTTTATGCGCTGCCAAACCATCCAACCGATCGCCATGAAACTTTAGGATGTTGTCCTGTATACTCCCGAAATGGTCTCTGTGAAGTTTGATGCAGATCCGTCCACAGGGTCCCGCCCCACGGGCTCCTAAAGATCCCATGTTATTCAAATGGAGAATCTGAATTGTTTACAAAAAACATATGACTGTGTGGTTTAATGTAGTTTCACATGCCATAAGCAGATTGAAGTTCTCACAACAACAGTACTGTATATGTTTTGATTTATTGTAGTTCTACATTTCACCTTGAGAGTGTAGCACACACTACTTTTACTTGATCAGGCGATCTGTATTTGGTGTTAACCTTTGTTCTCGGTAATATCCTGTGCGACTTGCTTTCGCAATAACTAATAATAAATCTCAAGGACAGTCATTGCGCGTTGCCGCAATAAATTTAAGTAATCCATGTTTTTCACATGGACAGCTCTACGTCGCTTGCTCGAGAGTAGGCTCACCAAAAAACCTTTACATTTATACACCAAATAAGAAGACCAAAAATAGTGTTTACCCGCTTGCACTCATTTAATAAATAATGGTTTTTTTCTATAATTCTTTTTATTGCTTTATTTTGGTATGTCAATGAAAAATGAAAGGCGAGACAACGTCCGCCGGGTTCAGCTAGTTATAATATATTATTAATTTGATTTGTTGTGAATTTAAAAATAATGTTTGGAAAAAAGGCTAGAAATTCCATAAATTTTCGAGGTTGATTAATAATGCTGAATGGGTACTAATGGTTACACACATTACTAATACTGTGAAGTTACATATTTCAAAGTTTTTTCTTATTTATTTATTGTTTACTGTGAATAGACCTGTCGCTATATAAAATATTTTTTATATGCTTTTTGTGGTTTTATCTAACCAAAACATATAACTCTTAATACTTTAAAACTAAAACACAAACAGTACGATATTTCATTCCTAAAGTACGATAATTTAGGAAGGATGGTACGATACTGCCTTTTTAAAATCTGGCAACACTGGGTCTCGTGTAGAAAAGGAAGGGCGAAAAAAGAGCCATTTTGAGAAGCTGTGGTTGGTTGCACGTTGATTGTTTTGTATTACTTTATTTATTGTGTGCATGATTTGCTGTTATTTTAATTGACGAATGACGATGAAATTCCTTCATATTAAAAACAAAGCTGAATATGAATGTTTTAAATCAATCTTGAACTAGCCTATCGGACATCTGTTCACAGTTACGTTTTGTTTGTTGTCGTGCATAAAACCCTATTTATGTATTCAAATTGAACCGACTTCGTATTTTCGTATTGTTTCAAGTGACACAACAGTTATTGTTAGAAAGGAAATACGGTTTGTTAAGCTCTTTTTATATTTTAATCTGCCTGCCAAGAGCCAAGCTTTGCTGAAAAGGTAAGACAAACTCTTTAACCCTAGATTCATAACCTTAAATTTTTGTCACTATTCAAAGCATTCGTCTCTCAGACTACTCCAGGTAAAAAAATAAAACAAAATTGTAAAGTAACAGTTATTTTAACCCTTTCGCTTCCGACGTCCGTTATGTGGTATTTGCGAAGACTTCCAAGGTCGTTTTTGGTGAAAATGCATTGTTTTAAGAAATATGCTATATATTTTTTATTTATGAATGGAATTGAATGATTTTTGTTTTGTTTTTTTTGTCATTAAATTCTCTATAAATATAATTGATAAAGTAATATTTATTAGTTAAAAAATGTTTATTTATATGTATATACATGTATAAATACTTTTCAATTTTTTTTATTTTTGTAGTTTGAACTAACCTACAGCGCACAAAAAAAATCTTAGAACATTTTCAAGATATACATTTTAAAGATAATCTTGTTGCTAACATGCTTACAAATTTGTATGGTCTTACCTTTAAAAATGTCTGAGTTGTAGAATTTTTTTACGCTGATTCCCAATCAATTCATGGAAGATAGTGTTTTCGCTAATGGGCGATCGTTCTCGTCTACCGTTACTCATATTTACACTTCGATATAAACACTAAACAAACTATAAAGAAGCAAATACTAATTACGAAATAAATAAAACACTCTAAAAACAACTAAAAGTAATACGCAACACAGCTAACATCAAACTGACACATATGCTAAAGGTTAGCAGTAAACAGCTGATTCAGAACAACAACTCAAGTTGTAAGTCACGACGTTCAAATTCAAAGATGTGTAAAATTAAAGTTATTATTCCAAAGACGATAAAACCTAATTTCTAGTGTAACCTGTATGTTTATGCATACGTTGCTATAGTTTCATGATAATCGGACGAATTTAAGTAACTGAAAAAAAAATTTCCGCGGACGTCCAATATATCGGACGTTGGAAGTTTTCGAAAAAACCATGACGTCCGATATATCGGACGTCGGAAGCGAAAGGGTTAGTAAAACTTAAATAGAACATGTAAATACATAAATTTAAAAGAATATCATGTGTTTTTTTTCTTGATTAGTTAATTTTAAATGCAATTTACACAGACTTTTCCCTGATGTTCTAAGCACATGAAGCGCTGACACTTAAAACATTTAAAACGTGTCATTCTTCTTTTTTTCGAAGGACAGAAGGAACAAATCTTCCTTTGTTGTGTTCCTTGAGGTTCTTCTTCAACAGTAGGTGCTTTTTGACCAAGGATGTCTTCAATTTTTGTCTTTAAGTGACGCTGTAAAGTTGGAAGTTGTATTCGCTCTTGTAACCATGGTAACATGAGTTCTTCACTCAATGTTTTTGCAAACTCACGGCGTACTACTGGTTGTTTTTGTTTTGCCACCATGTTATGTACATAAATAACAAATGCGTTTACCAAAGTGTCATTTATCATACCATAAAAAAACATAGGGGCCATCTCTGTGTCTTTCTGTTACAACTCATGATACTGGTCATTTCATTGATTGCATCAACTGCACCTTTAGTTGCGTTATAGAACATAACTATGTCTGGCTTTCCAGTTTCTTGAGAAATGGTGCCTTTTTCGTGTGTATTGGAAAGTTAAGGTTACTAGGCGTCTACTATATTCGTCTACTAGGCGACGCTCTAAAAACGAACACCTACACTAATCATAATCTTTCGTCTGTCATACGACGCAACAAACTTATGGTGCAACAACTACGCTACTGCTGGAAAATGGTGGCCAAATGAATAGCCAAGACTAATAGGATGTCTGGAGGGACGATTAGACGAGCGGGTGGGGGTAGACAGGCCCGCCAACCACTAAAAACTAAAATTTCCCGAAACTCCCGTCTGAGAGACGAATGCTTATGAATCCAGGGTTAAATGAATAGGTGCATTTTGATTGTTAGATAAATGATTGCGTGGTATTTATTTACAAAGATTACTTGTTATATTTCCAGGCTTACCAAGTAAAAAGGAATGAAAGATGTTAGAAGGATTGGTAATGTTATGTTAGATTAGCTTTAGGGTATTTATGCAATTTCTTGCCACCAAACAAATTTGGAACATTTTGCTTGAAATGGGTCAAGCAAGAGTTGACTGTATGTTCAAGAGATATGCCTTTTATTCCGCGGATATAGGCCTAACGTATTTTACCGAAAAATTTGAAAAAACCGATGTCACAACTTTAAGTATTTTTGTCATATTTCTGTTAATTTAAATGGTATTTTAAACATATTTTTTATTTTGCTGAATACAAATTTCAAAACTATTTTGGTAAATTACAAATATTGGTAATTATGCACTTTCTTGCCACATGTAAAATACGATTTTATGTTGAAGAAGTGGTGAAATATGATGAGTTTATTTCTCTTGAGGAGTTTGATGTCATCCGCGGAAATCTCGTTTTTTACCGAAAACTAACTTTTTATCTAATATTGAAAAAACCAAATTTTTTAAAATTGTTATTTTACGACAACTTTTTTAATTTCTCGTGTTATTTTTATGCTGAACGTTAATATATAACTTGTTTTGTAGTAAAATTATTTTTTCAGGTCGAAAAATGCATTTTTACTGACATAACCTAACCTAGGCCCTAATTGTCTATTTTCTCAACAAAATTTGTAATTTGTGTTAAATTCGAGCGTTTAGCCTCCGTGATGGCCTGCCGGCTGTCACTACGGCAGGAATATAGGTGAATTCGGTTTTTGTGATTAATAGTTGTTTATATAATTATCGCGTAATGGCCGCTAATCGTGATCCGCTGCGATAGTAGTTTTTCCGTTATTTCTCGAGAAATATTTGTAATAGACCAAAATAGTTTTCAAATTTGTATTCAGCGCAAAAAACACATAACAATTAAAAAAGTTTATTAAAATACCATTTAAATTAACGGAAATATGACAAAAATACTTAAAGTTGTGACATTGGTTTTCCGGAAAAATACGTTATTTCCGCGGAATAAAAAGCATATCTCATGAAAATACAGCCAATTCTAGACCCATTTCAAGCAAAATGTTCCAGATTTGTTTAGTGGCAAGAAAGTGCATAATTACCCGAATTCGTATTTAGTGCAGAAAAACACATCAAAATTAAAAAGTTTATTAAAATACCTTTTAAATTAACGGAAATATGAATAAATGTTGTGACATTGGTTTTTTTTCGAATTTTTCAGTAAAAAAACCGTTATTTCCGCGGAATAAAAAGCATATCTCGTGAAAACACAGCCGATTTTAGACCCATTTCAAGCAAAATTGTCCAGATTTGTTCGGTGGCAAGAAACTATAAATACCCAAATATTTCTCGAGATATAACGGAAAAACTACTATCATCGCGATTAGCGGCCATTACGCTATCATTATATACAACAACTATTAATCACAAAAACCGAATTCACCTACATTCCCGCCGGAGTGACGGCTGGCAGGGTGTCACGGAGGCCAAACACACAAATTTAATGCAAATTACTAATTTTTGTTGAGAAAATAGACAATAGGATAAGTTTGATTATGTCAGTAAAAATGCATTTTTCAAGCTGAAAAAATAATTTTACTACAAAACAGTTATATATTTGTGTTCAGCATAAAAAAAACACGAAAAATAAAAAAACCACTATCGAAAAATTATGATTTTTAAAAAGTTGTTTTTTACTATCAGATAAAAAACTAGTTTTCGATTTTTAGGTAAAAAACGAGTTTTCCGCGGAATATATCAAACTCCTTAAGAGGTATAAACTCTTTTTTAACATGAAATCGTATTTTCAGAGGTGGCAAGTAAGTGCATAAAACAAGTCTAACCTCAGAAAACCTTACTTAACAAAACTTAAACCAGGAGTATGCAAATAAAACATATCCTTACGACACCCGCGCTTAGGAAAGAAAGCAGTTGGGCTGCGGCCAATACCGGGCGAGTGGGATGTCAAAGTCAAAATGTCTTTATTCTTATACATGGAGTACAGAGTAGTGTCACAATATAATGGATATAAAATGAGTAAACAATTATTATAATTAAAGTATTGTCCGGTGATTCTCCATGTAAGGAATTCTTCTATCTTGTAGTATGTTCGCTGTAGAAGCCAGGTTTTCAGTTTGATCTTGAATTGTTTGTCATCTTTTAGTCTCTTCAGGTAGTCCGGTAGGAGGTTGATCAATTTGCTTCCCATGTAGGTGGTTTTTTTTTCAAAAACAATTAAATGATGAGCAGGGAGAGCAAAATCCTTAGCATGTCTTGTGTGGTATGAGTGAGTTTCCCCAAGATAATCAGGCTTGCATAGTATTGTGAAGCATATTGTTTGAATTATGTATAGGGATACAACAGTAAGTATGTTTTGTTCTTTGAAGACCTGACAGCAGGAGTCTTGTGGTTTCAGTCGAGCCAGCGTTCTTCTTGCTTTTTTTATAGTACCAGCACTTTCTGTTGGTTCTGCTCAGAAGAGTTGCCCCACACGATTTGTCCATAGCGAAGGTGGAATTCGAAGATGGAAAAATAAGCAGTTCTTGTTGTGTGCAGGTCACATGCGCTGTTTATTCGCTTGAGTGCATATAAGCTGGAGTTGAGTTTGCTGCAAAGGCTGTCAATATGGGGAACCCAGGATAGTCTGTTGTCAATTGTGATTCTGAGGTATTTGGCTTCAGTGTCTAATGTTAACTCAGGTAGTCCTTGGGGCTCATAAGCTCTTCTTCCTGTCCAAATCAGTTGTTGGGTTTTGTTCTCATTTAAAATTAGGTCATTTTGCTGACAATATTGTTTGGCCATGTTTAGAGCTACATATGAGTCAACTTCATTGATGAATGGGTCTTTGTTGGCGATAAGCAGGGATGTATCGTCAGCGTAAAGTGTAGTCTGGGCGAAGTCTGAAGGTATCTTGGAAGATCATTAGTCATGAGGATGAAAAGAATTGGTCCAAGGACTGATCCTAGAGGCACGCCTCTTGTTAACCCTGCAGAGGTCGCTTAAATTTTCAAACGCCGTCTCTCGCTCAAGGAGTTTTCCTCCGGGTTTTAAATAAAAGCACGAAATGTACTCTAAATGATTTTATTGTGTAAAAAATAAACATATAATATAATAATAAAATAGTTTTCAAGCTTTATCCCAGCAAAAAATTGTGGAGTTACTATAACAACTTAACGAATATAACTATTGTGAATTATACAAAACATGTTTCAAATGTTTGACTAAAAATCTCATATTTTTTAAATAATAGTTATTTAGAATATTATATAAATAGAAATAATTGTAGTGAGTAAATAAAAAAAGCTTGTAATACAACTATCGCATTATTTATTATAAAATAATAACCATCGAATTTCCTTGCATAAACAATAAATTGAATATAATAACAATTAAACTACAGTAAAATAAAATAGTCATAGAAGGACAAAACGAACAATGTTACACTCATAAAATAAAATTAAAAATCCTCTCGAATAAAAGGTCCAGTAGGTCTACGTTCATTTACACACTGTTCTTCCCTTTCCACACTCGCAATAAGTCTAGCCAGCCTTTCTTCCTCCTCTTCCATTTTCAATAAAAAAAAAAAAAAAAAAAAAAAATCTAAAATATAATCAACCTGTACATAATTAATTATATAAAAAACCAAATAAAAAACAAATCGCCACACGAGACCCCTTCCTCCGTGTTCACAAACACAAAAATAACGCTCACGGAGGTTTCCTCAAGGTATGATCGACGTAAATAACGCTCACGGAGAAGGAATCGTCCAGCACCTCAGAGCATCGCTCAACAAACCTGGCCTTGGTCGGTGAAGCGGTGGGAGGGGGGAGTCAAATGCTTGTGGAGAGACGGAGGTAACATCTACACAAAGAGAGACAGCGCTGCCAACCTCAAGATAAATATTTCAGACAACAACAAAAATTTACCTGGAGGATTCCTCCGCTTAGCGTCCGCTCGAAGGTTAATATGAGTGGGGTTGATCTAACTCTTGATATTTGATAGTTTCTTTTTATAGTTACCTCAACCTGTTGTTTACGGTTTGTTAGGTAGCTAGACGGCCCATTGCCTAGAGGTGCCTCTAATTCCCATACTTTCTGTCTTTTTAACAATGTAGTTCATGTTTGTCTATATACATCTCCCCCTTCTACCTAAAATGTAGCAAGACCTCTGCAAATCATACTCAAACCAGTAACAGTCCAAAATCATTCCCTACAGCCCCTTTAAACATCCTACAAAAGAATTACCAACAGACCACAAATCAGAGTTATAATAATACGCTGGACCCATACTTCTAAAAAAGCTAAACTTTCCCTGTTTAGTACAAAGTAAGCCTGAATTAATTCTCTCAAACAGGTTTTCTTGTTTTAAATGAAGTTGAAGAAACTGGACAGTAGAATTAATGAACTACCTGATAATCAAAATCTCTCTCAGAAGAATTCCACGTTCAAACAAAGCTACAAGAACAAAATTAGAGGACCTGAAGGGAAGAAACAAAAAAGGTCTAAAAAAACAGACCCCTCATTACATTAAAATCTCTAGTTCGGACAGTCAAGGGAGACAAGTGCAATAACATATTGAAAGTCAAAGTAAAGGGCAAATTGAGGCGTTTAGGATATGTCCGGGCCAATACAACCCTAATACAAGTTATTGACTCAGCAATTAGTAGAGAGGAGGAATAAGCCAATCATAATTTTGGGTGGCTCCAATAACAGTCTAAATAATAATTTTTTGATGAAATTTATGAGAGACTTGAAGAACAACTGACTCGTCTTTGTAAAGACAATCCAGTGTTCATAGCAACAATACCAGCAAGATGTGATAAGGCTCTTGAATGACCATGTAAATAAAAAATGAAATTTTGTAAATAGCTATATGAGAGAATTAGTGGTCAGATTACATAATGTTTATCTGCTAGATCTTGACAATCTAAAACGTTCACACTACACCAAACAAGGGCTACATCTTAGTTTCAAAGGAAAGGCTGAGCTAGGTAGAGTTATAATAAAGGCCATTACTTTGTTTCGTAAGAGTTGCAAAAGGATTTCGGAATCTGAAATCAAGGAAAAAGTCCAACCATCCAATAACCTTCAATCAAAGTGATTGAAGCGAACATGAATGGAATAATAAAATAAGTTCAGTGCAGACAAATCGATTGCATTTGCACACTGTGTTTCGCTGTCTTAGAAGATGAAAAACAAATGAGCGCAGGGGGCGCTGTGATTTTTAAAAAAAACATTTCAACAAAACCAAGATTATCAGATCTTAAAAGTAAAACCTTTGGCACATCAAAATTACTCCTGAAAAAGCGGGTGTCTTTAGTTTGATTACAAAAGAGAAATATTACCAGAAACCAAATGAGCATGACTATCACAACACCTTTGATGACCTAAAATGTATTTTATTGAAAATAACTATAAAACACTTAATTTGTTCCCCTATGGGATGCACAAGGGATAATAGAAACTTTTATAACAAATTTGCTTAATTTTCAACGTAGTACAAATGCCTATTATAAACTGTTGTAACTTGCAACGAAAAAAAGGACTTCAAATAGACTATGGGATGGACTGTCTTATCAAGATTTAGTCAAGAAGCTAAAACATCTAATTGCTGCAAGCACGAATTATCAGACTTCACTGAAGTGTCTTAGTACCGACACAATGGAAGAAAGCTCTACCACAGTAGAGCTTTGCCCGGCGCGGTGGCTCAGTAACTAAGGCTTCGGACTGCGGAGGGCAAGGTCAAGGTTCGATCCCCACTGAGCCAACGGTCGGTACTTCATTCGTTGAATAAAGTTCACGCACAGGCCTGTAGGCCCATGTGAACTGGCGAGTGAAGTTATAAAAAAAAAAAAGTTATACATTACATCTACTTCCTGAGCAAGTTACCAGTGATGCTTGCCCAATAAAATTAATCAATAGATAAAACCTATGATAATGGATCAAGAACAATCGGAGGAGTCTACAGCTCTGAAATTAGCTCCTTATAACAAGGAATGTCAAGTAAAAGTCATGCACAACCACAGCCCCAATGATGAGAATATGTCTACTATAATCAAAGATGGTTCATGGAGTAAAAAATAACAACCAATATAAAAATATAATTTTTTAGGCTTAATAATATAATGTTTTTTCCACTACAACATCCAAGGAGCTAAAAATAAATTAGATGAGCTAGAACTATTCTTGTTAGAATTCAATGCCACTTATAAAATATTATTGTTTAACTGAACATTGGTCTGAGCGTAGAAAATAAGTATTACTTGAATAATTTAGGCTTAGAAGTTGTAACAGGATAATTTTAGAGATTCAGGACAAAGAGGAAGGATCTAGAATCCTTGTAGGAAAATATCTATTAAATAAAATAAAAGTTATTCATGATTACGAAAGATTTTATTCTAAAAAGTGTTTTGAAAGCTGTATTGTTGAAATTAAAATTAACAATAAGGACAATTATATTGTCATACTCGTTATGTATTTATAGAAGTCCCCTCTCAGAAGTAATTTTTATTTATTTTGTACTCAACTTGAGTTGTTACTTAATAATATACTAAAAAACATAAAGTAAACCAGAAAAAAACTTGTTTTAGGTGGAGACATGAATGTAAACACCTTGATATTAAAGATAAATTTTCTGAAATTTTTGTTAGATATAACTAAGTCATATGGTTTGTACCCTGCATATAACTGTACCCACAAAAATAGGAGAAACATCAGAATCTTGAATTGATCTTATCTTTACCAACTTTCCTTTTAAAGGTTATACAATTATGGAGCCTGGTCTGTCTGATCATACGGCCCAGATGATTTCAATTTCTATTAAGGAAAGACTGGTCAACTACAAAACCTTGAAAAGAAAATTCACAGATGAGAATATTTTTTTATTTTCAGAAAGTTTAAAAGCAGAAAATTGGAATCAAATCTATTCTATTACTTCTGAAGATGATAACGAGTTTCATAAACAATACTTATCAAGATTTTTAAAAACATTTTTCTTTCCACTTCGATTTTTCATTTCCTAAAAAATCTACAATCTTTAATTCAAAAAATAAGAAAAAGAAGTGGTTAACCAATGAAATTTCATTGTCAATTTATGTATGGTGAAGAGAGAACTCTATCAATTATTGAAAGAAAACCGTGAAAACAGGCAAATTCAGCTTGAATACAATAAATGCAAACTAACTTTGAAAAATCAAATCAAATTGGCAAAATTAGAATACAACAATAATAAAATAAATAAATCAGACAATATATCAAAAGCTACCTGGTCAGTTGTCAATCAAAAATTAGGAAACACAAGAAATCACTCAAAATTTAAAGTAGAAGTAAATGATGGTGAGGATGGGTTTTTGCAGGATTGTGATGCTGCGAACTATTTAAATAAACATTTTCTTGATACTGTTAATAAATTAGACCTTAAGCCACACTATGCCAATGCCTTAAATTTCTCCAAAAACTATAAATCTAATATACATGAGACCCTCTTCCTGACACCAATCACTACTGACGAAATCACTGTTGTCTACTATCAGAAAGGTTAAAAACAAGAGATCAGCGGGATGGGATGAGGTTCCCATGTTTTTAGTAAAACACATAGCTGAAACTCAGCCCTTATCTGTGTTATATTTTTAATCATTGCCTTGCAGCCGGGATTTTTCCCTGATAAATTAAAATACTCAGTTGTAAAACCAATTAAAAAACCTTACTCAAATGGGAAAGATATGGATTCTTTCCGTCCAATTTCGTTACTGTCCGTTTTCTCAAATATATTTGAAAGAATTATTCTAAATAGATTTTTACCTTTTTTTGAAAAACATCATATAATTAACAAAGAACAATGCGGTTTAGGAAAAGTATTTTTCAACGTGATGCAATCGCAAATTTACAAATCTTAGTTTTTGAAAGCATAGATTCAAATTTCTTTACAGCTGCAGTATTATAGTGATCTTCAAATGCTTTGATCAATGACAGAAAAATATTACTGAATAAGATGGTAACTACGGAGTTAGAGGTATCGGATTTAACCTCATAGAAACTACTTAAAATCGATTTCAATATGGTTCACCTATCGAACATTCAGACAAATTTTTTTTCTGACTGGCATTAAGCTTAACTGGGTGCCAGGGCCAATTTAGTCCTCTTTTGTTTATAGTGTTGTGCTGATTTACCGTGAATGTCAATCCAAACTGCTACCACTAGTTAATATGCTGATGACCTTCTGATCGTCAGGCAGAGGGATTCTCAATATTGTTGGACACCAATATTCTAAGTCTGTCTCAAAGAACTAAAATCCTTGTTCTCAACAAATCTCTCAACTCAATGAAAAAAAACAAACGTATTGATAACGAGAACCAAAAAACGAAAAGTGTCAAATTATTTGAACCTAAAGTAAATTTGTATAAAACAGAAAAAATAATTTATACCAGATTTAAAATATAATAAACTTGTAACATCTTGACCTATCAACGTAAAGTTTATCCATTGTATTTTCCTTTTCACAAACTATAATTGCTATTTAAAAATTACAAAAAAATAACAAATCGAGTTACAATAACCCATTTGCTGATAATGTTATGTTTGTAAATAGAATAAATTTTATAAATCACCCCTAAAAATTTAACCTTTTTCTTTCAAATACACTCCTAATATAAATTTGGACATTATAAAAGATATTATCATTTACACAAATAAAAAAACGTAAAAAAAATACTTCCTTACAACCAAAACGACTACGACAGCGATGCAAAAAGAAAGTAAACAAAAGTGAAAAAGCTGGAGAAGGACAAGAAATTAAAACGTCTCGGTAAAGAAAACATTTAACATCGTATACGATAGTTGAATATTATTTCCACTGCTACCGTGATTTATATGAAAATCAGCAAACCAGTACTTTAAATAATTGTAATGCCGAAGCGCTGCCGGTTTTCTACAAATCGACGATGCCACTTTGATTACGCTCTGTCGTCGTTTAATCAGCGACTGGCCATTCTTTGGTTAACAAAGAACAATCCGGGTTTAGGAAAAATTTTATCAACGATTTGATGCAATCGCAAATTTTACAAATTTAGTTTATGAAAGCATAGATTCAAATTTCTTTACAGCTGCAGTATTATGTGATCTATCAAAGGCATTTGATCAATGAACAGAAAGAAAATATTACTTAATAAAATGGATAACTACGGAGTTAGAGGTATCGGATTTAACCTCATAGAAAGCTACTTTAACAATCGATTTAAAGGTTCACCTATCAAATTCAGGACATATTTTTGATTCTGACTGGCATATAAGGCTTACTGGTTGCCTCAGGGCTCAATTTTAGGTCCTCTTTTGTTTTTAGTGTTTGTGGCTGATTTACCGGTGAATGTCAATCCAAACTGCTACAGCACTATCAATATGCTGATGACACTTCTGTGATCGTCAGGCAGAGGGATTCTCAATTGTTGGACACCAATATTCTAAGCTGTCTCAAAGAACTAAAATCCTGGTTTCTCAACAAATGCTCTCCAACTCAATGAAATAAAACAAACGTAATTAAGTTCGGGAGACCAAATATAATGAATACAGATGACAGAATTATTGAAACCTTGAATGTTAAATTTTTCTGTATTTTCATAGACGCAAAATTGAATTTTTCCAGGTGTGTTGAAAATAGTCAAAAAAAACTTAAATCGTCATCTTTTTCTTTTAAAGGTACTATCAAAAAGTATAAATTATGAGGTTCCTTCTAAAAGTTTATTTTGCTCTTTTTCAAGTATTATCACATATGGTCTTGGATTTTGGGGGGGACAACTTTTAAAAATTTCAACAGAATATTCCTAATCCAAAAACGAGCAATAAGGATCATTAATAAAAAACCTCCAACTGAACCTTGCAAGGCACTTTTTCAAATTCCAAATTAATTACGTTACCAGGCTTATATTTATATGAGTTATGTAAATTCTATAAACAAAATTCAGATAGATTTTCTTACAGAATCCTAATTATAAATACAATACAAGGCAACTTTTTACAAATTCAAAAACATAATTTGTCTAAATTTGAAAAATCAATCAATTATATGACCTGTAAAGTAATAAACAAGATTCTTAAATCTAATAAGGAATTGGAGTCCAGCAAATTGTTTTTAAAAACAATAAAACAATCCTTATTAATGAAAGGACATTACACTGTAGATGAATTTTTTGATGACCCTGACTTACTAAATACTTTGTAAACTATGTAGTTTGTCTCAGTTTTTTAGTTGTAAGTTTTTTTTTATTCACCACTATGACAGTTCTCTATGTACACCATTGTATTTACTGAGAAATAAAGATCTATTTTCTATTGTCTACCACGCAAATGTCACGGGAAACGCTCTTTTTCAATTGAAATTAACACATGATTGATATC
Organism: Stictocephala bisonia; assembly: GCA_035578905.1. Classification (NCBI taxonomy): domain Eukaryota; kingdom Metazoa; phylum Arthropoda; class Insecta; order Hemiptera; family Membracidae; genus Stictocephala; species Stictocephala bisonia. Next base: position 714,608 of record JAQJVL010000434.1, read on the forward strand.
ATTAAGAGCTGCCATGAAACGAATATTTGTCGCCAAAATAGACGTGTTGTTTTTGTTACAATTTCGGCAATAAATTTTATAAAATGATTTTTAATGAATATATTTTGAGAGCATCACTTATTTACTATTTTATAATTTTTATTATAAAATTGCTCCGTTTTTATTTTGTTCCTACTTTTGTATTATATAGCTATATTGTTAGGGTTGGGAATAACTTTAAAATTTTAGAGTTAAGGTTTAAGCTATTTATGTTTTTATATTAGTTTTTTATATTTTGAGGAATTGGATATTTTAAATTAATATTATTTGCTTTTGCGCATTATTAAGATTTATTGAAAAAAAGGGAAAACTTCTAAAACAGGCATTCCTTAGGAGGTCCTAGTATTTTCTTGAAATATGTAATTTATGAAAGGTTTGGTTATAGTATTATAAGTTTTCTTTTGTTAACAGAGCAATTAAGAAGAAACCCTTTTATGTTTACAATGTAAATTATATGTATTTTATGTATATATTTCAAGAAAATAAATATATTCTTATATATTCTTATTCTTGTTTATTTTCAATAACTTGATATGTTTGATTTATTTATATTTAAATTTTGCATGTCCATTACAACCTTATTTTCTTACTTCAAGTTTAGTGGACAGTTCACTTGCCCAAGTTTTTGTATATCTATTTTATTAATATTTTAATTTTTGAACAGGTAGACAATATTTCAAAAGAGGGGCCCTTTTTCTATATTTCCCAACCAACTCAAGCCAAACATGGAAAGATACTTAAAGGTGAGATGGTTCCTTAGTTAATCAGCTATGCCTTATTCTTACAATTTAATGTATTTATTAAAAAAATTAAAAAAATGCACTTTTTTTTAAATAACTTATGTTAATTGTTGGTATTTTTTCCTCTCACCTCTCATATTGAGGCCTCTCTAAGTTATTAATGCATTCAATTGTTTTTTGACAACCATTCAATTCTTGATTCTTCAGGGCTAAAGTTTGCTGAACAATTCCTTTTAAGTCCTCAATCACGTATAAAGAAATGCTTTTATTAAAAAGCTTCCTTTCAACTTCAGCTTGGTGACCAGTCTTGCATGTTTTATTCTTTAAATTCCCTTTTCTTATAGATCTTGTTTTTTTGATCTTAACAAAAAATTTTTTCTTATCCAATATCGAAACACTACAAGTCACACTGTTTTAGTGATAAAAAGAAAACTACTTTAAGACTGAACCTTTCTTTCACAAACTTACTAAATATTTACGTACAATCACAGACACTATATCAGGTCAACCTTTAACATTCAGCAATTATAAAAATATTTATCAGCTGTAATTGGAATTTTTGGAGTAGCACACAACAAATTCTATAGAAATTCACAGAAATTATACATTGTTTAAAAGGAAATTTTGAACAATAATTAAACTATTGTAGCACTTTAAACTTAAATGTGACATGTTATTTTTAGACTGTTATTTTTAGGGTCAGTTATCTTACTTGTGAATTCCTTGTCAGTTCGGTTGTGAATTCCTCAAGATATTTTGGTACCATTATTAACATTTTGATTGGAATTGATAGGTACATTTTACTAAATAAAAGCTTTAGAAACAAGCCTCTAGTTTATAGCAAACATATTGTCATAGAAATGTAATTTTCATTTCTATGACATAATTAATTTCATTTCAACACATAATTGTATTGTTCTATTATTTACTTAATTCTGTATGCTCAGATACCCCCGGATTACGATGACAAAGCCATTATAAAGGTGGTTGTTAAACGCTTGGAAGAAGAGCAAATTGACTTCTCTGAACAAACGTCCACACTTAAAGAGGAGAGTTGTGGCCAGGTATGGTCGTTAATTAATATATAAATAAAATATGATTTGCTGTTTCTTTTGGGAGGTGTAGTTCTACAAACAAGATTACAAATAGTATTCAATGTAATGGTGCAACACCACATATTTTTTAACAGCTAAAAATCATTTCATTCTTAAGGGGTTTAGGCCGGCTTTAGGATAACTGATTGTGCTCGCAGCGTTGACTGTAGTCTGACCGTGATCTACTCATACACAGACGACCCCTCCCCGGGGATGGGTGGGGTATAATTGCAAAATGTTCTGTTTCTATACATTTCAGATTTTGATAATTTTTTATGAAATTTTATAAACGTGGAAAATGTGAAATATTTTTCCTGAACAGTTTTTTATTCTCTATTCAATGCTGATTTTTCTAATTTGTTTCCTGTATTATTTGATTACCTTAAATGTCATACTGTAATTTTGCACATTTTTTCATTTTTGCTTTTATGTAAACAAAACAATTCCAAATAAAAAACTATTTTTTTATATAAAATGTAACAACATATTACTATAGTGCACAAAATAATAAACAATTTGGTTGTCTTGGAATTATTCACAAACATTTTTTTAGTGCTCCTAAGGAAGGTTATTTATTTACAATACATACATCATTTACATGAAATAACTATCAATATGGTAGGTAAATTGTCAACAGGTCAAAGCTTAAAACTAAGTTACAGTAGTTTCAAACTCTTAAAGAATATCATCGAATAGACACTATTTATCAGCATCTAGGTACTCCTGCACACTATAAAAACAATGCTTTGACAGATAATTAATAGTCAAAGTTTTAAATTGTATTGGTGACTGGTATACTGGTTATTAGTTATAATTAATGTACATACATACAAACATACATACATACATATCCTAGTCCCGTTCCAGTTTACTGGATCTGGGTGTTGACAAGCACTCTCCATCTTCCTCTATCAGACCAGATTCTTACTTCCTCAATCTGCTCCCATCTGTACCCTCTATTTCCGATCTCTTTCTTAAAATTAGTTGATCTCTCAAATAGCTATATGCTAGAGAGATTAAAAAGACACTGCAATGTAAAAATAAATTTAAGAAATAATAAATGATTTTGAATTTTAAACACCTTCTAACCATCTCTTTCTCGGTCTACCTCTAGCTCTCCGTCCCTCTTCTTTACTTTCCATCATTTTCCTTGGCAGTCTGTTTGGATCCATTCTTTTGATGTGCCCATACCACCGTAAAATTTCTGACCTATTTTTTTCTTATACTTCTAACTCCTAGTTCCTCTCTTATATCTTCATTCTCACTCTATCTCTTCTTGTTTTTCCACACATACCTCTCAAAAATTTCTTTCCTCTCCTGCCTGTACTCGGCTCCATTCTTTCTCATTCATCGTCCATGTCTCCGATGCATTATGTAATTATTGGGGTATAATATGATTTAAACATTATCATCTTTGCTTTTGTGGGTACACTTTTGTCCACACCAGGTGTTTTACCATTTGGTAAAAATTTCCATCTTTTTGTAACCTAGCTGTCACTTCTTCTTTCAATTTCTCTTCCTTCGATATTAGTGCTCCTAAATATTTAAAATTTTCCACTGTCTTCAGCGTTTCCCCCTTCAAAGGGTTAGTCTGCATTTATTGTTCCAGTTTTTTCCCAAACCACTAGAATTTCTCTCTTTTCTTTGCTAATCTTTAAATCACCTATACTCTTTAATATAGTAATGGAAAAGATTACAAGAGCAGTTAAGAAGAAATAAAGGGAGAGTTGAATACAATGATTTTTGCTGATGATCTATTGATATGGGGGAAAACTGTAGATGAAGTTCAAGAGCGTTTAAATGAATGGCACAAGCAACTCAAAGAAATGATTTAAAGATTTAAATTAATGTACAAAATTTTTAAATTTTGTCAATTTTTTCTAGACAATAATTATTTACGTTTTTGTAAATTTTGATGCTCATATGTGAAAGTATAATTCATGAGAAGAAAAATGAAATGATAACATTGACATTTGGAGCATATTTAGTATTTTGTATGATTTTTACAAAAAAAGTACTTGCTTTCGGGAATTCTTAATGGGCCACCTAGTATTCACCATTTAGGGTTAAACCTAATTTTAATGAAAGAACTAATTTGGGGAGGCCTTTAATAGCTGATATAAAGTAGTTGAAATAAAAAAAAAAAAAAAAAAAAATCAAAAATAATTTTTGACCAAACAGCCTTAAACTTGATTGGACTGCATAAGACTAGTTCCTATGGGGCCATATGTAAATCGATGGTATATGCACAGAGAGTTAGTACTAGGGAAAAAGTTGATCTTTAAAGTTGCATTGCATTTTGCAACTGTACCAGTGATCCCAAAAATAGTATGGAAAATAAAATAAATTATATGTTGTTAAAAAGGGAATTTTAAACAAAGATTTAACATATATTGTAGTACTTCAAACCTAAATGTAACATTTCATTTTTAGACTGAGGGTCAGATATCTTAAGAATTTTGTATTAACAAGTCTGGGACCAGTTCGGTTGTGAATTCCTCAAAATATTTGGTACCATTATTTGTTCACATTTTGATTGGAATTGATAGGTACATTTTACTAAAGAAAATCTTTAGAAACAAGCCTCTAGTTTATAGCAAACATATTGTCATTGAAATGTAACTTTCATTTCAATGACATAATTAATTTCATTTCATCACATAATTGTATTGTTCTATTATTTACTTAATTTTGTGTGCTCAGATACCCTCGGATTAAAGATGCAAAAACCATTATAAAGGTGGTGTTAACGCTTGGAAGAAGAGCAAATTGAAATTCTCTGAACCCAAAAGTCCAACTTAAAGAGGAGATTTGTGGCCAGGTATGGTCATTAATTGATATATAAATAAAACATTATGATATGCTGTTTCTTTTGGAAGGTGTAGTTTTACAAAAAAAAGATTACAAATAGTATTCAATGTAATGGTGCAACACCACATATTTTTTAGCAGCTAAAAATCATTTCATTCTTTAGGTGGTTCGGGTGGCTTTAGGGATAACTGAATTGTGCTCGCAGCATTGACTGTACGTCTGACTGTGATCTACTCATACACAGACTCGACCCCTCGTCCTCCCCTGGGATAGGTGGGGTATAATTGCAGGAAGTCATTGAAGCCCGATGCGGGTGCTGTGTCTCGCTGTACGTGTTTGTAGCAATTGGATTGTAATATAATATGCGGTTAAAAGTACAAACGGAAGTTGAGTATATAAATCTATGTTGAGTTTCCCATCCTAAATTAGATTCAAGGTGGATTCCCAGAAATTTCACAGGGTGAGTGTTTGTATATCGACAGTTTTAGTGTCATTCAAGCTAAGGCTGTTAGCACCATCCTTTTAGTGTCAGTCAAGTCATCAAGTCTAGTAGTACTGAGGTTCTTGGAGGGGGGCGAAGACAGCAAGGTATCTGCAAATAAGTAGGGCTCAGTCAATCCACCCTGATTGATTGAGGGAAGGTCATTAATATAAATCAAAAAGAGCATTGGCTCAAGCACTGAACCATGGGGGACACCATGCCAGACTTTCTGAATTCGGAAAAAATCACCTTAAATGCAAACTGCCTGGTAACGTTCACTGAGTTAAAATTTTACAAGTAAGATTCTGGTGTCACAAAAAGCTATAATAGCTAAGTTTTCTCAATAAGATGTTGTGAGACACTATCGAAAGGATCTTTTGAGGTCGTACAGCCTTCCACCAACACAATGGCCACTTTTTCCCGGCCTGAGGTACATCTCTGAATAAAAGAAAGAACAGCGTCTACTGTGCTTCGTTCAGCACGAAAAAACCCAAAATGACTAACACTAAGTAATGAGTTAGTTTCAAAGTACTTTACAATTTGGTGGTTGAGCATGTACCAAGAAAGCCCAAATTTGCATCTTTGAGGTGATGTATTTATAACTTTAACCCTAGAACGTGAATCCCGGCGCTTTGTGTGCTATTTTCAAAAGTTTTGGTGCAAAGTAGGATACCCAAAACTCATAAACAATTTTTCAATGACCTGGAGGACCTCACCAAAAGGTCAAACTTTGTTTTTTTTTGCAAATAAACAAAAACAAAGTTTTGACTAGAAAGGAGGATGTGTGGTTTCCAAAACCCAAAAAGAAAACATCCAAAATTAGCCAGTAAAACTTCCCCAAAATACAATTTTAAAAGGTTTTAAAGTTTGCCTTTTTGAGGCAAATCACGAAGCACTCATAAACAAAAAAGGAAAATTTTTAGCAAAAAAACCTGTAGTTTTTTTCCATCTTAAATTTTTTAAATTTTTAGGTTTTGATTCCCAAGAATTTTAACTTTTAGTTTTTTATTGTGTTTTATGTTCCAAATTTCCAAAAATCTAAGGTTTAAAGTCCTTTATATAGTGCACAAATAAAAACAAGGTTTTTAAATATTTAAAAATTTTTTAGGGACAAGAAGGGTATTAATAATATGTTCTCATTCATCACCATGAAAAAAAGATTAAAGGGAAAATTTTTAATAATAAATTAAAAAGACATTGGTTTAAACCTTGAATCCCTGGGACACCATCTCAGACTTTCCCGAATCTAAAAATCCCTTTAATAGCAAATTTAAAGATTAAAGGTTACTGGTTAAATTTTAAAGCAAATTTTAAAAATTTTTTAAATAGCTAAGTTTCTCAAAAGTGAATGTTGAAGGACATATTTAATTTTTTAGGTTTTCAAAAAGCTTCCCAAACACAATGGGCACCCTTTCCTCCTTTTAGGTTACCATTTTTAAGAAAGAAAAAGCCTTTTACTGTTTGTTGAACGAAAAAAAAATAAATCAAATAATTTTATTTCAAAACCTTAACAATTGGTTGGGACTGCCCGAAGAAAGCCCCAAATGCCCTATTTAAATGATTTTAACTTTAAACCCCCGAAGTATCTGGGGTTGTTGTATTTTCAAAGTTTGCATTGTAGTAGGCAACTGTACGTGGCTCTTTTGTAAAATAAATTAAAACAAAAATTTTTTTAAAAAGAATTTCCAAAAAAAAACTTTTTGGGACCAAATACCAAATGTTTCTTTTCTTACATTTTAGATTTTTAAAATTTTTTAAAAATTGTAACCAGTTAGGAAATTCCCAAAAACCTGTTTACATTTGCTGGAAAGGTCTACAAGCTTTTAAAAAAGTGTTTTTATGCATTGAATGAATAATTTAAACATAATTAATTTTTTCATACCCAAATTTTAGTCTCTTAAATTAAATCTCAAAACCCCAAAACAAATTAAAAGGTTGTAGTGGGAAAGAAATTTTTTTAAAATCCAACAAAAAAGTTTTCCGGGATTCTTTTGAGTGATTAAATTTAACGTTTGGAGGTTTTATTTTAAACAAATAAATAGTAAATGTAAAGGGGACAAATAAATTTTTTCCTAAAAACATTTTTTTCTCTTATTTGGGGTTGGATTTTTCTAATATTTTGCATGTAACGTATTTGATTATCTTCAAGATCATGTTTGTATCTTTGGACATTTTTTTTCATTTTTGTGTTTATGTAAAAAACAAACAAGTCCAAATTTAAAAATCTAGAGTTTAAATTTAAAAATGGAATCCCAAATTTAAGGTATGTGAAAAATAAACCAATTTGGGCCCCTTCCCGGGTGGGAGATTTTTGAAATTACCAAATTTTTTATGCCCCAGAGGGTTTAATATTTTAAAAAGATATTTAACTTAAAACATTCTCACCCACCTGTTACAGAAATTACTTCGTATTTTGGGTTAAAATTTCATACAGAGGTAAAGCTTAAAAGCAATTTCAGTATTCACAGCTCTTTGGTTCCATACTGAAAGACCCTAATCAGCCCCTCCCCCCGTGACAAAACCCAAACCCCCCCCTTAAATAAGAAGCATCCGGAAGATAATTAATATCCCCAAAAATTTTAAAAAATTTTGTATTTAATGTTGTCTTGGATACTATTATACAAACAATGGAAACCCGGTTTGTTAATCAAAAAGAGCTGTACCTTGATTTAGCCTGGTTTGACCCCAACAGGTTTGCCATTAAAGAACCGTTACCTCCTAATTCACTTGATAAGGTTTGTGAAGTCATACCTTCGATAGACAAAGAGAAACTAAGAGAGGAATTAGCATCGTTTATTGAAGTATGGGCCACAAAGTTTCAAAACCCTCTATTTCCAACGAATATTTAGGAATGAGGGGAAGAGAGTCAGAAGAGGAATCAGATAATAACTAGATCACGAAGACTTTGAAGGGTGGCGACGAAGATAAATTGACCTAGACTCGGTAAAGTGTACTGAAGCAAAGACCTGTAACACTTGTATAAAAGTGTGCATTTAAAGTGCTTGTTGAATATAATATGTATATTGCATGCAAAACAAAGAACTTTATAAAGTTATAAATATTTTGCTTACAATTCCATTAACCCAAGTTAGCTGTGAAAGGAATATTTCCCAAATTGATACTTATTAAAACTCGTCTGAGGTCCACAATTGACAAATCAAAATCTGAATCTTTAATAATCATGCAAAGTGAATAAGGGATATTATGAGTAAAATTGATGTGAAACGATAATAAACAAATTGTGTGACTCAAGCACAGAAATTGAGGGCGTTACTACTAACATTCTAGGACCATTTACTTAATACTTATGGTTTAGTGTTTTGGCTCTATCACTTACCTTAATACTAGTAAAACGATGTATTTTACGATTATTAAATACATTAGGAATTATTAAACCAAAGCGCCTTGTTTCATTTATCTGAACCTTCCGATGTCAGGGGATTTTGTAATACACTATTACAGTTAATACCCAAGTCAATAATATATAATAAACATGATGTATAATATGAAATAATTATATAGTCACAAAAATAAAGTGAAGATTTATATATATATTTTTTTTTATTAAAAATTTGTTACAGAATGTTTTGAACAGTTATTTTGAACTAATTGTTCAAATAAAAAAGCACATGGATTACAAGTTGCAAAAATGTACTCAGATAGCGTAAAAATTGCCTATTTCAATGATGGTATTTTCAAACATTTTTCCGGGGGGAGGACCCCCGGACCCCCCTCCCCCCCCGCTTTCCGTTGGGGGGTATGGAATACCCCCTAAACCCCCCGGAATATTTTTTCAGGTACAGTTCCAGCACCTCAATTTCTAGAAATTGAGCTCTGTCTCTATATATAATATATATATATATATATATATATATATCGGCACCCTTGGCGACGGTTGTCCACCGCCCTTTTCAATGAGCCAGTCCGGGCCTGTTGTATATCGACAGTTTTAGTGTCATTCAAGCTAAGGCTGTTAGCACCAGTCCCTTATAGTGTCAGTCAAGTCATCAAGTCTAGTAGTACTGAGGTTCTTGGAGGGGACGAAGACAGCAAGGTCATCTGCAAATAAGTAGGTTCTCAGTCAATCCACGCACTGAATGAATGATGGAGAGTCATTAATAAAATCAAAAAGAGCATTGGGCTCAAGGCACTGAACCCATGGGGGACACCATGCTCAGCTTCGTTCTGAATTCGGAAAAATCACCTTAAATGCAAAACTTCCTGAATAACGACACAAGAGTTGTATTTTTTACAAGCCAGATTCAGGTGTCACAAAAGCTATAATAGCTAATTAATCTCAATAAGAATGTTGAGAGACACTATCGAAGATCTTGTGAGGTCGGTACAGCCTCCACCCAACACAAAGGCCACATTCCAGGCCTTAGGAACCATCTCTGAATAAAAAGGAAAGAACAGCGTCTACTGTGCCTTCGTTCAGCAACGAAAACCAAACTGACTAACACTAAGTAATGAGTTAGTTTCAAAGTAACTTTAGCAATTTGTGGTTTGGTTGAGCATGTACCAAGAAAGCCCAAATTTGCATACTATTGGAGGTGATGTATTTATAACTTTAAAACCCTAGAACGTGAATCCAGTCGCTTTGTGTGCTATTTTCAAACGTATGGCAAGTGTCAGGATACCAAACAGCACAAACAATGGCTTGCAATGACCTAGGAGGAGCCTCCAATAATGAGGATCGAACTGTTTTTTTTTTGCAATAACAGCAGTTTGACTAGAAGGAGGAGTGGTTTTCCCCCAGAGAACATGCCATAACCAAGTAAGCTCCCCAAATGAGCAATGTAAACAGTTAAGTAGACCTGTTGAGGGCAAAACAACGACCAAGGCATCTCATAAGAACTAGGCCACAGAAGGACAATTTTTTAGCAAGAAAAACCTATGTTAGTTTCCACATCTTAAATTAGATACAAGGTGGATTCCCAGAATTTCACAGGGTGAGTGGTTTGTAATCACCAGTTTTAGTGTCATTCAAGCAGAAGGCTGATAGCACCAGTCCCCTTATAGTGTCCAGTCCAAGTCATCAAGTCTAGTAGTACTGAGGTTTCTTGGAGGGGACGAAAGACAGCAAGGTTCATCTGCAAATAAGTAGGTCTCAGTCAAATCCACACTTAAAATGATTGAGGGAAGGACATTAAATGATAAATCAAAAAGACATTGGCTCAACACTGAACCATGGGGGACACCATGCCAACTTTCTCCTGAATTCGGAAAAATCACCTTAAATGCAAACTCGCCTGATAACGTTCACCTGAGTTTTAAGATATTAACAAGCAAGATTCTGGTGTCACAAAAGCTATAATAGCTAAGTTTTCTCAATAAGATATGTGAGACACTATCGAAGGATCTTTGTGAGGTCCGTACAAGCCTTCCACCAACACAATGGCTCACATGTCATTCCTGAGGTACATCTCGTGTATAAAAGAAATAACAGCGTCTACAGTGCTTTCGTTCACATAGCACGAAAACCAACTGACTACACTAAGTAATGAGTTAGTTTCAATACTTTACAATTTGGTGGATAGAGAGACATGTCCCAAGAAAGCCCCAAATTATTGCATCTTTGAGGTGATGTAATTTATAAACTTTACCCTAGACCGTGAATCCCAGGCGCTTTGAGTCTATTTTTCAAACGTATTATTCTATTCGTGAAAGTTAGGCACTACACAGTTGCTCTTTTGTAAAACTCAATAAAACATTGTGTTTATCAAAGCAACCATGACAAAACCTTGGTACCAATCGACGCAGAATGTTCTTATCTAATACATATCATATTTTTGATCAATTTTTTACGCAATTTTTTATAAACTAGGAAATGTACAACAACAAACCCTCGCTCAACGTCCTTCCTGGAGGTCTGGACAGCGTAAAATTGCTGATTTTTATCGCATGACTGAATAATAAACCAAAGTCGGGAAAAAAAAAATAAGGCGAAACAAATGTCAGTACTGCTGAGAGATTAAAATACCATATCCCCAAAACTATTACAAAGTTGTAGGTGAATTAGGTGTTTTAAACAAAAACGTTTTCTGTAACCCCTTTTTGCGTGTTTCAAATTCTACGTAGAGCCAGACATTTCTCCATAAACAAAAAATCTTAAAATAAGTTATTAAAGTAACAATATAAATATTTTTCCTGATACAGCTTTTTATTCTCTAATCAAAGCTGATTTTCTAATATTTTTCATGTACTATTTGGAATTAACCTTCAATATCATGTTGTAACTTTTTGGACATTTTGTTTCATTTTGTGTTTAGTAAACAAACAAATCCAAATAAAAATCTAGAGTTTAAATAAAATGTAACAACATTTTTTATATGCACAAAATAATAAACAATATTTGGCTGTCTTGGAATAATTTACAAAACATTTTAATAGTGCTCCTAAGAAGGGTTATTTTATTATTAATTTTAATTTACTATACATACATTACATACACCATTTACATGAAATACCATCAGTATAATAGGTAAATAGTCACAGGTCAAAGCTTAAAACAAAGTTTACAGTAGTTCAAAACTCTTAAAGAAAATCATCGAAGTATACACTATTTATCAGCATCTAGGTACACCTGCACACTAATAAAAACAATGCTCCACAGATAAATTAATAGTCAAAATTTAAATTGTATTGGTACGGTATACTGGTTATAAGTTATAATTAAGTACACAAATTTTTAAATTTTTTAAATGTGGGCAATTAGTAGTTTCATGAGAAGAAGAATGAAATGAAAGACATTGACATATGGAACATATTTATTATTTTTTAATGATTTTTTTTTTTTTTTACAAAAAAAGTACTTGCTTTTGGAATTCTTAAGGTTCACCTAGTATTCACCATATAGGGTTAAACCAAATTTCAATGAAAGAACTAATTTGGAGGCCTTTAATAGCTGATGATAAAGTATTTGAAATCGAAAAAAAAAAATCAAAAATAATTTTTGGAATCAAACAGCCTAAACTATATTGGACTGCATAAGACTAGTTACTATGGGGCCATATTTAAATCGAGAAGGTAAATGCAGCAGAGAGTTATTACTTAGGGAATAGATGATCATTAAAAGTTGCATTGTAAGTAGCAACTGTACGTATTGTATCCAAAAATATTGATGAAAAAAAATATAAAATTAAAATGTTGTTAATAAAGGGAATTTTTAAACGAAAGAATTAACATATATTGTATTACTTCAAACCTAAATGTAACACTTTATTTTTAGAACGTGAGGGTCAGATAACTTAAGAATATTATATTAACAAGTCTGAGACCAGTTCGGTTGTGAAATCCCCACAAAATATTTGGTACCAATTATTTTTCACATTTTGATTGGAATTGAAAGGTACATTTTACAAAAAGAAAAACTTAGAAACTAGCCTCTAGTTATTGCAAAACATATTGTTCATTGAAATGTAACTTTCCATTTCAATGACATAATTAATTTCATTTCATCACTAATTGTATTGTTCTTATTATTACTTAATTGTGATTTGCTCAGGATGACCCTCGGATTAACGATGACAAAGCCATTATAAAGGAGGCTGTTAAACGCTTGGAAGAAGACAAATTGACTTCTCTGAACAAACCGACCAAACACTTAAAGAGGAGATTTGTGGCCAGGATGGGTCATTATTGATATATGAATAAAACATTTTTTTTTTTTTTTTAAATGATATGCTGTTTCTTTTGGGAAGTGTAGTTTTACAAACAAGATTACAAATAGTAATTCAATGATAATGGTGAAACACCACATATTTTGTTTAGCAGCAAAAAAGCATTTCATTCCATTAGGTTGTTCTGGGTGGCTTTAGAGGGATAACTGAATGTGCTCGCAGCAATTGACTGTACGTCCTGTGACTGTGATCTAACTCATAACACAACTTGACCGCCCTCGTCCTCCCCCTGGGATAGGTGGGGTATAATAGCAGGAAGTCATTGGAAGCCCGATGCGGGAGCTGTGTCATCGCTGTACGTTATGTTAAGCAATTGGATAGTAATATAATATCGGTATAAAATAGTACAAACGGATGTTGAGTATATAAAACTATGTTGATTTCCCATCAAAATTAGATTTCAAGGTGGATTTCCCAGAAATTTCACAGTGTGAGGTTTGTAAATCAGAGCCCCACCCCCCCCCGACTGGCCCCGCCGGGACACCGGAACGCGTCCCAGTGCGCACCACCTCCGTCGGGTTCGCCCTGTGCCGCCCCTCACGCGGTAGAGCGCCTAGTAACAAAAATATTCAGGCCAAAAATATTTTCAACTGCCTTAAACGGTGAGAATATTAAAATGCTTATTTTAACGTAAATAAACACCATGCTCCTACCTACCATAGTTATTCATAATTATCAGAAAAATTATGTGGGACTTAAAACTTACATTCTCCTTAGTAATGTAAAGTACATTCAAAAGCAATTCAGATTGCCGAAGTGTCTGCTTCTTCCTGCGTTCGGCAGTACTCGGTAGCAACGCCGACCGCATCGCCTACTCGCCCAATCCCAGCGCCTGCACCCACAACCGAACCTCCCTCCCCTTAAAAGGTTAAAGATAGCAAACATGAGAGTTAGCTGATGATGAAAGTGTTTGATCAACCCCGGAGGAAACTTTCAAAAATACTGTATATAATGTTGTCTTGGATACTAATATACATAAACAATGGAACCGTTTGTGAATCAAAAAGACTGTACCCTTGATTTAGCCTGTTTTTTGACCCCAACAATGTTTGCCATAAAAGAACCGTTACCTCCCCTCCTAATTCACTTGATAAGGTTTGTGAAGTCATACACCTTTCGATAGACAAAGAGGAAAACTAAGATAGTAATTGAGCATCGTTTATTGAAGTAATGGCCACAATTTTCAAAACCCCTCTAATTCGGGTCCAACGAAGTATTTAGAAGATGGATGGAAGAGAGTCAGAAGAGAATCGATGATAATAAACTAGATCACGAAGACTATTGAAGGTGGCACGAAGATAAATATGACCTAGACACTGTAAATGTACTGAAGCAAAAGACCTTTACCACTTGTATAAAGTGTGCATTTAAATGCATGTTGAATTATAATATGTATTGCTATCAATACCAAGAGCTAGACTTTATAAAGTTTATAAATATTTGCATACATTCCATCAAACCCAATTATCTGTGAAGAAAATATTCCAAATTGAAAACTATTACACTACGTCTGAGGTCCACAATGACAAATCAAAATCTTGAATCTTTAATAATCAAGCAAAGTGAAAAGGATAATATAGAGTTAAAAATGATGGGTAAAACGATAATAAATACAAATAGTTTGACTCAAGCACAGAAATGAGGCGATTACTAACATTCTAGGGACCATTTTACTTAATTACTTAGGGTTATTTGTTTGGCTACTATCACTATAACCATAATATCTAGTAAACGATTATTTTATCGATATATAATACATTAGATTATTAAACACCAAGCGCCTGTTTCATTTATATCTGACCGTTCCTATGTCAGGGGATTTTGTAATACACAAATACAGTTAATACCTAAGTCAATAATATAATAAAAAACATGAATGTAGAATATGAAAAAAGTAATAAAAGTACAAAAATAAAGTGAAGATTTATATATATAATTTTTTTTATTAAAAAATTTGTTACAGATTTGTTTTTGAAAAACAGTTATTTTGAACTAAATTGTACAATAAAAAATATCTATGATACAATTGCAAAAATGTACTCATATTACGTAAAATATGCCTGAGTTCAATTATGGGAATTTTCAAACATTTTCCGAGGTGCTGACCCCGGAACACCCCCCCCCCCCGCTTCCGTTGGGGGGTATGGAATACCCCCTAAAATAAAACCCCCGAAAATTTTTTCCAGGTACAGTTCCAGCAACCGTACAATTATCTAGAAATCTGAGCTCTGTCTCTCTCTATATATATATAAAAAATATAATATATATACTATATATATATAATATATATCGGTCGGCTACCCCTTGGCGACGGTTGTCCACCGCCCTTTTCAATGAGCCAGTCCGGGCCTGTTGTATATTGACAGTTTTAGTGTCATTCAAGCTAAGGGCTGTTAGCACCAGTCCCCTTATAGTGTCCAGTCAAGTCATCAAGTCTAGTTAGTTACTGAGGTTCTTGGAGGGGGACGTAAGACAGCAAGGTCATCTGCAAATAAGTAGGTCTCTGTCAATCCACCCTGATTGATTGAGGGAAGGTCATTAATATAAAATCAAAAAGAGCATTGGCTCAAGCACTGAACCATGGGGGGACACCATGCTCAGACTTTCTGAATTCGAAAAATCACCTTAAATGCAAACTGCCTGATAACGTTCACTGAGTTAGATTTTACAAGCAAGATTCTGGTGTCACAAAAGCTATAATAGCTAAGTTTTCTCAATAAGATGTTGTGAGACACTATCGAAGGATCTTGTGAGGTCGTACAGCCTTCCACCAACACAATGGCCACTTTCCAGGCCTGAGGTACATCTCTGAATAAAAGAAAGAACAGCGTCTACTGTGCTTCGTTCAGCACGAAAACCAAACTGACTAACACTAAGTAATGAGTTAGTTTCAAAGTACTTTACAATTTGGTGGTTGAGCATGTACCAAGAAAGCCCAAATTTGCATCTTTGAGGTGATGTATTTATAACTTTAACCCTAGAACGTGAATCCTGGCGCTTTGTGTGCTATTTTCAAACGTATGGCAATGTCAGGATACCAAACTGCACAAACAATGGCTTGCAATGAGCCCTAGGAGGAGCTCCACTAATGAGTCGAACTGTTTTTTTTTGCAATAACAGCAGTTGACTAGAGGAGGAGTGGTTCCCCCAGAGAACATTGCCATAAGCCAAGTAGCTCCCCAAATGAGCAATGTAAACAGTTAAGAGTGCCTGTTGAGGCAAAACACGACCAAGCACTCATAAGACAAGGCCACAGAAGGACAATTTTTTAGCAAGAAAACCTATGTGAGTTTTCCATCTTAAATTAGATTCAAGGTGGATTCCCAGAAATTTCACAGGGTGAGTGTTTGTATATCGACAGTTTTAGTGTCATTCAAGCTAAGGCTGTTAGCACCAGTCCCTTATAGTGTCAGTCAAGTCATCAAGTCTAGTAGTACTGAGGTTCTTGGAGGGGACGAAGACAGCAAGGTCATCTGCAAATAAGTAGGTCTCAGTCAATCCACCCTGATTGATTGAGGGAAGGTCATTAATATAAATCAAAAAGAGCATTGGCTCAAGCACTGAACCATGGGGGACACCATGCTCAGACTTTCTGAATTCGGAAAAATCACCTTAAATGCAAACTGCCTGATAACGCTCACTGAGTTAAGATTTTACAAGCAAGATTCTGGTGTCACAAAAGCTATAATAGCTAAGTTTTCTCAATAAGATGTTGTGAGACACTATCGAAGGATCTTGTGAGGTCGTACAGCCTTCCACCAACACAATGGCCACTTTCCAGGCCTGAGGTACATCTCTGTATAAAAGAAAGAACAGCGTCTACTGTGCTTCGTTCAGCACGAAAACCAAACTGACTAACACTAAGTAATGAGTTAGTTTCAAAGTACTTTACAATTTGGTGGTTGAGCATGTACCAAGAAAGCCCAAATTTGCATCTTTGAGGTGATGTATTTATAACTTTAACCCTAGAACGTGAATCCTGGCGCTTTGTGTGCTATTTTCAAACGTATATGCGATCGTGAAAGTAGGCACGTCACGTGCTCTTTTGTAAAACTCAATAAAACATGTGTTTATCATAAAGCAACCATGACAAACTTGGTACCAATCGACGCAGAATGTTCTGTTCTATACATTTCAGATTTTTGATAATTTTTTACGCAATTTTATAAACGTAGGAAAATGTACAACAACAAACTCCCGCTCACTTCCTGCCTGGAGGTCTGGACAGCGTAAAATTGCTGATTTTTATCGCATGACTGAATAATAACCAGAAGACGGAATAAGGCATACCAAATGTCAGTCTGCTGAGAATTAAATACTCTATCCACCAAAACAAATTACAAAGTTGTAGGTGAATTAGGTGTTTTACCAAAAACGTTTTCTGTATACCCCTTTTTGCGTGTTTCAAATTCTACGTAGAGCAGACTTTCTCCATAAACAAAAAATATGAAAATATGTTTTAAAGTACAATATAAATATTTTTCCTGAACAGCTTTTTATTCTCTATTCAATGCTGATTTTTCTAATATTTTTCATGTACTATTTGATTACCTTCAATGATCATGTTGTAACTTTGGACATTTTTTCATTTTTGTGTTTTATGTAAACAAACAATTCCAAATAAAAATCTAGAGGTTTAAATAAAATGTAACAACATTTTATTATAGTGCACAAAATAATAAACAATTTGGCTATCTTGGAATTATTTACAAACATTTTTATAGTGCTCCTAAGAAGGGTTATTTATTTATTAATTTATTTACTTACATTACATACACCATTTACATGAAATAACTATCAGTATAATAGGTAAATTGTCAACAGGTCAAAGCTTAAAACTAAGTTACAGTAGTTCAAACTCTTAAAGAATATCATCGAATAGACACTATTTATCAGCATCTAGGTACTCCTGCACACTATAAAAACAATGCTCCGACAGATAATTAATAGTCAAAATTTTAAATTGTATTGGTGACTGGTATACTGGTTATAAGTTATAATTAATGTACAAAATTTTAAAAGAGGAGATTTGTGGCCAGGTATGGTCATTAATTGATATATAAATAAAACATTATGATTGATGTTTCTTTTGGAAAGTGTAGTTCTACAAACAAGATTTTTTTAGTATAGTAACGCGCGCTGAAGGTCCGGCCTCCTGGCTGGCCTACTAGTCATATAAAAACATCGACTCTGAGCGAGGCGGTCACAGACGGATCGTAAGGGGAGTTTTATAATAAGGAATTTTGTACAACACTGTTAAATACAGAGTAATTATTTACATACAGATAAGAACTATGTTATTGCTTTTATTAATTAACATTATTATTTTAAGAATTATAAACTCTTTTCTACATAGGTATATAGCTGTTAGTATTAAGCATTAAGAACTGTTATTGATTATAGTATACAGTATTTGACTTGGCTAATACAAACTGTTTTGTCAATTTGGCTAAATAAAGTGATTTTATTGTTTACACGTTTACGGAGTATTTGTATTTTGCTATTTCTTATAATTAGACCAGTATTTAAAATAAAAACATCAAATAGGTTAAGAGTTGGAAAGTTAACAAATTAAAACGTATGTCAATAACAACAATTAAATATATTATAAAAAATTATAAATCAGTTAATAACTTTAATTGAAATTAAGTAACTAAGAAATATAAACTTCTTACTGTCACTAAGAAAAATATTTCTGTGATTTCCCGTACCGTTAAAATACATATAATTTTTATTTAAATTGCTTTAAAATAAAAATGAAGAGTTGGGAGTGACTCGTCAGTTTTATAAAACTCATGGACGGTTCTTCTAACGACACATTTGTCGAAATCGTCTAGTTCTGTCGTTGTTCTTTTTCTCTTGTATTTTTTGGGAGTTGTAAACGAACACTCTCCTTTCGCTGAAGTGTTCAATAAACACTTTTCACACAGAATTTCCTTTATAAAAGTTTTTGAAACGCCACATGCAACTGTAGTTCGTTCTAACGATTTTTTACGGGGATTCATTGTTCATCTCTTAATTTGGCCTCATTCGCCATGAACTCACTAACTCTCCAAATAAATTCCTTAGCCTGACTTCTAGTAGTTTTTCCTTGGGCTACTTTAGGAATAAAGCGAGCCATAGTTGAGGCAGGAACCACTATTAAAGGAATTATTAAAGGAATAAACTATTTTAGGATCTATGTTCACTAATTTTACAACCTTAAAAGTCTGCAGAGGCTGTCGGCCATGTTGGTTTTAATCTCATTAGAACGATGTTTTTTCGAATCGGACAAATGATCACGCGTGTCCAAATTTAACAGTTATTTTTAAACGGTCTTTTCCAAACAAATTGCATTTGATCAAGAGTGAAATTACTCGTTGAACTGCTTTGTGGATTCATAATTAGTTTAATAGAATAAATATAAAAATTATTTAGTTTGAAGTTTTTATTTTCACCTATTTTTCAAAACTAGGCGTAACCCAATGTCAAAAGCAAACCCAATGCGCAATATGATAGCATTTTAAATGACACCTCATACAAAACTTTTGGTAAATAAATAATGATAAAAATATTGATTCAAAATAACTTTGTTTTTATGAGAATAAAACCAGTATGGCCGACAGACTCTGCAGACTCTTAACACACTTAAGGGACACCAAAAAAAACCACAAACTGACTTATTACACTACAGCAGTTAGATAAAAACGAACGTATAACCAACTAAATAATTGTTTATCGTACACTTGAGTAAACATTCTTAACACGCTAAACCACAAGCAAATACATATCGCACGCCGTCTGGAAACGTACAGAATGTGCATCCGTAGGTAACAATTAACGTAACTTATTTTAGAAGCAAGTGTGGAAAAGTCTGACAGTAGCGAATGTTTCCAGGACTGCAGGCATATTGGGCCCTCCACCCGTCTCCTCCCTATCACCGCTCGGCGGGCTCGAGGCCGGACCTTCGCCGCGCGGTCTATATCTAAAAATCATTTATTTCTTAAACTTGATTGGACTGCACAAAACTAGTTTCTATGGGGCCATGTGTAAAACGATGGTATATGCACAGAGAGTTTGTACTAGGGAATAGTTGATCTTTAGAAGTTGCACTGCAGTAGCAACTGTACACAGTGATCCTAAAATATTGGATGGAAATAAACATAAATTATACGTTGTTAAAAAGGGAGTTTTAAACAAAGATTTAACATATTTTGTGTACTTCAAACCTAAATGTAACAGTTTTTTAGACTGAGGGTCAGCTATCTAAAATATTACTTTACTTACAAGTCTGATACCAGTTTTGTTGTGTATTCCTGAAGAAATACAGTATGTAGTACTATTATTTATTTGATTTTTTCATTGAAATTAAATATTAGGGATAGACAAGTCTAAAAATTTTTGGAATTCCCCAAGAAATTCTCTTCCTGCGAGAAGGACATTTTTTACGATCTAGAATTCCATTCGGGAGTTTTTTTCAATTGTTTGTAAGATGTAACCAACGAAATACATAGTTCTATCTCAATAACGTTGTGTTTATCTATATTCATAGAGAATTTTGGATTTTTCAATGAATATAATTAAAGTGAAAGGATAACAAAATATGATATACTTGTCTAGATTAGCGTAGAATGTAATTTAATGCTTATGTTTTGGCAGTGAAGTTACGAAGTGACAGTCGACAGTTCGGGGTGAACGTAGATGTGATGACGTTCTCACGACTCGTTCATTTGACAAGTGAGCGAGATATCTGGATCACGATGCTCAATGAGATCTGTTAACAGTTTGAAGCCTAAGCCCGAAGATAGATCGGGCGACGCTAACTGGCGTACTCGCTAACTGGCTAACTAAGCGAGAATAGCTCGGGCGCCCATATTTAATTCATTATATCTTTATTATCGGCATATAATCGGGTTTAGGTCATCTGAATATGTCTTTTAGTTATCTGTTATTATATTTTATTGGTCTATTAATTTTTTTTATCTACATCTGGTCTTGGATAAATAATTATCGTAACAGGAAGCATTGTTTATGTCAGCCGGTCAGTGACCCACGGTGCTTTGAGTCGTAAACAACACGTTCGTTATAGAAGTGAATATTCTGTGTTTATAATTCAAGTACAGTATTTATATTTTATTATCATGTTTTCAGTTCAGTTTCTTTGTAAATATTGTTGTGTACATATGTAAATAAGTAATTAGTTAGTATTTGCGTTGTGTTGGTTTTGTGTCAATCTAACCGTACAGTGACTGGAATGTGTGTATATATTGTTTTTATATATGCCACTTTGTGTTCCAGAATGTTTTAAATTGTATCATACAAGGGCAAATTATGTCAAATAGATCTTGTGTAGCTATTTTTTGTTTTACATATTTTTGTACTTATTTGTAGCTTCTGTAAAAAATAAAAAAATGTACAACACCTAAAGTTTTGCCCATCATTGAAAAGAGAATTTTCTCCCCTTTACAAAGATATATAATGTAACCTTTTTATGAAATTTATAAGGCATTTACAATTTTTTTAATGTGAACATAAAACCCCCAGGATTCTATGCCAAACGGAGTATTAAGGGCCCAGGCTTCAAAGTGTTAATACAATACAATATTCTTTATTTTTCAAATTCATGGAGAATTGCAAATGTGTCACAAACAATAATAAATTATTACAATTAAAACTGTATAGTTCAAGTCAGATCAGTCATTGATTGATATTCCAAGTCCTCCAGTTTAAAAATTCATCAATTGTGTAAAAAGGGCGTTGAAGGAGCCATCTTTTCAGTGTATTCTTGAGGTTCCTTTGGTTTTTTATGTCTGCGGGTAAGGCGTTGAAAAGCTTTGCACCCATATAGGAAGGCTTCTCTTCATATAGTCTTGAATGGTGTCCTGGTAGATTAAAGTCTGCTGCTCGTCGGGTGTTGTATGTATGTAAGTCACTGCCTCTAGTCAAATTGTTCAAGTGGGCATACAATATTGATTCTAAAATATACAGAGACACGACGGTAAGGATTGAAAGGTCAACAAATGCTTTCCTACAGCTGTCTCTTGGTTGCAATCCTGCCAGTGTTCTGATACATTTTTTTTGCAGAACCAGGGGTCTTTGTAAATTTGCTGCACTTGATTTACCCCAAACAATAAGACCATAGCGGAGGTGTGCTTCAAATAATGCGTAGTATGCAGTGAGTGTTACTGTGATGTCACTTATTGATTTAATCCGGCGGATGACATATAATCCAGAGCTTAATTTACCACAGAGGCTGTCTACATGCGATGTCCACTTCAATCCAGTGTCAATTACTATCCCCAGATATTTAGCTTCCTCCACACTATCAATGTTTGGTAATGCTCCCACTTCATCCTTCCTTCTTCCAAAGACCAGCTGTTTGGTCTTAGCTTCATTTATTACCAAGTTGTTGTTGTAGCAATACTGGACAGCCATATTCATTGCGATGTATGCTGAAACATTGAGCTGTTCAGGATTTTTATTAGCTAGAAGTAAAGCCGTATCATCTGCATACATGACCGCACTAGAAAATTCTTCCAAGTATCCAGTAAGATCATTTGTAAAAAGTACAAATAGGACGGGCCCCAGGACTGAGCCTTGAGGCACACCTCTAGTTATTGGTAAGGGGCTAGATCTAACTGTACTGGATGTTCTACTGTCTGTATGTATCAAGTCAACAACCTGGCGCCTGCCTGTCATATAACTGTTAAACCATCTTGCTGTAGTCCCGACAATTCCAAACGCTTCCAACTTATTAAGGAGTTGACAGTGATCAAGGCAATCAAATGCCTTGCTAAAATCTAGCAGCAGTGCAGTAGCATTGCTGCCAGCTTCAAGTTGATCCAAAATAAACTCCACCAAATGTATCACTGCAGTCATTGTAGATCTGCCTTTTATAAAGCCATGTTGATGACTTGTAAGCATGTTATTTTGCAAAACATGGTTCATGAGGCGGGAGAGCACTATTTTTTCAAACACCTTAGAGAAGGTTGATACCAGGGAGATAGGTCGGTAGTTACTTGCCTCAGAGGTGATGCCCTGTTTGAACAGTGGTATGACTTTAGTCAGTTTGAGATAGGTTGGGAACTTTCCTTCCGTGAATGACATATTGATAAGGTGAGCTAGTGGTACAACGAGTTCTTCAGTGCACATCTTAAGCAGCTTTGAGGACAATTCGTCTATTCCTGATGATGTCTTAGTTTTAAAAGAGGAAATTACTTTCCCCACCTCTTCTACTGAGGTATGTTGTAGTGTGAGGGGTGGAACATCATAAGGCTGTGTTATTGCAGTTGTAGGTTGTCTTGGGTTTGCTGCTAAAGCGTTGTTTGCTGCACTTGTGAATACTAGATTAAGATAGTCTGCAATGTTTTTGGGGTCATTACCCATCTGCACAGCTCAGCCCTAATCTGAGTTATAGCGGTTACTCTACAGTTACCCCTCACTCCCCTACAGTTACCTTAACCGAGACCCACATTTTTTGTCTCGGTTAAGGTCGAACCCGTTACCGACACTGAGATCCGATGATCCGACCAAACAAATCTGGTTTAGGACAGAACCGCTGACCAAGACCCAAATGAGAACTAACGAAAACTGAATGAGCTTATATTCTAATGTTCGTTTGTGTCAGTAACGTAAAATCGTTCAATCAAACTGCCTCTGTGAACAGGTCACTTTACTGTCCAGAACCGATTGATCCGGATCACTGTGAAGAACAAAACTTCTCTTCCCGTGGCAAAAGTCCATCTCACTCATGTTGTAAGTACAATGAACCGTTCAGCTCGTGTTGGAACTGAAATTATCGTATATTTCCCATGGGGTAACTAATCATCCAAAGATTTGACAAAAGAAATATCATATCATACAAAATATCATGATGGCGTTCTAGCAACATGCGACAACAGTATTTATTTATTTTCAATCGAATAAAAAATAACTAGATATATCCGTGGCGAATGTCAATTAATTATTTGTCTGTGAACACTTTAGATCGCCAAATCTGCATGCAACATTGTAGGGATACGATATTTTTTTCTGTCAAACTGTCCCAACGGTTTCCTGACTAGGTTAGAAAGTAACACAGATGGAGTGTAAAATGTGGCACGATACAATAATTTTGATTTGTAAACTCGCTGACCGGTTTCCTGCTCATAATTGTTACTACTATGTCGATGTTATGAGCAAAAAAATTCAATTCCAAATTTTTTCTGATTATAATACAGACGGTTTTAGCTGTACAGAACATAATTAATAATTTTTATTGAACCGAAACATTACCATACGTCTCATTTATAACTCATATATTTATAATTTAGCTACACAATATCTTCGTTGTATCACCAGTTGGTACTTGACTGATAATTCAGATCAGTCAAGTACGCCTGGCTAGGCCTACATTATTTGCTGATTACGTAAACGGTTTTCACTCCAATACGTCATAAATTACACGTGAGGAAGTGATTTATCTTTTGTTCATGTATCTAAGTGGTTACGGGATGCACGCATTTCATTACCGATCATAATCTATTTAAATAATTTATCCTAAATTACTTTAAAATTTATTTTTAAATTTAGGTGCACAATTTTTACTATCGATCGATTGAACTATTTTGGCATCCAGATTTTTCAAATTTGATTACATAATTCGCAGCTTATTTCCGGTTAGTTGAAACAACATTATTACATGATGAAATAACCACAGATCCACTTTTATTGGCGTATACAAAATCCATTTTTTGTTGAGAGGAGGCAATTTGAAAGCAACCGACTGCGTTTGGTGATGACACCTAAATCGTAGAATCACTTAGGTTGAATGATCCAGCTTTTGCCTAAAAGCTTTGCTACTATGATAGGAACTCGGAAGTACCAGATCAGCCGTCTGTGTGATTAGTTGACAGTCACAGAGATGAAACAGAGGTTGCTTTCTTATGACCACAGCGAACACTTCAGTGGCACTTATACAAATAGAATCAAACAAACATAGTACTCTACATGTGCAGTAATAATTACTACGTTTATCCTTGAGGATTAGGTGGAATAAGGCAGGGACTGCCAAGATATTGACTCAGTGTGTAATTTCAGTTCCTAGTTATAATGTAGTTAAGTTATTTAATTGAAGAATTAATAAATGTGTAGTTTTTATGATGATTTTAATTGAATTTGTCATGTAATAAGCAACTACCATTCTCATATTTCACTTGTTACAATTTTAATTAAGCTCTTATTTAGTAAGAATTATATCAGATAAGCTTGTTTTGTTTATTAAGTGTGAAATCTGTTATTTTTTTGACTAAACCTGTTTGAATTTATTTTCTGTTTTGTAGATAACAAGCAAATAATAAAGATTATTTAAAATAAGGAGTACATAAATGTGCCTTAACAGTAATGGTTAAATTTCTATCTAGATCACGTAGCCATAAACAAATTATTATAACTACAAAATGATTTGGTTTATTTGTTGTATCTACTAAGTTTGAAAATTAATGGTTTTTAGCTGGAGAAAATTCCCTCTGAAAATTTCTCAAAGTTTGGGAGGAAATTATTTTCCCTCCCTTTTCCCTCCCGTTTCCCTCCTGAAATTTGGGAGGAAATCAATTTCCCTATCGTTTTCCTCCTGAACCTAAAAATCTCCTCTCGTCCATCCCTATTAAATAGGTCTTACTAAAACAAAGAAGCTTGGAAACAAGCTTCTTGTTCTTGTTGGAAACAAGCTCTGGTTCCTCTACGAATCCCGGAAAGTGAGTCTCAAATAAAAGTTGCAAAGTCTCTTCTTCAGATCTGGTCCACTCCCCATCATCATTAATGAGGAGTCCCAGTCCTTCCTCAGGGTCCTTAGCCAGCACTTTGTGGAGCCTAAACATCACTGAGGTCGTCTATAGAGGTACAAAAGTCTCTCCAGGATTTCCTGGAGAATCTATGAACCTCTCGTTTGTAATTTCTTTGCGAATCCCGGTAGGCCAGCCAATCAGCATCACTACCGGATCTATTGGCCTTGCCAAGGAGCCTTCTGGTTCTCCTTCGATTGTCCTCCAATTTGTGAGACCATATCCGGCTTCGAGCATCCCTTTGTGTCATCAAAGGGCAGTTGTTCTCATAAGAGGTGATTACGGCCTCCTAAGGAATACCACACTCTCCTCAAGATCCAGTCCAGATCGAAACTGGCCTTTAGGAATTAGATCCAGTCTGTCAGACAGTTCCACCGTGTAGGAGGCCCAGTCTGTCCGTCTGGGATTCCTGTACACCCTTTGTGTTGTCTGGCCCTCAAGCACAAAGTAGATGTGTCTGTGGTCCGACAATAAGGGTTCCTGCGAAACTTCCCAGTCCCTAATGTCATAGAACATTGAGGCTGAGGCCATAGTTATGTCTAACCTCCCTCCTAATAATGTTAGAAAAGGTTGGGAGATTACCCTTATTGAGTACCTAAAGGTCAGTCCCTCCCAGGTATTCTGCAAGAGCAAGGCCCCTCTCGTTCGTGTCACTACTTCCCCAAACCTCATTGTGAGAGTTGGAGTCGCAGCCGACCACTAGCTCAAGGTTCCCGCTCCGGCAGTTCTTCACCAACGCCACCATCTCTCTTGATGGTGGGAGGATCGTATGGGATGCAATCACCAGTTTTCTCCCCACACCATTGCCCTCCTGCAATTTAATTGCCACTGCAACCACATCTCCACAGAATTCTGGTATGAGCCAAATATCTACGTCTGCAACCAAAATAGCCGCCCTCGGTTTCAGCCCACCCGATCCCCCATTGAGGCTATATGTAGGAATGTTAAGACCCTTGATACAGTTACCCCGAATCCACGGTTCCTGAATCAGAGCAACATTAACCCCTCTATATCTTATAGTTCTAGCTAGTATAGTAGAGGCCTCAATACTATGATTGAGGTTAGCTTGTAAAAAACTCACCATTTCCTCCAATCCAGCACTTTGATCCTTGGTCCCCCTCTTCTTCTGGGTAGCTCAAGTCTCTTCTTGTCTCTACTGTCGAGACGGTAGCTTTCCCTGAAACTCAAACAGAGAGAGTTAGTGCCTAAAAAGTCAAGCCCTAACCCTACATTTATCTGAGTACTTATCATCTTATTGAGAGGAGTTTCCTGCGGGCAGCATGACTCCGCAGTATAGCTTCCTCTACTGGGCTTCCATGACCCTCAGTGAGGCAGAGTCCACTGTGACCACAAGTCTGACACCCATAGGTGTCTCCTTGTGGTCCAGTGTCCTCCACAACTCAGTCTGGAGGCCTGGGTTCAGATGAGAGAGTCTTTTCAGATAAGTCTCTGTACTTGCCGGAGGACCTGGGACCTAGAGAAATATCTTCTTGAAGCTAGGAAGTGCATTGATACCTACTACCTTTAGTACGGATCCCTCCCATGGCTTGATCTCAGGAGTGATGGTCTTCACCCAGTCCACAGTGGACTGGTCTTCGAAGACCACCACGACAGCACCCTTCGACAGGTACGTGTCTCAGATTCTCGGCATCCAGTCCCTACCAAAGAGCCTGTCCACCTCTGAGCCCACGGCAACCTGTATGTCCCGGAGCTGTGCCTCCTGATCAATTTTAGACAGAGGGAAACCCTCTCTAACAATAACCATCCTCAAACCAACCTCTGGCTTAGGAAGCCTTCGGGCACTTCTCTTCTTTTACAGATTTAGGAGTGGTTCCCTGGGGCCTAGGCTTTTTCCTAAGTTGACCCTGGGTCCCCTTTCCCGTAGGGGAGGCTTTTAAGCCTGGTTGATCCGACGAATCGTTCCTATCACGCTTAGCGCCGGTTTTCCAGGCCTCAGCTGGGTTCCCTGACGTGCACTGTTGGTTACCCCCAGCGCCCGTCTGGTTCCACGTTGCCTCCGGCACCAGATCTCCGGCTTTCGCCCTCCTCCTTCTCCTTTTCTCTGCCCCACTGGGCCTTTTCCTCTTGCCCGGAGGATCTGCCAGTGTTCCAGGTCCAGGTGAAGGTGCCAATCTACCAAATCACCATGTTGATCTATCCATCTGTCCGGAAACGTTTGATTAAATAATAACTAGAATCTATATTTCCTGGTGACAAACACCTTAAGGTACTATATATGTACAAGATAACCAGAAGTTTTACCCATGCTGTGATGCGGCATCATCAGTGGTATCGCTGATACTCCTAATTATGTTTTATATAATGTATATGGTTTCTTGACGCAGTTGTCACAGGAAAATATAGATTCTAGTTATGACACTGGCCGCTTATGCCTAAGTTCTAAGATTGATCTAAGAATGTTCGGACAAGCCTATTGTAATGTGGAGGAGCTGTCTTGTTGAAATACAGGCTCATAAGTACCTTGTTTCACCTCACTTATTGTTGAAACAATGCTGTTTTCTAAAATATCTAAATATTAAACTCCATTTAAATTGCTATCAATATAGAAGGCCCAACAAAAAAATTTCTCAAAATGCCTGCTCATACATTTAATTTTTGTAGCTGTTGCGTATGGGCTTCAACCATTTTGTGGGGGTTAACATTTGCCCAAACAAGGCAGTTGTAGCGTTTGACTGCTTCATGCAAAGAGAATGATGTTTCATCACTAAAAGATATTTGGGATATTAAATTATTATTCTCTTTAAACTTCTGCAACATTTTCTCAAAAGACTAAAATCTTCAGTCAGGGTCATTTTCAATTAATTCCTGATTCAGTTGTACTTTATATGGGTGGATTTAATTAGTTATTTATAATTTATTGTAATTTATGATGATTTAATAATACTAAATACAGTATATTTTAAATGTCCAACATCAAGGGCAGTGGAATGCGGTGATTCGTGTGGGTTTGCAACATGATTTGCTAAAACTTGAATTTGAATCTCTTATGTCGTAATGGCGACCATGCTGATTTTTTAGTATCTTTGACTCTAAAAGTTGTTGAAAATTTGTTAACTAAATGCCTATGTATGTCCTGTCTATTGGTCTATTCGGATAGGCGGCATAGAATAAAATGACAGCTCCATGAAAATGTTTCCTAGCTTTATCATAAAACAATATAATTTCTAATTTATCTTCATTTTTGACCGAGCTATTTTTATTACACATGAACAAAAAATGAAATATAATAGAGTAATTGAACTGAATGTGTTTCATGTACTAATAGGTAATCAATAAGAGATAACATGTAAAAACAAGCCATCAGTATTCCCAGGCTGCCGTACTGGACTTTGGTCAGACAAAACAAAACCAAAAAAAAGCTTTGTTATTCATGGTTTTTGGTGTTAGTTGATTCTTTTCATTACTTGTTTTACGATTTGGTGTTGCAAGTTGTCAAAATTAACAGGTGGGTGAATGTTTTATCTGCCTTACAATAACTTTAAATACAATTTAAATTGCGGGGGATTTATGAAACAATTTGAACTTTAATTAGTCACCAAATTTGATAGAGAAACATTAGAGACCTTTAGTTTGTGTCATTCTTCTTTTTATAATACATTTAAAGTAAGGCATCACTTGACATGTGTTCCTGAAAAAAAATTGACATCCCCGAACCACCCCATTTTTGTAAAGGGGGTAGTCAAAAATTATTATTCATAAAAAACTCCACAATTGATCATATAAACTTGCTCCGAAGTAAACCACTTCATCTCTATTCAAAGGAAAGTTTATGGGGTGGTGGGGGGAATTAAGACATCCTTTATAAATATAGAATGTAATGGCCATTACATAGTGATTTTTCTATTATTGACTTATTTTGTGTCCTCAGATACCCACAGATTACGATGACAAAGCCATTATAAAGGTGGTTGTTAAACGTTTGGAAGAAGAGCTGATTGACATCTCTGAACAAAATTCTACACTAAAAGAGGAGAGTTGTGGCCAGGTATGATCTAATATAGCAAATTTGAATAAGTTTCATATTTTATAAATCCTTCAACTCCACTATATTAACACGATCGCTGCGGTGGAACCTAAGGCTTACCTTATACCTAAGCTGACATTTTTTTGCAATTTTTTTATTTATTTTAATGGAAATAGACAGTTTTTAAGGGGAAAAAACAATTTCAATGCTTTTAGGTGGTAATATGACGTCAGAAAATCCAATACCCTCAGCACCACTAAAGAGTCCCATTGTAAGAAAAATTTTACTTATGGCTATTTATTGTCATGTATCGTAAATAATAATGAAATATATAATTTATCAGAAAAAAAAAACATTTTGAATCCTCATCAGCTAATTTTATAACATGTCATAACTTTCGAGACCCTATGTGGTCCTTCAGCACCGATAAAAGACTTCCATCTACGTCACTGGAAGTACTCTCCGAGTAGTTGCCGACATCGTCCATAGTTATATTTACACTAACATTCATGTCTTTAAATTTCCTAGCCATTACTACAGTAGAACTTGGATAATTCGAATCTCAAGGGACCAATGAAAAAATTCAAATTATCCAATAATTCGAATTACACAATTATGTTGTTTATTTTGAATACAGTGCCTCTTCACACTGTGTTAATGAGGTTTTATTGTACATCGTCAAGGCTGTCTCTAGTATAAGGCCCGGCCATTCAACGCTGCAATCACCACTGCCAGCAGTGTCACACGACCATTCAGTGTTATGTTATGTTGTACAGACTGTAGTTGTTTGTTTTTATTTATAACCAAAACAAACACGAATTAGTAACAGTTTACATGTCATATAATTGTACACTCATCAACGTCAGGATAGGCCAGGTCCCTTGCTCGTTTACATGCTTCAAAATCACGTAGATTCGAAACATTGCAAAAAATGTTATTCTAGTTTTTGAGGTAGGTCAATAATGTGTTTGGGGTTGTTCCATAATCTTTCACAATTTGCAATTTATTTTTGTAACCTTTTCGACTTCACGTATAATGGCACCTTTTTACTGCAATGTTAACGTTTTGTATTGACTACGTGGTTTACTCAACAACATGTTTTGCGTACTCTGTAAAATACAGTACGAAAATGTAAACACTGCAGTAATGTACAGAACACACAAACAACGACACTACACGATGCCTTGCTTACTGTTGTCTGTTAGCTGAGGTTGACGTGGTGGACCGTAGGTCACTGTACGTATGTGCCAATGCCAAGCAGCGCACCACTCACGTAAAGTCAGAAGCCGTCGCCCCCACTACTCACCCTTCCTCTCTCCAATACTCGCACCAAGACACTTACGCCACAGTCTACATCTGTCATTGCATACCGTAGTTCTTGGAAAGATTTATTAGTCTTAGTATTATTTCAGTTTATACTTCTGACATTGAGAAATTTAAGATGTAATGTAACAAATAATTGTATTTTGTTATAATAAATTTTGAATCAACCAAAGAATATGTTGAATTAAATCAGATTTTTTTACATTTGTGTAAAAAGAGACCGCAGAAACTTGTTGATTTTGTGAAATTTACGACAATTTCGAACTATCCAAGTTCGACTGTCTATACAAATAAAACACTAAAACTATCACTAACTCTTATAACACTATTCACTAACAAAAACTAATCAATACTGTACAGGCTTCGGAAATAGAAACTGAGAAACTATCACAGCAAAAGACGCATATGTACATAACAACCACGCTGCAAGAACTACAGCCAACTAAATCAATACCTGCAGTGGAAATCCCCACATAAAATTAATAGGGGCATAGAGGTCCAATAGGTGCCCTCCGTGTCCAAGAGACAGCCGGCTGGGCACCAGGTGTCTGCCGCGATGAACTTGTTAATGATAATACATATCACAAATAACTACTTTATTTGTAGTTTCCTTTCAACATTGGCTATATTGTGGGATCCACTAAGAACCCCCGAATTATGATGTTCATACAAGTAGAATATATATATATATATTGTTGCGGCGCAAATAGGGTTTTTGTGGGGTGCCCCTCCACTTTCCTTTGGCCGGCAAAGTGGTAGGGGTGTCTAAAAAATAACCCTGTCAGTCGCACCGCAGCGTCCGGGCCGAGCAAGACATACATGTCTCTTTTGTGCACACAGCACTCAGTTAAATTCAGCCGGCTTCAATTCACATTTCATATTCACATAAATTCAATACAGTCCACTTTAAACAGTTACACCACACATTTAACTTCAATACAGTTAAATATATTTCATATGAACAATAAACATTCAGTGTATCCATACATGCGTGTTTAATTGCATTTCTCCCTTTTTTTAATTTGCGTAATCGTCGGACACGCGCCGACATCAAATGGTCCTCCGGGCCGGATAACACATCAGTGATCCTTTATACAGTGCATTAACAAGGAATAAGTGTTGTGTTCGCATCAAGTGAGTGAAGTTTTATTCCTCGTTTTGAGCCTTCAGTGCAACAGCGAGCTCAGCCCCTCGTGAAGACAATACAACACCACCCTCTCCGAGACCTTCAATTTGCCACGGGTCCCATCCCTTGTTCTCTTCAGAAACACCAAGATCCGAGGGCAACTTTATTACTACCAGCCGCCATCGTCAACCGACCCTTCACTTTCAGAAGATTCGGCGGGAATTCTGTCCGGCATCCATGTCCCAGGCCTCTTTGCTCGGCACATCAAGCTGACAGCAGGAGATTTACAGACCCCTCCCATGACATCGGCTCACACCTCTTCGTCAAGCTCATTCAACCCTCGACCCTACGTCGTCACCAAGACAGCTGACTCAGGGTGAGTGAACGCCAATGTAAACAACCCTACCTTTCCTTCCTTTAACCACTTGTCCTACTACAGTAGCATTCAAATTTCACTGCTTCTTATATGAAAGTAAATAATTAAGGTGTAAGATGGCAACTGAAGCTGAAAGGGAAAGGAAAATTTTAGTAACAAAGCGAGGTCAGGTAAAGGCCAAACTAACTAGATTCATTTCTTACCTTGACAGTCTTAATGGAGAGGATACCATCAAAGAATTACAGACGCGCCTAACCAACATAAACCCATGTTTAGGTGATTTTGAGGCAATACAAGGTGATTTAGAACTATTAGATGAAGGCACTTCTGATGAACGGGAAGAATTTGAAAGGCAATACTTCAAGGCAGTTTCAAAGGCAGAGGAATTAATAGAACAGAGAAACGACATCAGTGCACAGAACTCCAATACCAATTCTTTGCCCACCATCACCTCTGCTTCTGTAAGATTGCCAACAATAAATCTGCCAGTATTTTCTGGCCGATTTGAAGACTGGATGCCCTTCAGTGATTCATTTCACTCCCTAATTGATTCAAACCCACAGTTAAGCGATGTTCAAAAACTACAGTATCTAAAGGGTGCACTGAAGGGACAGGCAGCTGAAGTTCTTAAGAACTTAGAAATAACGGCCACAAATTATGAGGTAGGTCTTGAGCTATTGAAAAGGCACTATCAAAATAGCCGTCTCATAATTCAACATCACATCAAAGCACTTTTTGAGCTTCCACATGCTCAGAAAGACAAACCAGAAAGTTTACGTCAACTGGTAACCAGTTCTCTTACACACATGAGAGCTTTACAGGCCTTAAAGGTAAAAACAGAAAACTGGGATCCAATCATTAACCACCTGATAACATCTAGGCTGGACCACACAACACACAAAGAGTGGGAACTCAGTACCAAGCCAGATGAGTTACCCAGCTTGGAGGCTTTGACTGACTACTTATTACAAAGGAGTCAGACTTTGGAGTCAGTAAAAAACAACCATGGACGGTCATCTCATGAATCAGATAAAATGTCTCATAATCAATCCCGAAACAGCTTTTTTAAACAAAAACCTGCTTACACAAAGACTCACATGGCATTAACTTACAATAATTGTTGTTTATGTGGAGGTAAACACAAAATATTTCATTGCAAGGAAATATTAGGGCCTCGTGATGAAGTGCTAACAAAGTTGACTAAGGCAAGGGTATGTTTAAACTGCCTTAAACGAGGACACAATTCAGACAATTGTCAATCAAGCGGTTGTAGAAAATGCAATGGTAGACACAACACACTTATTCATCCAAACGAGAATAAGGACATCACTTTCACTACAGATACCAACCAAAATCACCAGTCAAATGGTTCATCATCCACTACTAACAGTTTTTTGTCCTCTACCCCCCAGGGCATTTCTCGGGAACTCTTAAATACCGCCATTGTGCAAGTCACTGGGCCGACCGGCCTAAGTATGAAGTGCAGAGCCCTCCTTGACAATGGATCAGAATGTTGCTATGTTACTGAACAAGTAGCGCAACAGTTGGGCCTAAAGAAGGTGAAGCAAAATATTCAAGTGTCTGGAGTAATCCAAACTGTCCAGCACGTAAAGGCCATCTCAGAAGCTACAATTGGTTCCTGCATAACAAACTACAAGACAAACCTGCAACTGTTAATAATACCTAAAATAACAGGAAACATCCCAAGTGAAAATATCAACCTCAACGATTTCAAGATACCTAAGCACATCTCATTAGCAGACCCCACATTTGGAACACCAGGAAAAATTGATCTTCTTATTGGCCAAGAATGTTTCTGGGAGTTGATTTGCATAGGTCAAATAAAAACACCGGGCCTACCGACACTACAAAAAACCAAGCTAGGCTGGCTTGTAGGAGGAACAATAAAAACCCAGGAAGGTAGTTCTAACAAAAACACAGTTTGCAACCTAACTACCCTAGAAAAACAGCTACAGAAGTTCTGGACACTAGAAGAACCTGTACATAAGCATCATCTTTCTGCTGAGGAGGCCAGCTGTGAAGAATACTACACTACGACCACTAGAAGAGATGAAGACGGTAGATATGTAGTAAAAATGCCACTGAAACATAATACTAATGAGCTTGGTCAATCAAGGGAAATGGCTGAACGAAGATTTATGCAGGTAGAAAGACGACTTGGTCGTGACTTAGAATTAAAGCAACAATACAGTGATTTTATGTCTGCGTACGAACAGTTAGGTCACATGGAACTAGTAAATGAAGTTTCAAACTCACAAAATGTACCTGAATACTACCTCCCACACCATCCCGTTCTAAAAACATCTAGCACAACTACTAAAGTAAGGGTTGTGTTTGACGCTTCAGCGAAGACTACTTCAGGATTATCTCTCAACAACTTACAATTGGTCGGCCCCACAGTACAATCAGACATTTTTTCAATCATTACAAGATTCCGCATGCACAAGTATGTAATGACAGCAGATCTGGAAAAGATGTATAGACAAGTTTTGATTGATGAATCACAAAGAAATTTATTGCAAATTGTCTGGAGAAAGAGCAAAGATGAGTCATTAAAAACATACAGGCTGAACACAGTGACATATGGCACAGCATCAGCACCCTACCTTGCAACCAGAACATTAAATCAACTTGCACATGACGAGGAGAAACCTTATCCAGTAGCGTCAAATGTTGTACGCAGGGATTTTTATGTTGACGACTTGTTGACTGGCGTTGACACTAAACATGAAGCAAAAGAGCTACAACAACAGCTTATCGAACTACTATCAAAGGGTGGTTTTAATCTACGCAAATGGAATTCAAACTGTAGCGAACTGCTGTATAGTTTGCCAGAGAATATGAGAGAACGACAGCCACAACAGTTCTTTGGTGAAGAGGATTCCTCCATAAAAACACTAGGCTTGTGGTGGGATGCCAAAGAAGATACTTTCCAGTTTAGGTACACACCTGTACAACGTAAACACCCTGTTCATCTATCTAAATGAATTGTTCTCTCTGACATTGCAAGACTATTTGACCCTTTAGGATTAATTGCACCAGTCATTGTGAGACCTAAACTACTTCTCCAAGAGCTCTGGAAATTAAAATTAGATTGGGATGAGTCATTACCAATGCACATTCATACAACATGGATGTCGATTCAGCGTTGCTTGCAGGACCTCAGTGACATTAAAATCCCAAGGCAAGTGACACATCCAATTGTGTCTGGTTTCTTAGAAATTCACGGCTTCTCTGATGCATCTGAAGGGGCTTACGGATGTACAGTATATCTAAGACATGAAGACACCAATGGCAACGTCAAAACATCGCTTCTGTCGTCCAAATCAAGAGTTGCACCATTACACAGCACATCCCTTCCAAGACTAGAGCTTTGTGCAGCATTGCTGCTCACTGACGTGGTCACTCAAATACAGAGTGCACTTCAAATAACTGCAGAAAACACAACATACTGGACTGACTCAACAGTTACTCTAGCATGGATTCGTGGAGAACCAGCTCGCTGGACTACTTTCGTTGCTAACAGAGTAGCAAAAATACAGGAGGTGACGAAAAACAGCAGCTGGAGACATGTCAGGACGGACTTCAATCCTGCCGACCTAGTCTCAAGAGGAGAAACGGCTTGCAATTTGGCCTCTTCACGACTTTGGTGGCACGGACCTTCATGGCTGTGTAAATCAAAGGAACTCTGGCCCGACAACATGCAAGAAGTGAGTGACATTCCAGAACAAAAGAAAACAACTATATCTCTACTTTCCTCTACACAAGAACCCAGCCATTTTCTCCATAATTTGATCATGCGTTCTTCTTCATTTGACAAACTCACAAGAGTCTTGGCACACGTACTACGGTTCATCGCTAATCTGTCTCCCAGTAAGAATAAGAAGATTTCTGGTCCACTATCTTTAGAAGAAATTCGAACATCAACAAATATACTAATCAAATATGTACAAAACACTAGCTTTCCTGAAGAAATAAAAACACTAAAACATGGCAAACCAGTAAAATCTGACAGTAAACTGCTGACCCTTTCGCCATTTCTTGATAAGGATGGAATAATCAAGGTGGGCGGCAGATTACAGAATTCATTCCTCAGCTACGAAACCAGACACCCCATTCTGCTTCCAAAGAATCACAGGATAGCGGAAATGATTGCAACCCAAGAACACGTGCGAAACTTGCATTGTGGGCCACAAGCTCTCCTCTGTGCCATTAGGTCAAAATACTGGCCTTTAAATGGCCGGGACCTAGTAAGGAAAGTGACCCGCCAGTGTTTACAATGTGTCAGAGCCAGGCCAAAGACCCTTCAACAAAGGATGGGTGACCTGCCTACTACTCGAATCACTCCAGCCCGTCCATTCACACACACGGGTATCGATTTCTGTGGACCCTTCCTGGTCAAACCATCAAGGCGGCGAGGGACAAGGCCAACAAAGGCATATGTAGCAGTTTTTGTTTGCCTCGCTACAAAGGCCGTTCACCTCGAGTTAGTGAGTGACCTGACTACTGAAACATTCCTGGGTGCATTAAGAAGATTTATTTCAAGAAGAGGCATATGCACAGAAATAATCTCAGACAACGGAAAAACATTCGTAGGTGCAAACCGTCAGCTCCAAGAGCTCCATACCTTTTTGAAGAATGAATCACATAAAATCATCACTGAAGCGGCAAGAGAAGGTATCAAATGGAGTTTCAATCCTCCCTACGCCCCTCACATGGGTGGTCTCTGGGAAGCAGCAGTAAAATCCTTCAAACACCATCTGTACAGAATATTAGGAACAGCAAACTTAACTTATGAAGAATTCAACACAATATTAACACAGATTGAAGCAGTACTAAACAGTAGACCCCTAACAGCTATTTCCAATGATCCTTCCGACCTATCTGTCCTTACACCTTCTCACTTTCTCATTGGCGGTTCACTTAAAGCATTACCAGAGCCTTCAGTCACCCATCTACCAGAGAACCGGCTAAACAGATGGCAACGAGTCCAGCAGCTTGTACAGCACTT
Source organism: Stictocephala bisonia (assembly GCA_035578905.1). NCBI lineage: Eukaryota > Metazoa > Arthropoda > Insecta > Hemiptera > Membracidae > Stictocephala > Stictocephala bisonia. The sequence continues at coordinate 752,097 of JAQJVL010000434.1, forward strand.
CTGGTCCAGGTGGTCTAAGGAGTACCTCACTAATCTTCAGCAGAGAACAAAATGGCGAACAGCTTCGACTCCACTGCAAGTTGGAAACCTGGTGCTCTTGAAAGACGATCATCTTCCCCCTCTCTCCTGGCCCATCGGAAGAGTCACAACTCTTCATCCAGGAAGGGACAATCTGACCCGAGTGGTGACCGTCAAAACCGCACACGGAGACCACAAAAGAAGTGTCAACAAACTATGTTTATTGCCAATTGAAGAGTAACAAGTGCTACAGAGTGAAGTTTGACGGACAGTGAGTGTATTTTCATTTTATTATGTGTTTAGTTTAAGGTTGTTGTACATATTTTATCATTTTCATAATTCTCAAAAATTTCATCTCTCATTACTCTTGATTATAACATTGTACTTACATTTGTACATAAATTGATAATCTTATTTTTACTTTTGCATTATTGATTTTTTGTTTTACTTCACTGTTTTGTTTGCATAATTTTTAATGCACCAGTTGTGTATATACATATAATAACAATTGTTGTAGCAACTTTTTGTTCACTTATCGTTTTTCATTTCAATTCATTGCACATATTATTTTTCTTGTTATTTTTCACATATCTACTTGCATAATTGTCATTGCACTTAAATCATTGCCCTATACATAACATATCTCTCATTTGGTTTGTTGTAAATATTATTATGTATCATTGTTATTTTCTGCATTATTCATTGTTTTCATGTTCTGCGAACATGAATTGCTGTATTCTTACTTTAGTTTTGAAAGTGGGTACTTTCAAGGTGGGCGGGATGTTGCGGCGCAAATAGGGTTTTTGTGGGGTGCCCCTCCACTTTCCTTTGGCCGGCAAAGTGGTAGGGGTGTCTAAAAAATAACCCTGTCAGTCGCACCGCAGCGTCCGGGCCGAGCAAGACATACATGTCTCTTTTGTGCACACAGCACTCAGTTAAATTCAGCCGGCTTCAATTCACATTTCATATTCACATAAATTCAATACAGTCCACTTTAAACAGTTACACCACACATTTAACTTCAATACAGTTAAATATATTTCATATGAACAATAAACATTCAGTGTATCCATACATGCGTGTTTAATTGCATTTCTCCCTTTTTTTAATTTGCGTAATCGTCGGACACGCGCCGACATATATGTATATAAGTATAATGGCTATTCATATTACCTTACACAAATTCCTCGGTAAGATTTCTTTATAGTCCAAGTTTTATAATTGTAGACTCAAGGTTTGGAAACGGTGGTAGGCGAGGTGAGATGAGGAGTCTCATCGTAAAGGGCGTCTTACAAACATTCGCTCAATTTAGATCACTCGATGCAGGAATGACTCATCATTCATTGGTTTAGGTTAGTAGTGCACGGCTGAGTCTACGGTTATAAAAATTGTACTATACAACTATTTTAAAGCTCTGTAAGAAGCTTTAATAAACTTTTCCAGTGTCCTATTTTCCCATCTTACAAACTTCATGTGTCCTATATACTGAAATTTGACAATTATATGTCAGTTTTAAGACAGTAGTTGAGGTCATAAGGAGTTGACTGATATAGATTAACTATAAAAGATAGACTTAAAATGTGGTTCATAACTTTACAGTCTGCACCATCAACCTTTATTTCTCATTATTAACTCTGTTTTGCATGCTTTTTACTATCAGAAATTTGCTTTTCTAGATAGGTATTAATGATATCTCAGGTTTGTTTACTGCCATAAGCATTTTACATGCTGACAATACAACTTTTTAACATTGAAAATACAGAATGTTTTAAAAATTTGATCAAAAAACATGATAAAAGAAATTTTGATTTGAATCAAAAGGTATCCTTAATGAATTTAAAATTCAAATCATAATTTTTAGCTTGAAATTAAATTATAATAGTTGGAAATGATTTTATTAATTATATAGCATTTTTAGGAATGTACATTCATCATCCTATTGTAACCCACCCTCACACCAAAAGTGCAAACTACCTATCCAACCCTGTGCATCCACTCACAGGTCCAAGGATGTGTACTGTTGTCCAAGATTAAGTGACAATGCATCAACTTAGGAGGGCAAAGAAAAAAACGAAGTTATAGAGTTTATTGGGAAACAATTCAATTGAAATTTAAAAATATAAACAAGAAAAGAAAAAAAATTAAAAGACAAAATAAGAATATTGTTTGTTTACAAACAATTTTGAGCTGTTGTCCATTTGTAAACTCTTACCAAAATACCAACTTTAAATATTTGTTATGCCTCAAGGTTAGAAAAACCACTAAAAACAAAACAGCATTAATCAGAACAATAAAAAAAACATGAATCGAAAAATATATATAGATAATCAGAGAATAACAAAATATCTAAAAATATGTTTAATTAATTGCTGAAAGCAAATTGAGGACAACAACTAAATTACACAAAACATAAATTCACCATTACAATGAAATATTACGTAAGGTAATAAATATTTAAAACAATAACAAGAGACAATATAAATAACAACAAAAGAAACTAAATATAATTTAAACAATGTTTTCACATTGTTTAAATTATATGAATGACATCTGGGCATCTAAATGACCAGAGTCTCGGACAGTAAATTTTGAGGTTAGCCTATTTTGAAAAGAAAATAAAGTAAAGAAAAACTTAGCTAGGTTAAATATTACACCAAATCCTGCGGGCGAGGCAGGGCGGCTCCAAATTAGTTAAAATTAACCATGTTACAAAGACCCTGAGAACCCCCATAACTAATAAATATTTAAGAAAAAAAAAACAGTATTAAACTAAAAAATAAAATATACATTTTCTCTCTAAGCAGATCACCCCACTCCAAAAGTCCCCAAAACAATTCCAAGTTCAATGTCCACTGTAAAATCAACAAAACACTAGTAACAAGTAAAGGAATAAAGTTCAGAGAACGGAGGAAAAACATGGTGTGAGGTCATCTACATGCTGAAAACTTCGGCATGAAGGAAAAGAAGTAGCTGCACCAAAGAAGGAGGTTGTAAGAGGCTGCTCCCTGTGGGATACAAGGAAGACCAAGCAGTCGGCCCAGCCTCCAGGCAACATCAAGGTGGAATGGTAATGCAAGTGATGATCTGCCTCTCCTCTCGGACCCTGGAGCAGAGAAACTGGAACAACACTGAAGATCAGAGTTAAGTGCTGCACAAAACTAAAGAGAGAAACAAAAAAAATCTTCACACAAGTATTAAAATTACAAAAAAGAGAGGATGGATTAAAAAAAAAAAATTCATGTTAAAAAATGTTAAGCAAAGCTACCAGTAAAATTAAAAAATAATTAAGCAGTGTCTAAACTGCCTATTTACCAATAATGGGTTTTAAGCTGTTGAAGTATAAAAACTGAGCTACATATTGTGGAGAAAACATTAACAAAGTGCAATAACAACATTTACAAAACTAGATATAATACAATTACGGCGAAACATGTAACGTCAGACAAATGCTTGAAAATTACTTGTAGGTATATCCCGTGAATTATGATTAAACAAAATGTTCAAAATTAAGTAATGGGAACATAACAAAAGGTACAAGAGTAATACAATTAAATATATAAACATAAACTAGCACGCAAAATCATCAGAAATTATAAGATGAAAAGTAAATTGGTCACCTTCTTGGCATGCTATTGCAAAGAAATAATTAGTAACGACTTCAATCATTAGCAGCACACTGTCTTGTGCGTACTGAATTACTCAATTATGCGTAGCACTGTACACACGCCAACCGAAAACGACTACAGTCATTTACAGCATTTTCACTCGAAAAAGCCCCTCTTTATATGGGAACCTAGGTTGTAAAACCATCTCTGTCATACACAAGTGTTTTAGTGCAAGCAACTTTAAAATTAAAAAACTCCTATTGCAACCTTATTATGTTATTGGAGTTTTTGGATGGTGCAGACTTGTGGTCAGTTTGCTAAAATTATATTATCAATTTAACATTAAGTTGCTGTTTTGCAAACACTATACTTTAATATATTATATTGTATATATTAATAATGTTGTTATGTACAACATTGTAAAATTTATTTTAGTTAATTCATTTGTCTTTTGGTGCTCAAAAAGCAAGATGATTTGAATCACTACAATTTACACACAGAAAACTTGGAGGAGTTTCATAAATGATGTTATTTCACTGATTTAAGTCCTATTATTGCAAGTGGAATTAAACGCGTAAAGTTCAGACTAAATAGACTAGATGTAATTGCCGAAAGTTCAGTTAATATGATATTAATAAAAATCATGCAGTGTTTTCTCATGTAAAACAATTAATTAATTAACATTCTTAAATCTATTGGAATAAATAAATAATATTCCTTGAATGGCAATTAATCAGGTTTGGAATTCATTTTTGTTCTTAGATATATCATTATGATGAAGAAAATAAATGCATAGTGAACAAAAATGGCAATCAATGTGGTTTGGAACTATTCAATTTGTGTCCTTAGGTATCTCATAATGATGAAGAAAAGAAATGCGTAGTGAAGATGGAAACTGAGTATTTGGAGGAAGACTTGTTTGATTGTTCTGAAGAAACTGAAGAAAACTGTACATTTAATGAGGTTAGTGGTACTAGTCTGTATGGAAATAGTAAATACAACAAACAAAGTGCCAGTACAGCATTCCAACTGGTTATACATTTGTTGTATATTTATAGACTAGTCATAGACAGGTTTTTTTTTTTTTTATTTATTTATTTATTTATTCATAAGACGCCGATCGTCAAGATATGGGCGAATATGGATTTCGAATGAGTGTGATGAGTGTAGATGAGCGAATGTAGTCATTGTTACAAACTAAGGCCGACTATTCCTTAGAAAGTGTCATTAATTGATAGCCCAATGACAAATGAACAGCCGGTGGTTATCAGCTGATCCTTCTCAAAATGTATTGACTCTGATTGGGATCGAACTGAGAACCTTTAGCACATGAAGCTGGGATTGAACCAACTACGCTACCGACCAATTTTATTTAGTTGACCAATACAAAGGTTAGCCACAAGTGTAAATAGTATCATATACAAATATGTTGAACAAGTGTATGACTAACAATATGTTTAAACTAAGGCAATCAGACAAAGACATAGTTACTGCTGGTTTCGATGACATAATGAAAAGAGGATCTAATTTTATAACTCAATCGAAAGTCAATAAAACAAAAATAACTATTTTACATCAGAACATTCAGCACTTACCGTATAGAATAAATATATTATCGGTTGAACTGATGGATATAAACCCTGACTTAGTCGTGCTCACAGAGCATAAAATGACTGATTCTGAAATCGAGCGCCTTAACATTAAAAACTTTAAAGTTGGAACTTTTTATGTCCGTAAATCATCAAAAGGAGGAGGTGTATTAATACTTGCCAATGCCTCCAGTAATATCAAGATAAAGACAGTTATTTTACCGGCCATCAGCTCCTTAACAAATGAAAAAGAATTTGAATTTTGTTTGAGTAAAATTAAATTTGGGAGCTACTCATTTGTTTTGGCGGGGGTGTATCGATCACCTCAATCATGCCTTGAAAACTCTTTCTTAGATAAATTTGATTCAGCCTTGGAAATTCTTAATAAAAAATATAAACATATTGTGATAACCGGAGATGTTAACATCGATGCTCTGGTAACATCACCTTGCCAAATTAGATTAATGAATATTTTATCTTCTCATAATATGTCTGCTCTGATTGACTTTCCCACAAGGGTTTGTAAAACAAAAGGTAGTGCCATAGATAACTTTTTCACTAATATAAATCAATCAAATGTCATGGTTACAGGCTTGATTAATAATCTGTCTGATCATGATGCTCAAGTTTTACAGCTATCTACTAATAATTTTACTAATAACAATACTTGTCTTAATAAAAATAGTACTACTTATACTAGAAAATATACCAGTGACAATATTGAGCTTTTTTGTAAAAAAATAGAAAAAGAAAATTGGATCAACGTTTTTATGTCTCCTGTCGATGATAAATTTAATGTGTTTTTTAGTACATTTAAATTTTATTTTGATTTATGTTTTCCTATAGTTAGAAGTCGTATAAAAATGTATAATGATAACTGGATAACAAAAGATATTATTGAAAGAAGGAAAGATATGGTGGAGTTAAGTAAGTCAACAAGAACATGTAAAGATGCAAATTTGAAAGATAGTTTGAATAATCTAACAAAAGATTACAAGCAAGTAATTTTAAATACTAAACAAAGTTACTTTGATAATTTAATTAATAAATTGAGGAATATTCCTAGAACTACCTGGAAAATTATTAATAATGAGGTTGGCAATAAAAACAAAAAAGATGATAATATTATAAATAATTTAGGAAAAAATGGTGATGACCCTAGTACTGTATGTGAAAATATAAATGATTATTTTACTAATGTAGTTAAGACGAATATATTACCAAAGGTATTGGCTAAGAATTTTCATAGTTTGACTTTGCCATCAACGACCAGAAACGTTCAAAACAATGATACTTATTTTTCACTAAATACAATTAGCTATGAGGAATTGGATAAAATTATTATGACTTTTGATAATAAATTCTCCAGTGGTTGGGATGAAGTACCCATGCCAATAATTAAGCATGCCCGTCAATATCTTCTGAATCCATTACTTCATGTCATAAATTCTGCTTTAATTACAGGTATATATCCTGAAAAATTAAAAATTTCTAAAGTTAAGCCCTTTTTTAAAAATGGAGACCCTAAGGAAATAGCTAACTACAGGCCATTGTCATTAATTTCTTCTTTTTCAAAAATTTATGAGAGAGTCATATCTCTACAGTTCACTAGTTATCTAGAAAAAAACAATATACTAGATGACCAACAATTTGGTTTCAGGGCAGGGAAATCAGTAGTTAGTGCAGGTATTGACTTCGTAGAATCTGTCATTGATTCTATGGACTCCAAACTCTCAGTAGTGGGTGTATTTATGGATATGGCTAAAGCCTTTGATAGTGTCTCTCATGACATTCTATTAAATAAATTGTCAATATTAGGAGTTAGAAACACAGGCTTGCGATTATTTGAATCATATTTAGTTGGTAGGAAGCAATATGTAGAAATACAATATTTAAATAAATACAATTGTATGACAGCAGCTAAATCCAAATTAAATGTAATTAACTATGGCGTACCACAGGGGACCATTTTAGGACCAGTCCTATTTTTAGCGTATTTAACAGGATTGCCTGCAGTTGTCGACACCCCTAATAAAATTACCCTATACGCTGATGACTTAAACTTTAAATTTGTAGGTAAATCATCTCAAGAGATTGAAATAAACACATATACAAACATTTCAATAGTTTCCCAATATTTGCAAAATTTGAATCTTCTTCCTAATCCATTAAAAACTAAATTTATGACTTTTTTACCATCTAATACAACCTCTAATAAAGATCTTAATATTTTTATGAGTAAGGACAGACTGGAAGAAGTAAGCACAGTTAGGGTTTTAGGCTTAAATATCGACAATCAGCTAAATTGGAATGATCATATTAACCAAGTTTGTTTTAAAATTTCCTCAGGACTATATGCTCTGAGACAAATGGCCAAATTTAGCAGTCTAAAAACTCTTAAACAGATTTATTTTGCATTAATTGAATCACATATATCCTTTGGATTGTGTTTGTATGGTGCAACTACAAACAATAACTTGAACAGAATACTTGTTCTACAAAAAAAAGCAATTAGAGTCATTCTTAAGTTACATCAAGATTCGGTCAAAGAACACTTTAAATCATTAGGCTTCTTAACCATCTATGCACTGTATATCTATCAGCTAATAATCCATATCAAAATCAATTTTGAACAACTACCCAAATTAGGTTCCACCCACGAATATAATACTAGACACAGACATCAACCGATTTTTAATAGTCATAGATTAGAATTATATTCCAAAAAACCAAGTTATTCAGGTATTAGATTTTTTAATCATTTACCTTTGGAAATTAAACAGATTGCCAACCTCACTACATTTAAGAATAAGGTGAAAACATATTTAATAGAAAAATCAATCTATAATTTTGACGAATTTTTTGATTAGTTAGCCTATTTTAGTTTAATATGTGATTCAGTTTATAGCTTTTGATTTGTTGGTTTAATCTCATGGTTAATTGTAGATTTAGAGGGTTTTATAATATTGTTACACATATAAGAAAATATGTATATCCTTGATTTATTGACACCATTCATGTACACTTGTACTATCATGAATAAAGAGATTTTGACTATTGACTATTGACTATTGACTATGAATAGGATACAATAGTTAATTGTTACCAGCTTGTTAAAATCTATGTTACGAGCTGTGAATCTCTCAAGGCTTGAAATTGCTTATGTGCTCAGAGTAGACCAGAAAGGATTATCCACCAAATACCAGACTATCCCGGTGCAGACAACCATGGTACGAAGTTGTTAAAGCACTCAGATTAGGCCAGAAACGATTGTCCACCAAGTACCAGAATCAAGGTGCAGACAATGTCAGTGACGTGGTCAGCCTCTTATGACCAGCAAATGCTAATGTATTCAGATTAGAATGATTATTCAGAAACTAGTGATGGGTAGGTTTTTTTTTTCAGTACCGGTTCGGTTCTTTACTGAAATCGGTTCTCGGTTCTGAGTACTTTTTGAGAAAGTCTCAGAAAATTTTTCCAATACCTTTACATCAGTGGATCAACAAATTATGTGGAATCAGTCGGTAAAAACAGTGCACAGTATTTTGGCGATTCATCAATATAAAGTATAATACACCCTAAAAATCTATAAAATTACATACATATAATATTTCCAATAACTAGAGAATTGGTAACATTTTATTTATTCTCATGTTATGATCGTTTAAATTTTTTGCACAAAGAAAGTAAATTTAAAAAAGTATACAATTTAGTTAAATTGAATGTAATACTCAAAGTACAGTAGAACCCTGCAAATGCGAACTACTTGGGGTACAGCCTGTTCGGATTACTTAAAGTTAGGATTATCCGAAAATTACAGTAACTAATCATTCAAAGCATTCCTACAACTCACAGAACCGTTTAACGCAGTCGTAATGTTTACTGATTGATTATGACGACGTTGTGGGGCTAAGATGCTTCAATCAGTTGACCTTATCATCCTTATCGCACCTGTCTGTTACCCTATCACTCACCCTCCCGTCTCAGATTGATGGTACAGATCATGGTACCTAGAAATGAACACGATACGTATCATGCACGTAACCCCTAACGTTACATGAGTGAAGTGGATCAACAAATTAACATAAAAATATTTGTTCTAATTCTTTTGTTACAACTATAGCTGATTACTGGTGAATTGCTTGCCTACTACTTATCTTAAAGCTTCCATGTGATTGGTAGCTTTTGTTACTAATATTAAATAGAATAATCAAATCAGCTGATTTTGCGGAAGTGACATCACAGTCTACTGCGCAGCCTCACCGTGATACGTACCATCCGTTCTAGTTACCGTGCTACTGATGCGATGCATAGACAGCGCCATTGTTCGAGTTTATTTGCAAACCCACTGTACAGTTCATTGTATTTTTTATTAAGTCTATTTGTGTTAAGTGTTCAATACTGTAGTTATCGTAATATTTTAACCTTACAGTAGGCTATTTTATCGAATTTGGTGTTTGATTCGTTATCTACGTAATTTTACTCTGAAATATTGTTTGGTTTTTGATAGGCCTAGCAACTGGTTTTGTGTTGGAGTGTGGTACAACGAGAGTTAATTAATCCTACACTATTCAATTTTCAGGTTATACTTCACACTGTAAATAAACATGGTTTCAAGTTCT
>JAQJVL010000435.1:0-87500 GCA_035578905.1 Stictocephala bisonia
CAAAATGCTGTTGGAGCACAATTTTATATGTATAAATTTTGCTAAGGAATAATTTGGTTACATATGATGTTTATTTATGTATATATTATTAACGTTTTGTTGTGTTGTCCCGATGTTAACATAAATTTAAATAAACATTTTTTAGTCGCTAGTTGTTTTATTTGTGTAATACAATCGTTTTCCTCTGATAATTTTACTGATTTGAATATACTTAAGGGAAGTAGAATCATATATAATAATATGTAAGGCCCGGCACCAGACTCCACATGACACCTCGTGGACCACCGCCGCTTTGTCTTTAAGCATGGCCTGTGGTTACAGAGCACAGCTCCTGCTCCCGGAATCAGTCCATACTCACGTGGGTGTCTCATGAGTCACGCCTACTTCCCGGGAAGGACTTCTTGTAAGACGCCCGGTACCGCCTGTGGTCAACTATGAGTAAAACTCATATCAATCCACTCCAGGTTGAGGGTGTCTGCCTTGAGACATTAGGCAGCCCCCTTGGGATTTACCCGCGGGGAATTCACCAATCCGAACCCTGATCCGGTGGACCCTCTTGCACTTTTTTAACAGTGTTCTGAATTGGCATCTCGTCACAGCCAGGCTGCCGAGGTCTCCACAGAACAAAGAATGCCAACTTGCCCTCACCCTGTCAGCAAGGACATCCCCGCCTAGGGGCCTGATTAGGGATTGTTGTTGGGAGTCAGTTCTCAGCCGAGACTATTGATCCCCCAAAGGAGTAACCTTAAGAGAGTCATAGTTTCATCTATGTATCATTGTGGAGCCTACAATGGAACCCTCCTCCTTAACTCTGCTCTCTTGATATTTCCAAATTAACAACGTAACAGAGAGGCAGAATCATGTAAGAACTCTCATAATTGGGCTGTTATGATCACAGATATGCTAGTTTATTGTAAGCAGATAAGGGGGTTTGGTAAGAGGAGTATCTCTTGTGCCCATTCCCAGGGCCATCAACAGTGATCAACAACTTTGCTATGTAATGGAATTCTTATATTAGTATAAAAGTATACACCTACAGTGGTACTGACCCATCCGCCCACCCATACACCTTCAGTGGTATTAATCCACCTATACACCTACAGTGATACTGACCCACCCACTAGACCATACTCATACCCCCACCCACCTATACACCTAAAGTAGTACTGACCCACCAACCCTCCCATACACCTACTGTGATACTGACCCACCAACCCTCCCAAACACCTACAGTGATACTGACCCTCCAACCCTCCCATACACCTATAGTGGTACTGACCCACTAACCCTCCCAAACACCTACAGTGATACTGACCCACCCACTAGACCATACTCATACCCCCACCCACCTATACACCTAAAGTAGTACTGACCCACCAACCCTCCCATACACCTACAGTGATACTGACCCACCAACCCTCCCATACACCTACAGTGATACTGACCCTCCAACCCTCCCATACACCTATAGTGATACTGACCCTCCAACCCTCCCAAACACCTACAGTGATACTGACCCTCCAACCCTCCCATACACCTATAGTGGTACTGACCCACTAACCCTCCCATACCCCTACAGTGGTACTGACCCACCAACGCTCCCAAACACCTACAATGGTACTGACCCACCAACCCTCCTATACTGCTATAGTGGTACTGACCCACTAACCCTCCCAAACACCTACAGTGGTACTGACCCACCAACCCTCCCATACACCTACAGTGATACTGACCCTCCAACCCTCCCATATACCTATAGTGGTACTGACCCACTAACCCTCCCATACCCCTACAGTGGTACTGACCCACCAACGCTCCCAAACACCTACAATGGTACTGACCCACCAACCCTCCTATACTGCTATAGTGATACTGACCCACCAACCCTCCCATACACCTATAGTGGTACTGACCCACCCACTAGACCATACTCATACCCCCACCCACCTATACACCTAAAGTAGTACTGACCCACCAACGCTCCCAAACACCTATAATGGTACTGACCCACTAACCCTCCCATACCCCTACAGTGGTACTGACCCACCAACGCTCCCAAACACCTACAATGGTACTGACCCACCAACCCTCCTATACTGCTATAGTGATACTGACCCACCAACGCTCCCAAACACCTACAATGGTACTGACCCACCAACCCTCCTATACTGCTATAGTGGTACTGACCCACTAACCCTCCCAAACACCTACAGTGGTACTGACCCACCAACCCTCCCATACACCTACAGTGGTACTGACCCACCAACCCTCCCATACACCTACTGTGGTACTGAAGCTACATGTGAGTCATGTCCAAGGCCACAGGTAAGAGTTCTCCACAGGAGTTTGGCTGAGCTCTTCTCTGCCACTATGACATAACTTTGTTGGGGGTTTGGGTGCAGGATCCATAATCAGAAAGGCTAGTCAAATTTGTATAAAGCCAAATACTAACTAACTGTATCCCTCATGTATATGAAGAAATCTTAACCCACAGTACCTAGAAAAGAAGAAAGTATGTATCACGTGCATCTCCCATGATGTCACATGGTCATAATGGCAGCTGGTGGAACAAAAAACAACAAAAATACAGTTCTATTCCTTTAATTCTACCTAATAAGTGGTAAATAAACTTGGATACTATTTAGCTGAAAATCAGTAATCTGCAATCGTTTTAAACAACCATTGGATTAGGAAACCGATAACTCAGCTCCCAGTATAAAAACTGCTGACTGTGGTGATCCGTGAATGGTCGATTGTTAAAAGGTCATGTCTGTTCTAGTTACCGTGTCTTATACCACCTTTGAGGGTTTTTTTGTTGTTAGAAGTCGTGGGAGGTTAGTCTGAGAATTAGTTTGTTGTTTGGATTCATATGTTGTTTCCAAATTCTTAACTAAATTTATCTTAACATATCACATATTCCACTATAGCAACAGTACTATATTTCTGAAATGCTCAAAGCAAAATTTGGTTAAAAAGTTCTTTGATAACAGCTTCTTACTATCATTCTATACCTCATGATTTTTTTAAAGGTTTGCTAAATTTCTTTAAAACACAATAAATTAAAAGCACTGAAGCCCACATAACAACAAACCTTTCCACTAATATATTTTCCATTTTCGGCCCACCTAAGTTTTTGGTCTCTGATAATATTTCCCACTTTAGGTTGCAGAAAGTGCAGGACTTTTTTATGATTGGGAATAATAAAGCACATTTTTCCAGCCCTTATTACCCAAAGGATTTGCATGCAGAGAGCATAAACAAAAATGTCAAGTTGTTGGAATTTATAAACTTTCCATGGTGAGATATAAATTAATTCAAAGTGATTTATTATAAATAGAGTATATTATTTTTGGGGGAATATAATGCAATGGACACATTTAAACCTCAAAATGGCAGCTACTTTATCCCAAACTGGCAGGCCATTTTTGGTAGATTTGCAGGCTTTTATAAAAAAACTTATAAAAATCATTTATACACTGTAAAGCTACTCATTTTTGGTATCTTTGTACTGACTATCAAATAATATATAACACAGATCCCAAATGAACAAAATTTGTTTTGGTCTATAAATTAAATTTTGATAAATTTATTTCAAAAAAGTGAAAGTAGGTAGGGTATGCCATAAAAACAATGTTGTAACAATACAACAAAACATTCAATAAATTCAAAATATCCTAAATTTAATCTAGTTTCAGAAAATGTACACAGTTTATATTTAAATATATGCATAAATTAAAATACTGTACTCAAAAACTTTATACAATGCACAAAACTAAAGATTTGTTACCATGACAACAGTAATATTCAAAAATTCACTACAAATTTATATATATATATATATACACTACATAAATCTAACATGTCCTAAAATGTTGCTAAAATCATCATTCTTTACAAAATAAATCAATTTGTTGGCTGCTTCATAAAATTCACTTACACATTTATAAGCATAATAAATGTTTATAAATACACTAGCATGATACCCGTGCTTTGCTACAGTAAAAAAATTTGATTCTACTGTTTTAAGGGGCTTATTCATTCTCCTTCCAATCCACCCATATATCAATCAAAATATCCTTAACACTTTAACCGCCATGTCAGTCAAATATGACTGACAATGGCTTCCCCCCCCCTCCCAGGCCAGCTCAACATCTCACGCCAGGCTACTTAAACAGAGTACACAAACTTTTATTTTGTCAGTCATATTTAGCAGACAGGTCAGAAAGATCACAAAGGAAAAAATAGCTCTCTGATGCTGTATCAGTAAAATAGGACTGACATCAGCTGACAGTATATTCATTTTTTATATTTAGACGAGTCAATCAGTATAAATTACGTCACAGTCAGGTTAGTATACCTCCGTCACAAATAACTTCTACTGTAATTCATGCTGGACTAACTGACCACACTGCTCAACTATGTGAAATTAAATATAAATTAAAACCATCACCTCAGACAAAAGCAATACGCAGAATACTAAACCAGACAAACCTAAATTTACTCAAGACCCAGTTGGAACAAGAAGATTTGAATGTCTATCACGCTGTCTCAGCAGAAACTGCCTACAATAACTTTTTATCGACTATTGTTTTGACAATGAACGCAGCATGTCCACGAAAGACTGTAAGATCAAGGAAGACTAAAACACCAATATATGATGAAGAGGCAAAACAACTAAAAAGGACCTATCTGAAATGTCTTCAGAGATATGACCTCTCAGGGCAACAAGCAGATAAAAATGAAATGAATAAAGCTAAAAAAGACTATGACATTAGACTTAAAGCAAACAGTCATCAAGCATCCGCTAACCACATAGCCAATGCTGAAAATAAATCAAAAGCCCTGTGGCAAGTAATAAATAGTGAGAGGAAAAATAAATGCTTAGAATCACCCCAACAGACAATTAACATAAAAGGAGAAACCATCACCAACCCCAGTACGATAGCTAATCACTTAAACAAATTCTTCACAAATATAGCAGAGTATGTCTATATTTGTGTATGTCTATATTACCCTTAGCACCCAACCAAAAGCAAAAGAGACTTTAGCTGAACAAAAAACTACAAATTATGATCTAAACCATTTAAACCCCACAAATGAGCATGAAATCGAGAAAATAATTAAAAATCTAAAACCTCTCCAGGACTGGATGAAATCTCATCAAAAATGTTAAAACACTGCAGCAAAGCATTAATTCGGCCTTTAGTTAGAATAACAAACCTATCCTTTGCTCAAGGACATTTTCCATCTGCTCTGAAACAAAGTAAAATATATGCTGAGTTTAAAAGTGGGAACCAGAAGCTAAAAATTACAGACCTATTTCATTGCTTCTGACCTTTTCTTAAGTTATTGAGAAAATAGCCTTGAAAAGATTAATGATCCATTGCGAACTGCATAACCTTTTAACAAAGGACCAACATGGGTTTATGAAAGGGAGATTATGTAGAACAACAGCCATTACTCAACTAGCTGAATTCATAATTGACAACCTAGAAGAAAAAAACATGGTCACAGGCATTATGCTAGGTTTTAGCAAAGCCTTTGACTGTCTGGGACATGACTTAATCCTCTGGAAACTTGGGCATTTAGGAGTTAAAGGACAAGCTAAGGACTGGTTTAGAAGTTACCTGGAGGGAATAAGTCAGACGGTTGATATTCAACATACCTGCAACAACTTCTCACAGACAAGATCAGAACCTCTGCCTAGTAACAGGGGTGTACCCCAGGGATCTGTGCTGGGACCAGTCCTTTTTATCCTCCTGATAAATGACATGCCACAGTACTTAAGCACACACTGTACTCCTCTGATGTATGCTGATGACACAACACTTCTGGTGTCAGAAGTATCACCCAACAACTTGGCCGTTAAATCCTATACTGCTCTAAATATGGCCTATCAATATTGTCATAAAAATGACTTAGTAGTCAATACAGCAAAATCAAAACAATTAGCTTTTGGGAGAAGACAAGAAGAAGTTCCAGCATTACCTGATGTATCAATAGAAAGCCAGACAACATTCCATGGAATTACTATTGATACCAGCTTATCATGGAACAATCATATTGACTAACTGTCCACGAAATTAAACTCTTGCTTATACATCATAAAGAGAATAAAGCAAGTCAGTGATGCTGTGACTACAAAAACTACCTATCACGCGTTATTCGAGTCCTACCTAAGGTACAGACTAGTAGTCTGGGGGCCACAACAGCAGGAAACCTTCAAAGAATATTAGTACTACAGAAAAGAGCAATCAGAATAATGACCAACCTTGTTCCAAGAGAAAGCTGTAGGGCTGAATTTCCTCACCAATGTTAACAACCACGTCTGTACATCAGAGAAGTCATAGTTCATGCTGAGAGAGAACAACTGCAAAGAGGCCACGACATCCACTAATACAATACCTGCCATGCATCAAACTTCCAACTTCCTCTACACCACTCCACACTTGCTGATAAGAACCATCTTATGCTGGGAGGAAATTTTTTAACTTTCTTCCTGAAGACCTTAAAGCACTGCAAGGAAAAAAGCTGAAATCAGCCTTGACTAAATGGCTCACCAATCGACCATTCTACTCATTGAATGGTTCTTAAACTGGATGAGTGCAGAAGAAAATTGACACCAATAAATGATGGAAGATCTTAATAATATTCTATATGTATCCATGATCCTTGTTTTGACATCAATTGTAAATCAATGTACTGACACCATTGTGATCTCAAAGATTACCAATAAAGAATTATGCTATTGTCCGATAGATGGTGCGGCGTGAGCAGGAAATCTGTCGTCTACTCGCCTGGAGTAAGTTAGCACATCACCATCAGTCTTATACGACTAAAACGGCAACAATGGAATATTTATAGTCAGTCAAAAATGACTGACAAGACAATTACGGAAACTATTAAAAATTTAACCGGCGGTTAAAGTGTTAATTAACATGTACAATAGTAAAATGAATGAGGTTTACATTACAACATGTATAGTTTAAAGAATTATTTCAAAGTGTTTCTATGTAACATCTTACCTTCCTCTTCACAATGCGCCATTGTTAGGATTGAAGGACTACCAAGAGCTTCTTCAGGGAAAATTTAGTAGTGGTTGTACTTTTTATTCATCATGTTATATTTTTGTAAATTTATGGATTAACCAAACTTATATTGGACCATTGCACAGCCTTTCTATTGCTTTAGTATTATTATGTTTTGAGGAGGGCTCACTGTGGAACAGGTAACATAAAGTTGGCCATCTGGAAAGCAGTCATGCCTCAAGTCTACTCCAACCACTTTGAGAGTTTGGCCCTGTGATTTGTTTAAAGTGATAGCAAAACAGGCTCGAACTGGGAACTGGAGTGGTATATCAGATGGGGTCAGAGGTAGGCCTATGCGAGGGATTACAACAGTCCCCTGGTTGTACAAGAGCATTAGTGGTTAAAATTGTTTTTTCTCTAAACTAAGTCTGGGAGTGTCTGGAGATATTGTGAATGTCTAAATACACTGTTGTAGTCAAAGTTTCATTATATGTCACCCCAGCAGCTGGCCAAAGGTATTTGATTTTTCCACGTTCCTCTGTTAAAATCACCATTGTATTTTATTTATTTATCTCAATTATTCATTGAAACCAGGAGTTAATTATTTTTCAAGGATTAGATAATTAGTTGTACTTTCAAATAAAAAAAAGTTAAAAGAAATATGAAATGAAATGAAACAATATTTATTTCCAAAGCAATTAAAACATTTAAATCAAGTTACTCTCAGTTATAATACAACGAAATCATAAATAACAAAATCCAGTATTTAAAAAAAAAAACATTAAAGCTAAACAAACCCTCTTATATATGAAAACAAAAACTACTCTTAAATTATGTAATAAACAATACAACATTCAGAAAATGATAATATTTAGTGAATATAATTAATTATTAAACAAAGAAGGCTATTCAGTACACTACAACATGAGAGTTGCTATGGAAATAATACAAATACACTAGGGAAATTCAATCCCTGTCAGTGTGCCGCAGCATCAGAAGAACTTAATTTGAACAAGAATAATCTAATAATAAACAAGAACAAACAAGAAAAAGCTAAAAATACATTCCAAAGGTTATTCAAGACGCTATTTATCAATATAGAATAAATTATGCAAATCATTATCAGGAAGATATATTAACCAATTTTTTAACGTAGTTTTAAAGATTGATAAGGAGACCACACAAATAATATTAAAAGGTAATTTGTTGTAGAATTTAGGACCCAGGAAAATAAATGTCTTTTGAAAAAAAGTTGTTGTTGCTCTAGGAGTTCTTACTTGATTTGCATGCCTAGTATTTGGATAATTTAAACGATCGATTACTACACCTAGGTTGCCACTAACTTTAAAAAACAAAAGCAATACTTACTTTAAAAACAAACATATTTCTGAGTGGCAGGATCTGCAATTTAGAAAAACATGGTCTTGACTGAGCCCTTCTATTTTGTCTACATATTGTTTTAATAAAAGATTTTTGTATTTTAATTAAAGGCTGAATACAACTTGTAAACGTACTACCCCAACATGATATCCCGTAATTAAGTCTAGCATGTACAAAAGCATAATAAATCTGTCTAAGAACAATATCAGGACACATAGTACGAAGATAATAAAATTTACGAAGGAAAACAATAAGCACATTTTTAATTGACTTAATATGTTCTCTCCAATTTAATTTCTTGTCAACTAACAGCCCAAGATATTTCACACAATTGGTTTGAGGAAAACAACCACAATTACAAACTATGTCATCACAGTCAAGTGTATGAAACATAATACTACTATCAAATACAAAGCTTCGAGATAGCGAAAAATTTACTATAAAAGATTTACTAACATTTAAATTTAACCTATTGCATGAAAACCATAATGAAATCAGTTTAACATCATGTTCAATATTACTTTTTCGTTCCGCTATTGAAGCAGCTCCAAAGGAAAAAGCAGTGTCATCAGCAAATGCTGTGATGTCACCCTTAAACGGCCCAAAGTAAAGACCATTAATATATACTAAAAATAATATAGGTCCCAGCACAGACCCCTGAGGAACTCCACACTGAACTATTCTTCTTTCGCTATTATTTATTCCAATGGATTAACCAACAATCCAATCCAACAGATTGTTCTCGGTTATTTAAATAAGATTCAAACCACTTTAGACAAATACCTCTAATTCCAGCTCTTTCCAATTTCATTAGCAAAATATTATGATTAACGGTATCAAATGCCTTTTTGATATCCAGAAATAGACCAGTAACTCTATTTGATTGTAAATTATTAAGCTTATTGTGAATTTGTTGAATAACATTTTGAAGAGCAATTTCAGTATTTAATCCTTCTCTAAAACCAAACTGTGAATGTGAAAAAAATTTTGTCAAATCAAAAAAAAAGTCAATAATCTACTCTTAACAACTTTCTCCAGTATTTTAGAAAATATTGAAAGTAGCGAGATTGGTCTATAATTTTCCACTGAATTTACTGAGCCTTTTTTAAAAATTGGTACAACTCTGGCAAGTTTTAGTTTATGTGGAAATATACCACTTAAAAGTGACATATTGCAAATATGCGTAAAAATTGGAATTATATAAATAGAGACATTCTTTACTACAGAAGCTGAGATCCTATCTGCGCCAGGGGCCTTTCCTCCAGATAAATTATTAATCAAATGCTTTATCTCAGATTCCGATACTGGGGACCAAAATATAGAGCCAACAACAGGGTCAAGTTTAAATTTTCCTTCGTAACTACGTTCCTGATCATGGCTAACATTTCCAAGCGAATTTGCTAAAGAAGTGGGTACGTCAACAAAGAAATTGTTAAATATATCAGTACAACTTGTTGGTCTTCTATCATTTCATTATTAACTTTCAAAGATATTTTATTATTTAATTTTGATTTTTTAGAAACCGTTAAAGAATTTATTAATTTCCACTGCGCTTTTGAATCATTATTACATTTTTCAAACAAGTTACTGTAGTATTTATATTTTCTATCCCTTACCCATTTTTCAATTTTATTTTTGAGGGTCAGATAATTTTGTTTTAATCTCAGATCATGAGGTGCTCAAACAACAACCTTTCTCCTAATTTTGTCTCGATTTAACATAGCATTTCTAATACCATCAGTCATCCATGGTTTAATTTTTCGAAATTTACGACATTTATTAGCAGAAGGCATTTCTACTTTTGCATTGTCAATTGCATTATTTAAAATAAACAAAAAATTTTTAAATGCATGGTCAATACCGCTAACTGACCTTACCATTTCCCAAGATTCCCCCGATAGTGCTTGAGCAAGTTTTTTGTAGTCAATCATAATTTTATTATTTTTATCATTAGATTCAAGAGGAGTGATCTCCTTATTCAGAGTCACAATCACACCGATGGCTCGGTGATCGGTAATCTGGGTATCAACAACAAAAGGTTGTGCATTAAATACAGGGTTACTCCTGTATAATATATGGTCAATACAGGTACTTGAAGTATTTGTTACTCTAGTACTAATATCAATTAAATTTGTAAAACCAAAACTATGAAAAATTTCTAAGTATTCATCAATATAAGCATCATTATAATTAGTATCCAGGTTAGTCACCTATACATATTAGATTTTTAGCCTTTAATTTAGTTAAACAATCTTTGAAACTCTTTAAGAATTCATGTTTTGATATTTCATGAAATCTGTAAATTGCTAAAATAGAAAAATGTATATTTTTATCAAGTGATAATCTAAGAAACATTGAGTCGGCTCCCAGAACCACTGACTCAGCAAGCTGACAGCAGACAGGTTTGTCTCATTGACCAAGACAACAATGCCTCCACAACGGTTATTACTTGCCACTGATAACGTTCTGTAGCCTACCATTGTATACAGACTGGCCTCCTCGGGCGCTTGCAGCCAAGCTTCAGTTAATATTATTACATCTGGTTTTACGCCCAAACAACTTATATAAACAGTTAATAGATCAAAATTCTTTTTTATGCTCCTAATATTTTGATGAAAAAATAATATACTCCTTCCCCTTTTTATAAATTTGAAACCATTAAATGACTCAATAGAAGAGAAATAAACAGTTTTTGTGTCTACCATTCAATTGATTACTTCTTATTTGAGAAAAAAAAAATAAATAATAAAAATATTAAAATAACCTTCTTCACTTATTACAATAAACATGGATACAAGAACAAAGAAACTTCTGAAGACTAAACTCTTTCAATTAAAAACAATGATATATCTCCAGTTATTTTACTAATTAAAATCAAGTAAACAATTTATATACAGAATAATTAATGAACAATTTAACATTTGTAAAATATATAAATTGCATTGGAAATATACACATATATACTTTAAATACATTAAAATTTGTAATACGGGCTAATAATATTAAAAAAATAACTCAAATATTGAAACATTTAACTTCCAAGTTAAGTAGATTATTGACCAATTAATTATAGAGGACATTACGCTGAAATATTTATTAGTGAAGATAAAAAACAGAAAAAAAAACATGCCATATAGGTTAAGATAAACATACTGTAGAAATATGAGCCACTTAGCACAATAAAAAGCTGACTGAGAGTTTTAGTGTTCATACTTATGTTAGAATAGATTAATATGCACATTATTAGCTTATATTGATGATAGAATAGGACGTCTTTATAGAACAATGCACTCCTATATATTTTGATAATTATAAAATTGCATTGAATAAACACTAATGACTTAAAGCTATTTTTTTTCACACGCACTTTTTTTAATTAAAAATAAACAAAACAAGAGTAAACAAAGAAGGCAATAAGATTCAAGAAATACCAATTCAATATAAAAACTATATACCATATTCACATTATAAAAAATAAACATACTCCTCAAACGTACTTAAATTTGTTTACTCACTATATGATAAGTTCAAGGTCCTGATAGTCCGAGATGACTATAGCCCTGGCGTCCCTGTTCTTCCTCACGCGTATTGTCCCATTCATAATCCAGGCCGACTCATATCGCTTCCGTTTTGCGGTCTCCTTTGCTTTCTGGAAGAGTTTATTGTAAAATGGAGACAGATTTTCATTGAAGTAAACGCGATGTTCCCCTGTTCCCGCGATGTCCTTGGAACACAGTCTCATCCTCCTTCCGGCAGCCAACCATCTCTGCTTCATTGCCTTGCTGACGAACTGGATCAAGAAGACGGGGGGGGTCGGTCTCTCCTTCGAGTTGGTAGTCGATGGGCTGATTGCACCTCCGAGATGTTGAAAGGTTGTTGAATTGCAGCTGCCACCTTCTGCAAGATGACATCAGCCTTCTCGTCTTGAGACTCCTGATATAACCCGTGTAATAGGTTTACCGCCCGTCCATATTGCTCTAGGGAGTTATTTCTTCGAGTGAGAGCATTAAACGCTCTGTCTTTCTCCAGGCACTCTAACTTCAGACTTTCGACATCCTTCTTCAATGCTTCATTGGCTACTTTGTAACCCCTCACTTCCTCCAGGAGCTCATCGTATCTGTCACTTAAAAATGACATCGACTTGGACATTGCATCTACACTAACCTTGACGTCATCTAGGGCGTTTAGTCGAGAATTTATGTGAAGCAAAAGGGTCTTGACCGACGCATCCTCTTCCGCACCAGGCTCCATATCACTCAGAACAGAGCTCACACTGCCTACACGGGAGACTCCAGTAGATGTTCTGCAGTCATTACACGCCATTTACCCCTAGCCTCCACAGACATATTACGCCACTTGGTTTCACGGACACTACAATTGAAGTCGTACTTTCTACCACACATTGAACAATTAACATAGTCACCATTCTCAGGCAGACAAACCGAACACTTTGCACACTTCATTGCTAATAAATTAATAATTCAACTATATGAGATTAATAAATAACAACTTTTATAAGCATATATAAACAATTAAACCAATATATTCTTGTACTGCACATGCCCTTCAAGAAGCAAGCAAAAACCGGCCGAGCAGCTTATCAGTAAGCAGCTGTCCGCTCGATACCGAGTCCAACTGATAACTGATAATATTCTATACCGTTGTCAGAAATATCAAACTTTTGTCATGTTTTGCTTTTTAAATAAATCTTGCCCACCCAACCACGTACGGTGGTATTGACCTACCCGCCCACCCACACACGTACAGTGGTATTGACCCACCCGCCACCCACACACATTCAGTGGTACTGACCCACCCGCCCACCCATACACCTACAGTGGTACTGACCCACCCGCTCACCCAAACACCTACAGTGGTACTGACCCACCCGCTCACCCATACACATACAGAATGCTACCTTTGTAAAGTCAAAAATACTGCAGCTATTTAAAATTAATCATTGAGCAGAACCTACCTTTAAATACCTAACCTAAAAAAATTGTTTTTGATAAACAGTTATAGAAAAAATTTGTCGAGTTCATTAAAAATTAAGTTTAAATTATACTAATTAAATCATTATTAAAAATAAATAAAAATTAATTAAATAATCTAAGTAAAAAAATAAATATGAAAAAATAATAATTAAGAACCACAATTTATAAAAAACTTAATGTACTTTAATTTTTAATAATGATAAATAATTAAAGAATTATTTTAAAGTGTTTCTATGTAACATCTTACCTTCCTCTTCACAATGCGCCATTGTTAGGATTGAAGGACTACCAAGAGCTTCTTCAGGGAAAATTTAGTAGTGGTTGTACTTTTTATTCATCATGTTATATTTTTGTAAATTTATGGATTAACCAAACTTAAATTGGACCATTGCACAGCCTTTCTATTGCTTACCTAGAAATGTAGAGCTCATTTCTTTTCATTGCTTCTGACCTTTTCTTAAGTTATTGAGAAAATAGTCTTGAAAAGATTAATGAGCCATCGCGAACTGCATAACCTTTTGACAAAGGACCAACATGGGTTTATGAAAGGAGTTAATTTAGTAGTTACCCACGTGTATGGGTGGGCGGGTGGGTCAATACCACAGTGCGTGTATGGGTGGGCGGGTGGGTCAATACCACAGTGCGTGTATGGGTGGGTCAGTACTACCGTACGTGTATGGGTAGGCGGGTGGGGGTTATAATTGGTATCCCTTGCCTTCCACTTTTACATCAAACAATAATAATTATAATACCACTGTACGTGTATGGGCGGGAGGGTGGGTCAATATCACTGTACGGGTATGCGGGTGGGTCAATATCACTGTACGTGTATGGGTGGGTGGGTTAATACAACATAATTTATTTAACACAATAAATCTATCATACTGGTTAGATATATCAGCTGTCCCAAAATTACTTGTATGGGAAGTCTGAAAATGCTTAAAAGAAAGGAGCTTCACTTATGTATGATGACTTCAAGCATGCTTTTACCTCATCGGCATATGTTTCCCTGGGTACTACTGGTAAAGTCTGTAACTTCAGGGATATCAGCTCCATACTTTTGAATGGGCATCCCTTAACTTGAGGATTAATTTTAGCATATTTCTTAGAAGCACTTTTAACTGGTTTCATCTAGCGGCGTTTGAAAATGTACGTCTCTCTTGCCTTTAATATTATCTATGTCTTCAAAATAATTTACTTTCTCAAAGTCCTTATTATCGGAAATGTTTACATTAGGTAAAACATCTGAACTTAGGAATGGTTGAACTTGTAGCTTGGGATTTACCAACTTAATCGATAAATATTCGCATGGAAATAATACTTCTGGGGGATGTTCTCCCACCAACTCAATAGACATAGTAAAATGTAAGAAATGTTCATTTTATCATTTCATCAAAGTGATCCATTTAATACACTAGGCCTCTTGCTAGCCTAGTGGTTAGCACGTCTGCTTCAAATGCAGATGGTTACGGGTACAAACCCGGGAGGTCCACTTAAATTTGCCATCAGGGTTTGGAAGGTTGTCCCTCAAAAACGTTACGTTTGAATATCATGTTCAAAATGCCACTGGCGTAGGAAGTAAGAAAAAAACATAATTCAACCACAAATAAACTGTCAAAAATATAAACCCATTTATATTTAATATAAATTTTTAAACAATTTTTTAGGTAAAAAATAATATTGAAAAAGTTCAATTAATTTTGTAAAGTTTGCACCAATAGGATAGTATAATGTCAAAAATACATAAAAAATATGTTTATTTATTTCCAAATCAGCTGTTATTAATTTATTTATTTACAAATCAGCTGTTATTAATTTACTACAATCAACCTATGCTATCCCCTTATAGAACAATCTTTTAGGGGTGGTTTATACCTCTTAGGATTATTTTATCAAGATGAAAATACTGTAGTTTTCATATTTAACCTACCACAAACATTCGTACCAAATTTTAGCTATGAAGGATTATGGGAAGTGGGAGAATTACTGATGAGTGAATGAAGGCCAAGAGGATTTGAGCGTTCTCAGTACATACATTTCAGAACTGTATACAACCCACCCATACACATGCAGTGATATTAACCCACCCACCGCCCATACATGTATAATGATACTGACCCACCCATACACGTGCAGTGATATTGACCTAACCTAAGTTATGAATTAACAGACTTAATTTAGGACGTCTTTAACCCACCCGTCCACTCATACACGTACAATGGCATTAACCCACCCGCCCACCGAAACATGTACAGTGGTATAGAAAAAAACACGTACAGAGGTATTGACCCACCTTCCCACCCATACATGTACATTGGTATTGACCCACCCACTCATACCTACACATACAGAGGTACTCATATTTAGATAATTAAAAAAAAAGATAAATTATTTTTTAAATTATCTATACAGGGTGAGTCTCTACTGACACCATTAAATTTACCTGTTTGTTGTACTCACAAAAAGGAACAAAAACGTCCATATTAACCTGTGTCTGATTCTCAACCGTTTGGCTGTAAGGGCTCATATTGTGTGTTTTTAAAATTACTTGACATTAACTCACTGATTGAGCTACAAAAACAAAAGCAAAACACCTACCAGATTCTTATTAATACCATTGAAAAGATCGTTAAATTCTCTACAAATGTCAACTATTTTGCAAGCAAACGTAAATAAAAACTAGATATCCTAGAGGAAGTTTATTAAACAAATATGCAACATGTATTTTTCTCCAATTGTTCAAGACGCCATATCAGCACATAAATTTAGTCTAAATTAATGTAAAGTTAAGTAGAAAACTTTTCTCACTAATAAGCTTGTAATAGATGTATAATTTCATTGGGTTGAATATCATGAAACTAAAAATAACAACTAAAATATTTCATAAAACATGGTTTATTCGGTTGTACCTAACAAACAAATTGTCAGTCTTTACGAAATAAAAAAAACATAATAACTGTAATATTTAGATAATCATGCTTTATTATAACAAAAACTACTTTAATAAGTGTTCAATATGTCCACCATTTTTCCTTATGCAGGTACGGACTCGGTTCCTCAACTCCCTTACACTTGCCTTTAGATTGATTTCATTTCTAAGGCGTCTAACAGCCCTCATGATTCGATGTCTCAATTATTCAGCTGTTTGTACTGGACTTCTGTACACTTCTTACTTCAAAGAACCCCAGACATAGTAATCAATAGGGTTGCGGTCACGGGACCGTGGTGGCTGAGCAACAGTTCCACCTCTCCCAATCCACATATAGAAGTTGTTAATATGTTCACACACGTTGATGTTGAAGTGTGGTGGTGCTCCATCTGCCTGGTAAATAATGCGCCGACGCAATTCCAACGGCAAGTCTTCGAGAAAGTCTGGAAGGATATTATTTAGAAATTGAAGGTATTGAACTCCATTTAATGATGTAGGGAGATCAAGGTAAGGACCTATCAGCTTGTCCCCAATCAGTCCAACCCACACGTTTAACTTAAACCTAGTTTTGCTCCGTGATCCACGACAAAGATGTGAGTTTTCAGTGTCATAGAAGTGTTCATTGTAGTAGTTAAAAACACCGTCTCGTGTAAATGTAGATTCGTCTGTCCACAAGATTGTTTTAAGAAAATCTGCATTATCGTGCTGTAAACCCATTGACAAAATTGACGTCTCAGAGGAGGGTCTCTGGGTTCAATTGTCTGGACACGAGTAAAGTGGTATGGGTGTATTTGACTTTTACGTAAGTCTCGAAACAAACGACTGGCTTACTACACATTCAGTAGCAATTCTTCTTGTACTTGTTCTTGGATCTCTTTCGACTTGGGCAAGTACAGCTTCCTCTAACCCAACATATTGTATGATGTTACCAATGGAGCGGTCATTGGCAGGAAATCTACCAGTTTCACGCAGAAAATTATGAACCCTTACAAATGTTCTTACATCAGGAATTCTTCTCTCTGGAAATCAACGAATGTATTCTCTATGACTTTCAGCTGCATTGCCAGAACACAATCCGTACACAAAATGTATATCAGCATATTCTACATTAGTAAATGGATTCATAGTTCACAACAAACGTTTGACGCAATGCCACAATAGAACAAATGCTTATACCATCACTAATTTTAAGCTAATTATGCTTAAGTATAAAAATAAAAGTAAAAATAAATATTTCAATATACAACAGCTGATTTCAGGTACAGAATAATAATAAAAGTGTACAGCGGATTTCAAATAATAGTCCAATCAGCTCATTATGGAAGTTGCATGCAAAACAAAAACAGGCACAGGTTGAGTTTGGTAGTTAAGTGCAACCGAATAAACCATGTTTTATGAAATATTTTAGGTGTTATTTTTGGTTTCATGATATTCAACCCAATTAAATTATACATCTATTACAAGCTTATTAGTGAGAAAAGTTTTCTACTTAACTTTACATTAAATTAGACTACATTTATGTGCTGATATGGCGTCTTGAACAAATGAAGAAAAATACATGTTGCATATTTGTTTAATAAACTTCCTCTAGGAAATCTAGTTTTTATTTACGTTTGCTTGCAAAATAATTGACATTTGTAGAAAATTTAACGATCTTTTCAATGGTATTAATACAAATCTGGTAGGTGTTTTGCTTTTGTTTTTGTAGCTCAATCAGTGAGTTAATGTCAAGTAATTTTAAAAACACACAATATGAGCCCTTACAGCCAAACGGTTGAGAATCAGACACAGGTTAATATGGACTTTTTTGTTCCTTTTTGTGAGTACAACATACAGGTAAATTTAATGGTGTCAGTAGAGACTCACCCTGTATAATTTATTTATAGCAAATGTCATCATTTATTGAGAGTACTAAATTATTGTCCAATTTCCAACATGGATTTCGTTCAAGATGCAGTACAACCACTGCCCAAAATTACTGACCATCTCCGCTCTGTCATTGACAAGACCTTAGTTACCATCTTGACTCTTTGATTTTTCTAACAGCAACAACTCCATTGTTTAACCAATTAACCATTTTAATGTAACTCCTAATTAAATTACCTGTCAGAGAAATTTGTTTACTTGTCACAAGTTAGTGTGCGTAGAACCAGACATGGAGAAACAATGTCAGCTATTCCAGTTCACCCCTCGACCACTTTCAATGAATCTTTCATATCAGAATGAATCTTCTTTACATAACAATGCTCTCTGGTGGTTTTTCTTAATATAGTTGTATTGACTGGGCCAAGCCATACTTGACTGGCTGTCAGCGGTGTTTAAGGGCAGATAACAGAGAATGTAACTGGCAAGTGGTGTGCCCCAAGGCTCTGTGCTTGAGCCACTCTTATTTTTACTTTTTACATTAAAGATCTTACTCCTTGATGATCTACAAATCTATACTCACTTCAGTCTGAAAGACTTGCCTATTACTGTAACTATCATTAACTTGATATCTAGTCCATCACAAATTTGGCTGTCAAGCATGGCTTGTAGCTCAATGAGGCTAAAACCCAAACAATATTGTTGGGCTCTTCTACACTTACTATTAATACTATATTTACCTGACAAATATACCAAAACTCAAACTAAAGAATACAGAATTAGTTTGTTGTGACAAAGTTAAAAACTTTGGACTGTTCTGAATAAAAACTGATCAAGTTACTGTGGCATGTAACTTTGAACAGATTTAACGTTTTTTCCTGTCAAGGTGTTGGTAAAGACTTCGGTTTTCATTCTCTTCAATTACTGTGATAATTACAGTAATTAGTGATATGTCTGTTAAGATCATGGAAGGATTACAGCATACCTAAAACTATTGCATCAGATTTATTTTTAACCTAAGTCGAAGGGAACCTGTTACTCCATTGTTTAACCAATTAACCATTTTAATGTAACTCCTAATTAAATTACCTGTCAGAGAAATTTGTTTACTTGTCACAAGTTAGTGTGCGTAGAACCAGACATGGAGAAACAATGTCAGCTATTCCAGTTCACCCCTCGACCACTTTCAATGAATCTTTCATATCAGATATCTGCCTGATAATATTAGATCCCCATTGATAAGCACACTCTGTTCAGGGTGGAGGAGAGTTGTTTTCTGCTGCAGGCCTCACGGGAGTGGTCTGGTTGGTTCTTAATACAACCAACCATTAAGGACAGCTGGTGGCGCTGTGGCGGTAGTAATGATTAATTGTGTTGAATTAATGTACTTTTGAAAAAGTAATAAATAACTTTAGATTTATTTGAAATAGTTACATTATTTTTGTTTTTCAAGTTTCTAGTCGTGATAAGTTTCAACTTTTTTGACTGTACATGGTTTTGTTTGTTATTGTGATGTCTATTTTTATTTTTTTGTGTATTGTGATTTTAAATTTAAAATAATATATTATCATGTATGTTAAGTGGTAGTGGTGGTTTTGTAGCCCTAACTTTGCCTCTAGGAAAAATACAGACGGTTTCATTTTGATTTAATTTCATCTGTCAGGCAGACATGATTATACAAATCTTGTTAAGAAGTGTGGTAAAATCATTTTAAATATTATTTTAATCACCTAAATTAAACCTCCTAATAGTGTTCATTAAAATGCCTTTTATTTTGGAATAAAATTTAATGTCATTAGACTTTTTTAAACACTTCCAAAAATTAATTTTGTCTTTTAAATCTCTACCAACTCAAAACATGTTCACAATGTCATTTCAGGTATTCCAAAATAAACAAAATAAAACAGATTTTTACAGTAAACAAGGAAACTTTATTTTTGTCTTATATACACAATAACAAAAACTATGTGTGCCAATAATACATTGGCATAGGAAATCAGGTGCATGGCAGGTGGAAGTCAGCTCATTTTAGAGAGAAATAGTTTTTAAAAAATCTAGATTCAGATCTAAATTTATATTTGAAAAAGTTTTGGGTTGTACAAGGTCAAAACGTGTAGGGTTTCTTTAGAAAATAAGGAAAGATTTCCAACTATATATTTGTCTGCCCTATCATTATCATAGTGTTAAATTTAAAGGCATATGATTCCAAATGTAATGTTCGCACCTGGAGGGTGAACACTATGAATAATAAATTTTGACATTCATATTGTTTAAAAAGTATGCTTCATTATCATGTACAAAATAGTCAAACACTCGACAGATTTTCTTAGTACAGGAGGTGTTGAAAACAGAAAACTTTAGATTGCTCAAATTTCATCAAAACAATTCTATTCATTGGACTAAAGTTTTAAGTAGTAATAATACAATTTACAACAAGTTGTAAAACAAACTATCAACATATAAACAAGTTTAATCCTAGATCTGTGGTGCCAAGGCATGAATTTTACATTTGAACATGACTTCAATGTAAATGTTTACTGAATTCATGTTCAATCAAGTAAGGTACCCAGATCTAGGATTGACAGGCTCAACACTCTTGGCCTGCATTGCAATCACATAAATTCAACTTTTATCTTAATAATATGTAGTTTTATTGGTTTTAATTGTCTTATTAGAATATAACACCGTTTCTTTGGTTATCTAGGACACAAGCAAATGTAATAATGGATCTCTAGCTTAATGTATCAGTTTAAAAAACACAAACAGGTAGTTTGTGTTTACCAAACTGCATAAGATCATATTTTGTTTGGATTGAGCTGCAAGATTTAAAATCCTAACTTTATATTTATTTCTGCTTCATGGTAATTGAAACAAATTTGACTTAGGTGTTCAAATTTTTCAAATAAGCACTGTAATTATTTTTGGTACAAAAACACATATTACAAATAGTTTTTCATGCAAGGTCAACCATGTGTAAAAGAAGTGTTCTTCAAATACAGGAAGGATAAATGTGGTCAAAAGTCATGTTAACCTATGTCTGTAGTGCAGGCAAGTTGAGCATGAATATAATACATATTCACATTGTTCGACCTGCTTTGCATGCCAGATTAAAGGTTAACGTAAACATATTTGAAAGAAAATGTTAACTCTAGTTCAAGGCATATTTGAAGGTAAATATAATAAATATTTATTAAAATTCAAACAATTAACAGATCTAGATTTAAATGTGAATGTAAACATTGTAAAAGTGTTCTTAGTACATTTCTTATAAGTGCATTAGCCATGCTTTAAAACCATTCCCTTCTCTCCCTCTGTAGCAACTAGAGAAGTACTACAAACACAAAAAAAAAAAAAAAAATATTCATTACCCAACTTTAATATTACATCTGGCGATTGTCAGTTGAGTTTATATAATAAAGGTGTTCGGGTGATCATATCACAGTAAAATATTTCAGTAATTAACAAGAGTCAACTGTTGTTTTAAATATTTATCACTAAGAAGTCAATCTTAAACAAGCAAATGTGGATTGTAAATGAGAGTCACAAAGTAAGAACAACTGCTACTAGAAAGAGCAACTAAGGGACCTACAGCTTATTGTGGAAACCGAACCACATTTCTCTTCTCTGAACAACAACCGAACTCTGGCCTCTAGCTAATACAGACGTCACCACTCCAGTAGTGACAGCCATTGAGCAAACATCTGCATTGAGAGAGCTGACAGCAGAATCTTAACACCTATGATCTCCACAGAATAGCTGGGTTCAGCACTACACCTCAATTTTGGCTGTTAGCATTACTAGTAGATAAATTGCCAAAATGTTAAGTTAACAATAATACTGCAATTGAAATAAATATGATCCCTTTTAAAACTATTTAATAAAAATACAAGCTTGAGAACAATGCAATGAAAATAGTAATTTTAAGTTTAAATTTAAACTTAACAAATTAGCATTATATACTTTACACCATATGTATTTAACAACCTAAAATAATGACTAGAAAAAGCACCAACATAAAATAGTGGAGATGGAATTGTTTTACAATGTCATTCAAAATAAAAGTTCTTAGTAATTAAATTTATATATATCAGCCTAACACAAAGTACAGTGTAATACAAGAAATACACTAACTAAATTGACAAACCATTGCTCTTAAGAAATTGCTCTTTTTGATTTTCTTGAAGAATTTTTAGAAATACAAATAATAAGGCTATGAACCTCTGATCCATCAGATTTCCCTGTATCACTCTTCACAGGTGAAATAATATTGCGAAATATCTGTATGTATCTAAACTAGAACATTACAATTATAGTGCATTATTGACATTTGAATGAAGTACTAGTGAAATTGAAGTAAACATTTCCCAAAATACAACAATATCATAACTAACATAAAATACGGACATCAGGTTGATAATGTCTTAGGTATTCAAAACTGATCTATTGTTAAAGTTGAACACAACTTATCTCCATGTGTGTTTGATACATGATTCTGTAATGATTTGGGTTGGGAGCACTTGAAATCACACAATATACATACATACGGCTTTTCGCCTGTGTGGACTCTCATATGAGACTTCAAATTGTAGGATTTGCGACATCTGTAACTACACAGTTCACATTGGAACGGTTTTTCACCGGTATGAATCAATTCGTGACTCCTGAGGTGTTCCAGTCTAGCGAACTTTGTATTACAGAAGCGACAAGCATGAGGTTTTTCCCCTGAGTGAGAGGTGATGTGTTGTTTTAATGTGCTGTTCTGTGCACACCTGTAGTCACACAAGTTACACCTATATGGCTTCTCATTGGTATGTATTCGTATGTGTTCTTTAAGAACTTTGGACTGATTGCACTTGTAATCACAGATATTACAGGCATATGGTTTTTCCTGAGTGTGAATTCTAACATGCTGTTTCAAGTAGCTGCTTCTAGCGCAAGAAAAGTCACAGTATGAACATGTGAATGGTTTCTCACCAGTGTGGGTGCGCATGTGGTCCCGTAAATGACCGGCATGCATAGCCTTATAGTTGCACAGTTCACACGGAAATGGCAGGTCACCGGTGTGTGAACGTACATGCTTTTTCAACGTGCTTGGGTTGGCACACTTGTAGTCACAGCCCTCCAACTCGCACTTGTAAGGCAAGAGGCCCGTGTGCACACACATATGGTCCACCAAAGATCGTGCATGTGCACACTTGTAGTCGCACAATGTACATGCATAAGGTTTTTCACCTGTGTGTTGCCTCATATGATTCTTCAGTTCGTGAGACTTAACAAATCTACGAGGACACTCAGCACAAACGTACTTCCGTTCACCTGTGTGTTTTCTACAAATATGCTCTTTTAAAGACGTAGATCGTTTGCAAGTGTAACCACAAAATACACACAAAAATTTCTTTTCATTATTTTTTACCCTTGTTTCATCTGGTGCGTTTGTTTTCTTTTCCTTTTGCCTTTTTCTTTTTAGCTTGAGCTTTTGATCTTTACTAGTTGTCTTCCTCTTATGTTTTCCTGAAATAAAAGTAGTTTCATTACTATTTAGTTGTAGCAATTGTCTGCTGGTCAAATGGTTATTTTTTACAGCTAAACCACCACAAAATATGGGCTACTTCACTGTAAAAGGACTATGCTATTATATGCTTTATAATGTTATCAATTTGATAACATCTAGTCTAAAATTAATGTTATGTTAGGATTCATTGTTTCATTACACAAAATAAATATTATTAATCCATATAGTTTAGCTACTTACAACTCTATTTTTTTTAAATGAGCATACAATTTATTCAACACTTAACCAACCGATATATAAAATAATAAAATTTAGAAAACTGGCACATTCTATTGATAATTTGTAATGGTTACACACCTTTTTATTAAGAAGTTGTCATGTTGTTAGTTACAATATTGACATCATTTAGTTAATCATTTGTAGCTTAACATGTTCACAACTGCACATGTTATATAAATAAATAAAATAAATTAGCAAGGTATTTTAAAATAACTCATATCTCTTTATCTAATCTCTGTTAACCATTCCATTGTAATAATCCAAGTATACGTTAAAGAATTGTTTAATTAAATACAGTATCATTGTTATACCCTTGGACTACAAGTGAATGGTGAATTATTTTAAATTAACACCCCCAAAACCATAATGTTAGCCATAGCTCAACATGTTTTATGTTTATCTTTAGTGTTGTTATAATTTTAATTTTAACAAGTGCTCTGATGGTGTCAATCTATTGACGAAACATGTGGGCACAAGAATTTTATGAACACACATTCTGAATTAGGTAATTATAAAGAACAGAGTCCTTGTCGATTTTTGTTCATAGTAGATACATGGCTAAGAAACAAATAGATGATCGTTTTTCTCAGTGGAAAATTGTAAAAATTACGAAAATGAGGAAAAAAAGAAAAATATTCTCTTCCATAATCATAGCAATATGTGTACTCAAATTGTGCAGAACTGTGTTCTGATTACGGTTTTTGCAATCAAACCCTTATTAAGCATGTTAGCGCTGGAAATGTGCCGGTTTCAGTAAGGTTATGTTTTGTTAGGATAAGGCTTGGTTAGGTTTGGGTTTGTAAGATTAGGTAGGTTAACCTAACCAAGCCTAATATATCAATATAACCAACCTAACTCTATCCCAACAAAACATAACCTCACTGAAATCCGCACATTTCAGGCACTAACATGTACTTAATAATGGTTTGATTGTAAAAACCTTGCCATATTCATGATCAGAGCAAAATTCCACAAAATTTGTGTACCCACTATATTTATGAGGAAAAAAATGTTTTCCTGTTTTTCCTAGTTTTCGTAATTTTCCAGCTTTTTCGCTGAAAAAAAACCAATCATATTCTTGTTTCTTAGTTATGTGTCTACTACAAAACAAATTTTAGGCCGAAAAATCTACAAGACCCTTGTTCTATAAAATTACCGAACAGAGGTAAAGCCTATTTAATAATTGTATATTTTTTTCAATCTATTGAAAATAAGTGGTTTGACTCAGTTCAACAATAATTGATAACTTAACAAACTTGAAATGTTAAAAACATTAATTTTACATGTTTTAACCTTACTACCACCTTCACAACTACCCTGATGGAACAATATTTTTCAATCCAGTAAAAACTAATTAGAAAATACAAATAATATTAAAACTAACTATATAATTAATCGTTAATGACAAGAGGGAAAGTTTCACAAAATGTTTTAAATTATAAAATTAGTTCCAAAGGTACATTTTACAATTAAAACATAGTACATAATACACATGTACTGTATACTGAAATATTTACAGCTGCTAACTTTGATGGTATGTTTACGCATTACATGTTCTTTCTTTCCATCTACGCTTAAAGAGTTCATATCACAAATGTAGCATACCTAAAGTTTATTTCCATCATGACCTTGCAAACCTTTAATTACAAATCTTTTTTTCCTAGTGAATCAAGCTTTACACGATGCACAACCAAACAAAAGCAATTCCTGTAGCGTTTGTGTGTTCCTTTAAATGGCTGACATCTTTACATTTTAAATCACAGAGTTGGCACAATTGTGTGCGGTCACCTATGGGGTTCCACATGTGTAAATTAATTGTACCCTTGTTATTAGTTGAATATTAATACACAGAGCAGAGAAGAGGTTTCTTTTTAGAATGGATCTCAATATGGTGATTTATGTAACAACTGTGTGCAAACCAGCAACCTCTCGAATGACTTTTACCGACTTTCTGACGCATGTCCTCTGTCAAGTGGACTGCTTGAATCCTTTTTGCATACATGTCAAACATATGGGGCCTCACCAGTATTAATACGCTTGTGTATATGCAAACAAAAGTTAGATGAGCAACAGAACAAACATTCAGTATATGAAAAGGTTCAGGAAGGTGAATTTGACAACATTATTTCTGAGCATTGTTTTCTGAGTAATTTAATTACATTCACTAGATTTTTATATATTAGCATTCTTACGTACTTTGTGATGATGATTTAACAGCTGATATCTGTTAAATGCAAACAGAGCATTTATATACACCTTTTCATGATTTACTTAGATTGGATTCCTCTCGTTAATTTGGTAGTTACATTGGCATATAAATATGTAATGGTTATTTTGTACACTTTGGAAATAGATTTCTGAAAAACTTTCTCATTAGGGTTCACTCACTTTGTTTGTTAGGAAAATAATTTACACAAATCTATTTTAGACCAGTATCACTTGTTAGAAAGTACTGATGTCTAAGCTAGGGTATCTCATTTTACTTTAGTAGATCTGGTAAGCAATGAATACAGCAGAATCTCAGTAGTCTTAACTAATTGTAGCTGAAACCAGTTTGGATTAACGGAAGTTTGACTAATGGGGTAATTTGGTATGCTTAAATAGAGCTCCTGCGCATTTCATAATTATTAAATAGACACAAATTATTACAAAATACAATAACAGCTCATATATGAAAACAATACATATGATTAATTATGTTTTGGTTAACGTAATACTATCAGGCGTTTCTAACAAACCTGTGACCCATGTAGTTAACTGCAAGGTCAAGAGGGCAATCTACACAGTCATCAACCATGTCACTTCTTAGTTTATGCAATCAGTTGTAAATTGAGCTATGTACTTAATACATATGTGAGTAGAGTACCTTGAATCATATTGTATTTTTTAGCTATGATTATTGGTGTGATTTTTGTCTTTTATTTTATATAATGTACAGTAATAATTCTGTTTGTCTGATTTTCATTGTTATTTCCTCATCTTTTAGTTGCACGTTTTACCTGAAATGTTAGCAAATTTTAGTTTGGATTATTTGTGTTTAAGGGTTTGTGGGATTTTGACTACTTTGAATCTTTGAATTTTAAATACGCTACAAGAATGTTGTAATGAGCTGTACGATTGCATAAGCTACAAGAATATTAGTTGCCCTTTTATAGCAATTTTAAAATATTTCCCAGTAATTTAGGAACAGTACACATTCATGTAAATACCTTGTTAATTGGGTACACAAATAAGCAACCAGTTGAAGAGCAAGTAGAAATAACTCTTTGAATTTATTATGATCCATCACGACGTGCGTTGGCTGGGTAGGATTCTATTCATAATCCACCTGTAGGTACGTGAAACACCTCATGTACTACTGTCCATCCACCTCTCGTCAATTAGTCTGAGAGTTTGTCCAGGAACATAGGTGAGTGAAAGTACCTCCTCTAGTAAAACTAACAAACAGCTACATCTCTTAACTGTCCACAGGAGCCAGTGGTGGACAAACTCAGTGACTAAGGTTTTGGCCATCCACCTCAGGTCAATTAGTCTTTACAGTTTGTCAAGGAACGTGGGCAAGTGAAAGTAACTCCACTAGTACACCAAGCTACTCCCATGTAGTACTAATGGCTACATGGGAACATCCCTTTGCCGCCACGCCTCACACACGCCACTTGCTCTACCTTGGCTCCCATACAATGACTGACCAGTGTAAGATGTCTGTTGGATGGGTAGGAGGGTATGTCAAGCCTTACTTTGGGACCGGTGCATCAATATTGCGCACACCAACCCTTAATCCCCAAAAGGGTTCCCCAACCTCCTCGCCGCTATTGCGCACTTGACCCAAGCAGGTACCTGAGTCCTCAGCGTTCACCGTAGTAGCTCTGGAATTTGTCACTTATGCCTTTCTTACGATTCACACCGGTTCAATTTTTGAACATCAACGTCTTACCCCAACTTT
This sequence comes from Stictocephala bisonia, assembly GCA_035578905.1. Lineage (NCBI taxonomy): Eukaryota > Metazoa > Arthropoda > Insecta > Hemiptera > Membracidae > Stictocephala > Stictocephala bisonia. The sequence continues at coordinate 27,929 of JAQJVL010000435.1, forward strand.
AAACTCCTTGGCTTGTTACAGGATGATGAATAGAGCCTGTGTTCTGTTTTGGCCCCTGTTTTGGTATGTATTTGTACCCCTCTCTGCTTATACTACAATAACGAGCATGAGTATGAGCTTGCACAATATTTTCTGTTGAAAACACAAGAAATATTTGTCTACATACTCTTGGATATAATAATAAAGTACAATGTTTGGGATTAATAGTTAAAATATTTTAATTAGTCTTTCAAAATTATTGTTGTGTAGTTTATGTAAATGAGATGACATTTTGTCATGGGTCAATAGATAATCCTTATTGAGTGAAATGTGGTACTGTGATTTTGTATCAGCTAATTATTTTGTTTAAAAAAAAATTAAAGTTTGCTTTGTTTGATATATTTTTGACTAGTAAATAATATTTGTTTAATAGGGACAGGACACAAATTGTGATGAATACAGTTATTCTATATGTATTGTATCTTAGGTGACTCTTGGAATGTGGTAATAAGTATAAAGGCCTTGCAATACAAAGAAATTAAAAAGAAATGAAAAATTAATAAAGCCACAGTTCCTTAGCTTACAAGTCGTCCCGAAAACTTGCCACATAGATTGGTTTTAGAATTTCGTCCTGTCTGACACATGATCTGATCCTTGTTTCATTAATAAAGCAGTTTAATAATATAGTATATCTTATTTAAAAAATATGGTTGAACTTCCTATGAATAATTTATGTATTGAATAAAAAATAATCAAAGTAATGTATATTTTTTGTTTGGAATTATTAGAAAACATACTATAATTTTAAATTTATTTATAACTAGTAAATACATATTTATAGTAAAATATATTTCTTATTTAATCGCGTAACATATGCAATAGTATAGCATTGTTCAGCAATGTGTGGGCCCGATAATGAGGAAACTCTGTAAACACGATACATTTTTTATATATTTCTCTTGATTTGATTAATTTTTTTTTCATTAGATTGTTTTTTTTTTTATTGTGATTGTTTAGATTGATTGATTTTTTGTTGATTGATTGATAGATAGATTGATTGATTGTGATTGATTTTTTTTTTTTAGATTGTTTTTTCATAAATTTTTTATTCATTAGAAAAAAAGATAAAAAATAAGGCAATATACATAAGGTCTCTAGGAAATTAATTGTTGTCACTTTATACACATTTTATAGCATGTAGGATAGCAAAGTGCTACATGAGATATGCCTATAAATAAAGTAAGTCTACAATCACAACAATAATGCGGTCTAACAAGAAGAGCTCACTGCACTTGAATATTTATATATTTTTAAAATGCTTAAAATCCATGGAAGCAGACAAATATGTGTGGCTAAAAACAAAAAAGTTCCCGAAATCCGAACTAGAACTTACAATAAAAGTTTACAAGAAATCCCCTGAGTTCAGCACCAATAAATGCGTTTGGCATTTCTAGCTATAGATTGCTTAATATTTTATACATAAAAAGACAACACTTAGCAATTTTTTTTATGTTTATTAAGATTGATTTCGGTCTCGTAAGACCATCTTCAGCTGTACAGTAAGGTTTATTAACTTCATATGGTACAATATCAGACCAAAATCGATCTTAATAAATGCATGTTGACAAATCAGTTGTTATTCATTTTCACCTTTGCTTAACCCCTAAGAGTTCTCGCAAGAGTAGGTGCGCAATAGTGGTGAGTCCGAGAGGTGTCCTTTCAACCAAGTGTGCTATATCTGTGACTACCTGAATTTTAGTGTGCAATAGCGGTGCGCTCTTTGGGACATGTTCAAATCAGGTATATGACTTGAAACCGCAGATATCTAGCATTAAATCACTTGTAAATATATTTATTTTTTAATAAGCTATGAAAGTTACTTATTCCATTAAAGCTGATATGGCTAACACACATATTCTAATTTGTATTTCCATACCAAGGCAGAATTTCAATAAGATTCCTGAAGAGGTAGGACTTTTGAAGCTCTATATTTTCTAAATTTTACAGAATTGTCTTTAAAATTGTAAAAATTCAATTTACAAATACAAGTTAAAATTGAATTTGCTTCTTTTTTATTGAGTTTGAGTTAGATTATTAAGTTACTGTCTGTTTAATTGCATTTATAATGAGGGATATAATTTGTTTATGTGTCATTAGTTTGTATAAAATTATCATACAAATTGTTTTCTGTGCATTTAATACCATACAACATATAGATTCTGTGTCTTAATATTTATAACAAAGATTACTTAAACATTGTTTATTATGTCATAAAGATCAAAAACTTATTGTTCTATGTTCAATTTTTGCTAGTAAACATTTATTTTCATTTTTTTTTTTTATCAGTTGAAAATAACACAAATCAACATAAAGTAATACTGGCACAGTATTGATTAAGTTATTTCAAAGTGGTTAAAGTACTATTCCAACATTAAATAAGCTTATGAATGCACATATTTTATAGATAAGAAACATTTATTTTATAACAACAATTAGCAAGCAACATATATAATTAAACATTTTCTGGGAAATGTTCTCATTTACACCAACAAGAAAATATGTTTGGAGTATCACTAACACACATAATAAAAAATAATAACTAAAAAAAATTAAAATAAACAAATAAAAACCTAAGCATTAAACCTATCTGATTGATCAACAAGACAAAAAACTGTAACAAATTAGCATTCAAAGTCCAACAATATTTGAAATAGATACACTTTTTTAATTACTAACTGAAGACAATTCTTTGGCATTACTTACAAATATTTTCAAATGTTCTGTCATGTGCAACTGCAATGAAATGCGTCGCTTGAAAGTGAGATTGCAAGTGTTACATATGTACTGATTCGGAAAATGCATATATTTTACATGATTCTTTAAAGATAATCTTGATTGAAATGATTTCGGACAGTGACTGCAATTAAACGTAACTTGTTCTGACTGTTGATGGTCCAACGATTTTAAGCTCTTGCTGGCATTTGTGGCAATTTCGCTTGCAACAGTAGACATCATAGGTGTAACCAACTGGTTTCCTGCAGTGTGAGAAAGCATATGTTTATTTAGCATTAGTTTGTAGGCACACTTATACTCACACAAATTACACGTATACCGTTTCCCTCCATCGTTGTGCTCATCCATATGCATTTTGAATATAATTTCCCGCTTGAAAGTGATGTCACAATATTCACATTTGAATTGATTGTGTATATGGATATTCTTAATATGTCGCTTCACCGCATCTCTTGTGTGGAAACTCTTTGTACAGTGATCACAGCTGAATGGCTTTACATTGGAATGTCTCTTCAAGTGTGCTTGCAAACTCTCGTTAGTTTTCGCTGTGTACTCACAGAGACTGCAAGAGAAGATTTTCTCGCCAGTGTGGCTGAGCACATGCCTTTTAAGCAGTGCACTGTAAGCACATCTGTAATCGCATAATTTGCACATATAAGGCTTTTCGCCAGTATGCTGCCTGATGTGTACTTTAATGTGATTTTGTTGAGTTGACCTATAATCACAGAAGTCACAGGCGAAAGGCTTCTCGCCTGTGTGAACCCGTAAATGCTTGTCCAGTGCACTTTGCTTGCCACACTTCCTTCCACACAACTTACAATCAAACGGAGTTTTTAAATGTGTGATTCTACGGTGTTCTCTCAGATAACTTGCATAACTGAAAGTGAGTCGACATTCGGGACAATGGTACGGTTTCAGTCCTTGGTGCATGTATGTGTGTTCCACTACTTTTCGTTTTTCGTTCGAACTATACTTACAATGTGGACATTTAAAGTGTTTAACTTGTTTTGTATCACCATTTTCATCCACGACAGAAACAGCTTTTTTCAATATGACAGTCTGGACAAAAATGTGTGAACCTTCTTTGGTGTCCTGAATTTTATCATTTATATTACTTGTTTTGTCCACATCGCTTGATACATTCTTAAGGGAAATATTCTTAGAAATGTCTGCTGATTTAAAATGATCTGAAATAAAACAATTACCGCTGTAATTTTTATATAAAATTATTTGAGAAAACCTTTACACTAAAAATACAATACATTGATATTAACAGGAAAAAACAGTTTCTATCCATTATTTAAAAATGCACTTAAGGAATCACTGGCTGATTTCTTTTTAACATGTACACAGATTTGACAACATTAAGTTGAAAATTTGTTTTTTCTACACAACTGTCTCACTAAAACAGTAAACACCTCAAGTACCGGTGACCACGAGGGACTCAAGTTGACAGTGAGCACCACTGTGGTATGAAGTCAACTACACCAGCGGTGCGGTTAAACAACTACAAAGGGGTTTAATTTTGTTTAAATTATGGCTTCATATTTTACCCTGTCACTCGCTACACTTATGGGGGTTTTTGGGAGTTAAAAATACATATTCACTTACAGTTTTGTATAAAGTGTAATTTGATTGCTATGTATTGGTTTTCTCATACTGATTTTATTGTGTTATTTTGTTATGGGTTAAATCACTTTATTTCCTATACTGTCCTTGTTCTCAGTTTCAAAATTGAAATGGCCATAACTGAGGACAGAGTTTAACTTTTGAGATCCAGTTTGAGCGTTTAATGTTTCTTTAATAGACCTTAAATTTCATATCAAACCCACCCGCCCACCCATACACGTACAGTGGTATTGACCCACACACCCATCCACCCATACACTTACAAAGGTATTAACCGACCGACCCACCCATTCACGTAGAGTGGTATTGAATAGCCTCTCCTGGGAACTCCGCAATTAGCCCCTTTGAGCAACTCGGACTGCAGCCTCATGGGTAAACTAATTAATTTAATTAGTTAAAAATTAAAACCATCTATAATTTAATTTTTGTTGTTGTTAAAACAATAGCAGAAGTTTAGAAATATTATCAATGATTCTAAATAACAGCACATTGAACCAATATGGTTTTACGAGTGCTGTTGATATCTTGTATCAGACTATGAGAAATTTTTTTATTAAATTTAAAAGAGATCTCTTTACAATTTCTTTTCTCTGATATTTAATTACTAATTGAAGGCCATTTTGTTACTACCAAGTAGTCTAATGCCAGTACTTAAACATTATATAGTAAAATAACATAAGGCACTTTAATTCCACAAAGCTTCAGATATACTATAACAGCTAAAGTTAAAAAAGGAAAAATGGATATAAATAAAGGCTACAGGTTTAATAAATATGTGTATATTAAACATTAAAAAAAATAATTTAGCTCAAAATACTAACTTAGTTCACAGAAAGGTTTAATGAAAGATACAAAAATGACAATCAGTGCCAGAGCAGTGTAACATTTCCGCTGCGTCGCCCAACGCCACAAGCATATACACGCAGCTACCGTTGAACCGAGCGGTTGTCATTGTCCACCGCCTCACCTCTTTAAAACTGTGTATTTAGTTGTTTTTATCATTACTTTAGTTTAATATATGTTAGTTATTTATTAGTTTTAAGTGTCAATATGAATAATTCAGACAATTCTGATTTTGTGCAAGGTGTACTAAATACATCGTATTCAAGTGCTTTATGTATTTACTTATTTTTTATTATATGTGTTATGTTCAGGCCTTGTCTTTATCTGTTTATGTACATGTAAATTTATTCAATTATACATTTTTTATTAATAGTAATAATATTTTTTATTGATTCATATAAGTGATTATGCCTGAGGCTTACTTTCAAGTAAATGTTTGCTTATTTACATATTCATATACAGTATAAGGAAAAAAGGTAAAATAAAGTTTCAAAATGTTATCATCTTTTATTTTCCTGTACAGAACAAGAAAAACAAATGAGTAACTAAACAAATTAAGATTTTTTTTTTTACAATAAATAAGCACTTAACCCTTTGCACTCCGGACAACAATTTTTAGTTGGTGTCAAAAACTCCAGTCCATGTTAGAAAAGTACTAGCGAAAAACTCCAAGCCTATTTTGCTAATTTTGTAAGGGTTTCATAAAAAATCATAATTTAGTTATTTCATAACTTAGAACTATGATTTATGTTTTGTTTTATTTGTTGTAACAATCTACATGCAATAAAAATAAAAAAAATAAAAATAATTTATAATTGTGTTTTCTACTTTAGTATAATTTATATTTAAAATTTTTTATAAATTGAGCCCTTATAACTCAAAAAAATACATTGACCTTATAAACCATTGTTATCATTTAGTTCCTTATATAATTACAAACTTGTACGCAAAATTTCGTGCACTTATCTTCATAAATAAATCCATGATAAGCAACTGTTGAAATCTTGACAAACTAGAAATTTCGCTTATAAACAGTATATTATGTACTCTGATCATCTTTGTTTCTGAAGCACCAGTCACATTTATTTCATTTCTCCAAATGATGAATTAGTAATGATAAATGTTAAATTAGTAATGATAAATGTTAAATTAGTAATGATAAATTAGTAATGATAAATGTTAAATAATACAAATATATATTTATTTATAAAATTGTTATTGATAAACGTCACTAAGTCAAAATTCGTAAAATAATACAAATTGTTAAACAGCTGATAAAATGAAACATTATTGAAACTTGAAAAAATATAATTGCATTAAAAAATATATCAAACAACATACGCCTAGAAACAAAAACAAAACATCGGAAGATTAACGTAAACAACTGACCCTCCCACGCAAACACCATGTGACAGTGTCAGTCATTTCACGTGCCCAAACAGCTGATAAAAACCATTCAATAGAGTGGACTATAAAGTACTACTACGTTAAACTATAACTATTGAAGATTGTTATATCGTAATTTGAGTGCATTTAGAAAGTTTATAAAGCCAGCAAGAGGTATATTTTGAACGTCCAAAATATTGGGCATCGGAGTTTTTGGAACATTTAGCGATCGTCCGATATATTGGACGTCAGAGTTTTTGGCCTGAACTCGAACATCCAATATATCGGACGTCGGAGTGCAAAGGGTTAATGGAAAATAGGCAATGGATAAATGGCGCTTTATGGGTTAAAATTATGGAAAGTTTAGAACAAATCTAAATTTTCAGAACATTATTATTGATGTTCCTCACGTATCCAACTTCAGAGATACCCATGATTTGAACAAATAAATTTTATCTTTTATGTATATTTCCGTATGTATATGGGTGGGTGGGCCAAATATAGTCTGCTCCTTCTAAAGGTATTTTTAGACCAATCCTATTGACCAAGATACTGCGACCATGCAGGACACGCTGAAATAACAACAGGTCTTCCACAGTACATCGCGCTGAGAGTCAAAAGGTGAAATTATCAACGTATGTCCAGACTATTAAACACTGGAAACCTGAAGACCCGCCCACCCATACACATACAGTGGTATTGACCCACCCACCCAACCATACACATACAGTGGTATTGACCCACCCACCCATACACATTCAGTGGTATTGACCTACCCGCCCAGCCATACACGTACAGTGCTATTGACCCACCCACCCACCCATACACATACAGTGCTATTGACCCATCCCACCCACCCATACACATTTAGTGGTATTGACCTACCCGCCCAACCATACACGTACAGTGCTATTGACCCACCCCACCCACCCATACACATTCAGTGGTATTGACCTACCCGCCCAACCATACACGTACAGTGCTATTGACCCACCCCACCCACCCATACACATTCAGTGGTATTGACCTACCCGCCCAACCATACACGTACAGTGCTATTGACACACCCCACCCACCCATACACATTCAGTGGTATTGACCTACACGCCCAACCATACACGTACAGTGCTATTAACCAACCCCACCCACCCATACACATTCAGTGGTATTGACCCACCAGCCCACCCATACACGTACAGTGGTATTGACTCATCCACCCACCCATACACATACAGTAGTATTGACTCACCCGCCCACCCATACACATACAGTGGTAATCAATACTATTGTTTGCTTATGGGCTGTACGGGTGAGCAGATGGGTCAAGATAATTTTAAAACCTAACTTAGCTATTAGATGGTTGTATAGTTTAAAACAGGAGTATAAAGGCGATTTTTCGATCAAGGCTGTACGGTGAACGTGATGCTGCAAATGGAAATTGTTCTATTATTTATGCACTGTCTGTAATTCCTACAATTATACAATTAAAATATATATTATCATACAATTATAATAATACAAAAGGAACTTGTTGTGGACAGCCTCTAAAGATTTATCACAATAACCCCAATCACCATTCTATACAACAGTGGTGTACTCAGTGGCAGCTCTAGTGTATTTTTGGGAGGGGGGAATATCACAGGAGGGTCTGAAAGTATATAATAACCCCCCTCCCCCCAAATTTGGGACTACTTAAGTTTTTTAATTTAAGATTTGAAGCATGCATTTTTATCGATGTCTTAACACTTTAAAGATTCGTTGATACCATTCTAGATAAAACAATTTTATAAACACATAAACCAAATATTTTAACCCAAAGTTAGAAGCAAATTTCAAAACTATAAATTACCGGAACATGTAATTAAATTTGTTTTGTATTTTCATATTGAGTTGTTTTTATAAAGAAGCTGCACACAAGGGTAAAAAGACAATTACAATATATACACATTGATATATATAATACAACTGGATTGCTGGCCGAGTGGCGGGCGCGTGGTCCAGTCGCTGTATAGGCAATCCACACGACTGGTGGAATTACATTGGAAATCCCATAAGGCATACTTTCTAGGCGTTATTATTTAGAGTCTAAGGCACAATATAAAATGCTACCTTCGCAATAGAGGATCATATTGTCATGACAATGTTTATACAACATACCTTGATATTTATTTACTCAAAAATTAAAGGTTGTAAATAAAGAACGCTTTATTTACTGTACCATTTTCAGATAGATAACAAGTATATTAAAATGTTATATATATATTGAAAATGATCAATTTTAACTTTTACAAGTCACTTATACTACAACAATTATCTTAAAGGTCACTAAACAAGATTTTTTTTATTTAGTTCTTAATGTAGCTATTGTTTGTTGGCAATTAATGCATTGATATTTTTTATTTAGCAATGGAGATAAAAAATATTTTACATGTCATGAACGCTATATATTTTATTACCTTAACTACATGACTATCTTCATCAATATTGCTGTTCCTAACATGGTCTCTGTAATGTAGCTAATGTATTGCTGTAAAACTCCAAAACAGTTAATCCCACCCTTTTGTAAATATGGAACACGTGTTCTGTATTTAGTTATTTTTATACACCTTACACACGTAGGCCTACAGTATATTTTGTAGGCCTATAGATAATATGTACATGTACTGTCTTAATTATTTTGTCATTGTTGTTAAACGTTAGAGTACTTTATAAGTTTTTTTTAGTTTATCTGTCTGATTAAATCTTAATACAGTAAGACTTGATAATTCGGCACTTGATAGTGAAGGGAACACCCGATAGTTCGGCAGGTCTCTGGAATCTCAACTTCAGAAATTATGTACAGTACATATAGCAGTCGGGAACGAGTAGTAAGCATCGGAAGCGAGTTAAAAAAGACGAGTAAGCGAAAACAACTGCCCGAGATGATTGCTTCTGAGTACAGTGGCGTTCGTGAGGCGAGTATAATATATAATCTGACGAACTCGGAGCTTCGATAATGCTCGTGCTTCTCTCCACCTCGAAAACGCATGGTGTCGTCTGCTATCAGACGACTGTCAGCTGTCACTCTGTCTAAATAGCGAAATGCCAATCGCCATTTTGACTGCGTTGTTGATGTTTGTCATTCTTTTCAGTGGAGTGTCTGCATACACATTGTATGTTAGGCCACAATAGGGGATGAGGAAGACTATGATTAAAATCTATATGGCAATTAATTATTGAAATTGTTAAGTACATTAGAACAGTAAACAATTTTTCATTTTTATATTGTTAAAAAGCAATTCATGTATGCATACTGTTCTGAATTGTTAATAAAATATATCAATAACAATATTTACAAAATATATTCCAACTGTTACTTATTTTTCCCTGTTTTACCACTTTTTATTTAATAAACCTTGATAATCCGGAAATTCTGATAATCAGTCAAATCCCCAAGCGTGCCGAATTATCAAGATCTTACTGTATACTGTTTATTTGATCAGTTTTACGCACAGGCAAAATGCCTATGTAAAAATTTGTCCCACAATGTTAAATGCTTAAATTGATTAATGTAAACTTAAAAAGGGAAATTGATTTTCTTTCTTCCTTTCCTTATAGCCCTAACTTTGGGCTATAAGTTTTAATGTTAACAAAAGATAAATAACAATGGATTTTAAAATTAGACAATTTAAATTGATTGTGATGGATGGTATACTTTAGTTTGCTTGAAAACAGTAACAAATATATAATTTAAGTATAGTTTACTATTTATTTACAAAAATAAAAAGATAACTACTTAATAATGAACGGACATTTAGTTTTTCACAGAATGACTGAAACTAAATGTCATTAGTTGTGGGTGTCACAGAAACATACCATTGCACCCTAAAACATCACAATTATTATTATTTATGCCTCTATAAAACACAGAGAGTTCAGAGTCCTACCAATTGGGGGAGTAGCGCCATGCTGTTTTTGAGGCAAGCCTCCTTGCGGGAGTTGGCAATCCAGTTCTCTTATATAGATCGTTGGATGCACATACTAATACTACATTTTGATTTTAGTACATAATCACATCACATGTAAAATACTTTTAGAAAACTTCAATTCATAAATTAACTTCTCACAAAAAGTAAAGAACACCAGGAAAGAAACTATCATCAGTTCAACACACTACCGAAAGTGTCGACGGGGTATCTACAAGACGCGGGACTCAGCAAGTCGCTGATGACCTTGATGTTTTGGATGGATAGACAAGTCCACGCGAGCAAGGTGGCTTGTGATTCGTGTAGGCTCGTGGAGAGACTAGACCGGCTAATTTGTTTCCAGTCTAGATGCATCATATTTCATAACTATGGTCTTTACAAAAATATAAATTGCTATCACGCCATAAAAAAATTGTATTTCCTATTACTAATGAAAATAATATATTAATTTCTAAGATTTATGGTCTAAACATTATTTTCCTGAAACAATTATTTATTTCAGTATGATGGTTATCATTTTACGATAGTAAGAGGTAGTGGTGGAAAGAAGTGCTGACAGAAAACTAATGACAACGTCCGAGAAGAAATGAAAACTTTAAAAAAACCGGTAACAGATATTGACAATTTAGATGCAGACGAAATTAGGCGCAATTTGTATGAACACTTAATGAAATCAATTCACTGTTGTAAGAAGGATATACGTGGTTTATCACAATAGATTACCAAAACTATCTATGTGTTTAAATTGTGTATAAATAAACTTAGTTGACATCTCTTTGGGTTGTAAATGCTACCAATACCTAATATGCTAATTAATTACTTTTTAATATCATGAATGAATTATATTTTTATTATATTAATGTTTTAAGAATTTTGTATTCAGTATATTTTCTGAACAGGTAGTCCTACATTTGAATTATAAAATCTTACAGCATATGTACTTTTCATTTCATTCTGATTTTACTTTATTGCACAACTCAAATTAATAGTCTTTATAAGTTAAAATTGTCTGATTGACTTTGTTTTTTGAAAATTCTAATTAGTTAAATCAGCACTTCCCAGTTAAACACTAAAAAGTTTCAAATTCGCATAAAAAAAATTTTTTTTTATGTTTATATCTTCCTAAATTCTTCCCGATTGTGAGTCATTAGTAGAGGCGCGTATGGACTTAGTAGGTCGTGTAGACAGTAGCAAGAGCCGAGACAGGCTCGCGTTGTGCCGAGCTAAAACCCGTTGATGTTTCATGATTTACCGATAACTGACTCGGGGTGGCCTGGGCTGGTACAAGATACACTGAACTAGCTCACCACATTGCAAACTGCTTGTCTTCTTTGTAATATTTGCCAGTAGTACTATAGCATTTTATAAGCAATGAATTTACAATAACCAATTTAAAAGATTTTTTACACGTCTCATTGTCCTCCTCGAGGTGGGCATGCCCCCCTCTGAAGCCGCCACTGGGTGTACTTAATATGATTCCAGACTGGGCACAGTTAAGTTCTATAGTCACATAGGACCCTTCGTTAAGAAAGAATATGGCACTGCACATGATAGGACCCAAGTTTAACCTTAAAAATAGTATATTGGGAGATCAACTTGAGGTCCATGTGAACACTGAGATCAGATACTGTACCCTTGGTTCAACTCTGGAGTTGTTAGTGTAGTTTGAAATGTAACACGACTTCATCTTTGTCTTAAATGAAACAACGTTTCTCTTTCCTTGATTCAAGGGCATAAGATTAGCAGCAGCTGACTTAACAGCTGACTAGTTAGCTGTTTTAACCACACAATGAAGCTTTTTAAATCGTCAGCAACAGGAGCGTAGTTTGTCAGAAGGAATGTCATTAGTAAATATTGTAAAAATAAGGATCCAAAATTAGAATCACAATATTTCTGTTTTATTTTCTTTCCTGCATTTCCTGTTGTAACTACAATTGATAATAACATTCGTCATATTATGCTGATGTTTTAATGTCATGTTCAATATTTTAAGTTGTTGCAATTCCATAAGAAACCTAGTAATATTATATAGAATAAATTAACGCTCATCCTTGTTCTAAAAGCTTAATGTCATCTCATGTTTTCGAAGCGTGGTAGTTTTGCAAAATCTTGTGAACATAATTTCAGAAAAATGCTAAGAGAATCACTGACTTTTAAATTACATATACCGTTATGTTGTATCTCTTATGTACCATCTTCAGATTTGTTTTTAAAAGCATTTACATGATCTGCACAAGGTAACATGAATTTAATGTATTTATGCTAAACATTCAAATCAGATAATTGGCTTAAACAGTGAATCTAGGTTTACCACAGATTAGCAAAATAATAAGTTGTTTTTAAATAATACCTATGAATAAAAGAACGTGCCTTTAATTGCAAATTAATAAATTAAATAGAAGACAGACAACTGCACTGAACGTTGTATTAAATTTCCCCAATTAAAATATCTCTAATATCAATAATTTGCATTCTATAGCGTCAAAAAGAAAGATTGTAGAAAGTAGATATATTATATTCTAATATAAATAATTTAATACAGACATATAATGCAAGAAATAATGAAAATATACATAAATGTATAAAAATAACAAAATCATATACATTTATGCTATTTTTTGTTCATAAGGAGCTGATTATTTTTCAACTCCTTATGAAACTCTTCAAAGGACTAAATCAGAATCAAACATGTTCATATTCAGAATCATAGACAAAAGAAATATACATACTGGATATCGTGTTTGGCTTTTTACTATGAGCTGTAGCTACGCTAAATGAAAACTTTAAAACCCCTGATTGGTAATTATTCGTTTTTAGGTTCAACAATTCCTGAAACTATGGTGGTTGCTTAAACAAACAAATCTTAGGCTGAAGTAAAAAAAATCCCATATTTATTATTACAATGTAGTTTCTAACTGTACTCACAGTTCATTTTTCCTTCCAAAACCTAAAATTGTATTTTTTTTTTTTTTTTTTATCTAAATGTTTTGTAACTAAGAGTCTTTTGTACATTTTCTGAGATAAATATGAGCTAGAGTTTGAATAAATCCCAGTTGTTAATGTAAAACAACACTAATAACAGTCCCTCAAGATTTATCATTCACCCTGGTTGGACACTTTTCTCATCTGCATTACCTGACCTGGAAGTTATCTCACTGAAATAAAAAAACTGTAACCTATCGCAATTGGTTGTAAAAAAAAAGCGAATGCAATATTATATGTTTACCAGCATTGACTGGACTTCCAAATCCTAGAGTAATTTGGTGATATTAGTATCTCCTTTGGTAGTTTCAAGTAACAATCAATATTTTACAACTTAGGAAACCACTAAACACGGTTGTGAATGGTTGAAGAATTTTCAACACTATTAAATAAGTAAGATTTGACTTATTAGCATTAATAACAAATCAGCTGTTTAGGCTTGTTATTTAAAATGATCCTTTTAATATTGACCCTTATTTATAAGAAAAATAAATAGCTGACCTTTGGTGATAACATGGACAATTTTCAGTTGAAGTAAAAGGGATACAAATAATTATACAGTGTACAAAATAATCTACATATAATTTTAAAATTGGTTTACGATAACAAATCATAACAGAACACTTTGGTAAGTACATCAATTATAAGCATACAAATTAAATAGGAGAATAACTTGTAAAAAAATAACAATACTTAAACTATATGCCTTGGGTAACTTAATAAAAACATTCACAATAAAGACTTTATTAATATACTATATTAAATACTAGGCTGAGCTTAGTTATGTAGCTGTAGTTTGTTGTTGAGGATGACATTTCCTATTATGCAGAGCTAGGCCTCTAGGTCGTTTGAATCTTAAACTACACAGTTCACACTTGAATGGGAATTTATCTGGATGATGTTCATATGTATGTTTACTTAACGTCTTTGTATATTTGAACTTGGCATTGCAAACTGTACATGTCAATGATTCATTTGAATGAACATGAACTATATGAGCCTTTAGGGAATCTTTCCTAATACTTTTATAGCTGCAATTGTCACAGTGGTAGAATTTGTCTCCTGTATGTGTTTTGAGATGGTCGTTGAAGTTCCTCATCTGTTTTGTAACATACTCGCAATATTGGCAAGAAAATGTTTTTTCTTCGTGATGCTTGGCAAAATGTCTTTTCAGCAGTGTACTATAAGCACACACATAGCCACATTCATTGCACTTGTAAGGTTTTTCACCAGTGTGAGTTCGAAGATGTTCCTTTAAAGCTCCTCGGTGTCTGGCCTGATAGTCACAAAAATCACAAGGAAATGGTCTTTCCCCAGAGTGAGTGCGTTCATGTCTCACAAACGCACTTTCCTTCACAAATCTGCGGCCACAAAGTTTGCAGGAGAACTGTGCTTGGAAATCAGTGTGGTAAATGGTAATATGTTGTGTAAGGTAACTTTTGTAACGAAACTTTTTGTCACAGTGGAGACAATGGTGGATTTTCTCTCCCGTATGTTTATGAATGTGATCTAGCAAAGAGCTTCGCTGTGGAGCCTTGTAACCACAAATTAAACATTCAAAATTCTTGTAATGGACTTTGCCACTTTTCAAATCTGTAATTTTTTCATTTTTCCTTCGTATTATAAAGTCGGTGGCTAATTGGCTCTCTGAAGTGATAGAAGATAAACCATCGCTAGTTTCTATTCTTGGACTGGTAGATTTTTTTATATCTGAAATAAAAGTTTGCCTACTGTTACAATAAATTGAGTTATAATGATTAGTCACAACCTAGACAGGCCATCTTTGTGGCAAAGTGGTTAATGTAAACAATTAAGTGATATAAAAGAACAGAAACCTAAACTGGTTTCTTATGATACAATTTTCATTAGGCCTCCTATTTAAATAAAATTGTAATTGTTTCTTTACCAAGAAAAATATTTTCCTTCTTAATCATGCTAAGAAACATATTCAACAAAATAGTAGTTCAAGGGATAATTATTAAAAACTAAAAAACCTACATGTATAACAAAAAAAAACATATATTTTACTAAAAATATGTATTAAAGTATTAGTTTTTCTGTGATGTAACTTTGATAGTGGGCACATTATTTATTACATAAAATAGCAGAAATTGTTAATTACTTCAAGTAATTGGGACATCCGCTAGGTTGTTATATATTGCTAAATAACATAAATATATAGGATTGTTATATATTGCTAAATAACATACGCTGAACATGTTAAATTAAATTACAAACAATTTATTTATAGATTAATTCAGATATCCCCAATTAATAACATTGCATTCCCTTAATATGTTTCATGCATTCAATAGGAGATAAGATTTATATTATACTTCATCTTAATTGTTAACTGCTTATTCTTTGAAGATACAAATCTGATGGTGCTTACCCTTCCAATCTACATGTTTTTCAAACATTTATTATCAATACTATTTACAGATATCACTAAAAAAATATCCATTTTACTACATGTACGCCTATAGCAATATCTAGCTGATGGTTTACTATTGAGTTTGGTAATGAAAAAGGACTAATTTATACATTAAATAATAGTTCACCTAACTCAAGGAAGCATGTCTATCTGTTGTAGTTAAAAGCACAACTACAGTGGACTCGTGACTATCCGGATTAATGTGGCGGCGAACTAATCCTGATAGCATTATTTCTTATAAGGTGGAGTTCTGGGTCAAGTGGTCTGTGCGAAGTTGATAACCATTCAAACGTCAACAATACTTATATTTTGCATAATAGATGTCTGAACTTTGATATCAACTTATACTATAACTATGATATTATATTGATTCTTCACAAAAAATTGATAGGCTAATTCTAAAATGTAGGCTTGGGCATTTACTGTAAGAGTGTAAAGGCCTGTGTGTGAATTTTTAACTGCTCTACTGTACAAAACAGAAATTTTGATCAAGTTTTATTTTGACCAAGAATATAAAAATTGTCGAAGAAGTAAAGTTTTACAGAATACAAATGAACAAAATGTAACGACAACAAAATTAACTAACAATATTTATAAGCTACACTCAGTTCTAATAAAATGTTTAAACTGAATTTCTACAGTAAAAAATGTACAAATAATGTAAAATTGTATACAGTAAACCCAGGATTTAAGGTACCCCGATTTAATGTACTTCAGATTTAACGGACAGCTTACAGCTGTATTACAATATCTAAAATTCTATATATCACAGAATTAAGGTTATTAAGGAATTTTTATAGGAACTTTTATATACAGTACTTGACCATTTTAAAACAAGCCAGCTTCATAGCTTAGATCATCAGTGTCTTCTTCAGTGTCTTTTAGCCTTCTCTTGATCTGCTTTTTTTCTGTCTTGCTTGGGTTTTTTCCCTTAGGACGTAATCCATGGTGTGGATTTATTGTATAACCAATACAAATAAATATTGTATTGGTTATACAATATTTATTTGTATATTTTATTAATCTTTGAGTTAACTTAATAAAATTAAGCTGGCAGCATCACAGTTAGTTTTGATTAAGGTGTGGCAATCTCATAGCTTGAGGTGAGTTCACCCTGATTTAACGGAAAATCGGCTTTAACGGACTAGAGTCCGTCCCATATTGACCATTAAATCGAGGGTTTACTGTAGATTAAGAATTAGCAAAAAAATGGTAAAATGAAAAACATAAGAGCTATAAATGTATAAGAAGCAACTAATTTTATAATAGTCTTGGTAGAAAGCAAACTGCATGTTATATTTAGCACATGTAGGGGTTCCACCGGCAGAGAATCACTGCTCAGCTACCTTGCTTTACAACGTGACTAACTTCTGCCGGTAAGTATTCGTTGGTGTTAAGGAGAGCAACCAATAGTCATTGCTGCTAATGACGTAAAATGGGCAGAGCTTGCTATTGTGCTGTTATAACAATGTTTTGTTACATTAATTTTTGTTAATGAAAATATTTGGAAAAATACTTGCATTAGAAAATTAATTCAAACTCAATAAAATTTCAATCAAAATTTTGCAGTTTCCATAAAAATTTTAAATCTTAGGCCCTCAAATAAAAAGTAGATTTTTCCCATTAGAAATAAAATAACCAATATTTGTTACAAGATATTTTCATGTTGAGTCAGATCGAGATGTTTTCTACAATTTACAGGTTTTGGTGACGTTGTTAAGTTTGCTTCCTTCTCGAAGCTCCCTAATTGGTTCTCATCCCTTTTGTTCGCGGCAAAGTTCACGTAGAGAGGAGTGCCTCTTAAATGCTTCGTCGAACGGTTTTCTCAGCCTGTTTCGCCACCGCCTTTTGCTGAATTAAGTTTGCCACTTCTCTGAACCGTTCTTCAGTTACTGTTCGGAGTTCAACAATTTTCCCTCGGGAAGCTTTGAGAAGTTGTGCTGTGCCATGTAGTGTGAGTGTTTGTCTCATTGTGCGCGACGTTTACGTGTCGGGCAGTGCCTTTGGATTAAATCGACTGTCCTTTGGAAGCAATGTAAGTTTTTAGCTTGTAGATTGTTAGCTTTGTCCCCTGCACTTTTAGCTGTTCACACCAAAACCTAGTAAATGTTTCTTGGTTTTTCTTGTTCTTTTAAGTGCCGCACTTCTAGCGACATTTCTGTAAATGTTGTCAGAAGTCATATTTTAGTAATAAAAAAAAGAAATTTTAAAAATCTAAATAACTATTGGTTATTTTGCAGATTCCTGAAGCAGAATCATACATAAAATCATACATTAACAATCATACAAAATCGTAAAGAAGATATTAAATTGCTATAAATGTTTTGACACATTAAAGTTTTATTTTATTTTATTCCATTATTAGAGAAAAGTTTTTAAGTTTGGTTTTTAATTTTAAATTAAGTATTTTGAGAAGAAGCTTTTATTTTCATTTTGTTGAAAAGTTTCATTTTAATTTTATTTTCAATTAAATTTTACTAAAGAAGATAAAAAGAAATTTGTATTATTTGCTCCTGTGTTTGAGAAATTAAAAATAAACAAAAATAAATTTGTAATTATTCTTTTGATAATATATTACACTGTCAGCATGCTGCCTACCGTTCTGGTTCCCATGACAACTTTTTATGTAACTATACAGATGGGGGAGAATAGTTCTATGTCTGTCTTGTACCACTCTTTGTATCTCACTTGCACAAGTGCGTTGAAAAAGTCGCTTTCTAAGTGGCCTATGAATAGTCATTTCTAATTAAACACCAATATAGCAAGTTTAATTAGAAATTTGTTTTTGTGTGATACTCCTCTAAACAATTGCGTGCAGAGAAGGTCTTACAGGCACAGTTTGTCCATCGTCATTACCCTTCATTAGTGCAGACAATGCAGCAGAAGTATTTTGCTCTCTTTTATGAAGTTTTGGACGCACAGCCTTTCTTTGAGAGGTCCTTAGTTCAGCTGTTTTTCATTTCATTTTCTGATTCTACAGCTGACCAATAGCTGAACCAAGCTTTTCCTGAACTGCACTTGAGTTATTGGCTTTAACCAGTTTATCAGCTTAACATCTTTGCATAATATATATATATATATATATATTAATATATATAAATTGACCATAACAAATCCTTTTTTTAAATGTTAAAAGATTTTTGAAATTTTGAAGATGGGAAGATAAGTGCCCAATCTTATTCTTATTGGAAAGGACATGTAATTGGTATTATTGGATAACAAATTATATATTTATGATGTACAGAAAAGGTACAGTAACATCAACTTTAAAAACCAAAATTGCCTGTAAAATTATTCTGCCCATAACGGTAAGAATAATTAAAAATTTTGTACGGCATATCAAAATGATAAGGTTTTAAAAACCTTTAAAATGAGGTGTAACACGACTTATGTTGTCATTTAAAATCTCAACAGTTGAACCTGTAGCCCTCATTTTCAGGCACAACTTAAATTTGAAATGCGACAAAAACAATTTTGGGACGTTTACCATATGAAATTTATTAGGTTTATAGTTTATCGGATCGCTCTATGTTAAATGGTTCAACCACAGAAGAATGTGGCCTTGTGTTCTGAACACCCTGTTCCGTCCAAGACTGTTTGACTCAGTAGTTGGCAGTTCATTAGGCCATTTACTCGTCATTTCGGATTTGTTTCCTTTGTGTTTGGTAATCAGCATATCTACTGTTACTTAGGTGAAAGCCGGCTACTTTGGTTAGGATTTAGGTTCCAGGTTCTAAAATATTCTTCAAGGGCTGCAAGATCACTTGAGTGTTTCTTCAGTAGTTGTGAAGTCCTTGTGTTGACTAGCTAAAGCAATATCCACGTTGAATAAAATTGGAGCAACTAGACCTGTGGCAGACCAGACGTTAGGAGGCACTACTTAAAGAATTCAATAAGGTCTTGAATGCACCTCCTCCTTACACAGGATCTCCCACGTCAGAATGGTCGCTTGAAATCTCGAAACCCACCACTACGTACTGCTTTCCAGTTGAGCAGATCAAATTTTTGGATCTTTGCAATGCATTTACTTTTGGATCTTTATCCAAATATACATTGCAGTTTTTTAAAATTAACAAATGGTAGCTGACAACAAACAACACAATATATACATAGAGCATATGTGCTACGTACGCTTTTAATATCCCAGATAAACCAAGGCCATTTTTACTCATCTTACCTATCTATATAACTTCACCTTTCTTCAATTAAAAAAAATATTTATTAGGAGATATAGCTAAAAGCTTAGTCATAGCTGTCCCAGTCAAATAACAACTAATCTTAGTCTTTTTGTCTGGTAATTCAGGGCTGGTGAAATATCTGACTGTATGGACACTACAGCCAGTAGTATGGTCTGATTTGACTTTCTTGGTTATCGATTGACACAGAGCTGTGACAATTTGAGTGGTTCTTAGAGGAGTTTAGTTTTGTTAAAGTTCTTCTTTCCAAAGTAAGGAAGGAAACTGTAAATATAGCCATTTTTTTTTAATAAGAAATAACATTAAATTTCATTCCAAACTTAGTCGGTTTTAGGGTTGTACACTAGTCTCCCCTTTGGACGATTTGGTGCTTTCACAAACTGCAATCATATGGTTCATTGTATAAAATAATTTGTACATGTTTAACATCTGGATTAATAAGATAACTTGTGGGTCTATTTATTGCGTTCTTTTGATATTCATAAATTTTTGAAAAAACATCTTTGGTAAAAAAGCTGTTTTGTCTTCTCATTTTCAACTATAATACAAAGTAATGCCATAAAAAGGAATCAAGCCTAAAGATATTACATCTAAAAGAGCTTTCATCTCAGTGTCTGTAATAGGTGTCCATCAATTAATTTGATAATAAGAAGAAGAGAACACAGGTTTCCTTTGCTGAGCAAATATATTAGCTTCTTTTTTTATGTGCTTTATGATACTTTCATTAAGTAAAATAATTGAAAATATTCTATCGGTGATGCATTTTTCCTAAAACTGTTTGGCAGCACTGGTACTTGATTTACGTTGAATTGTAACATAATGGCAGTAACGGTCAATATCACTGCCATCACTCCAAACTGAGTCCAAAGACAGTCTGTGAAGCCTCATACCGGTTTCAATGTCACGGTCAGATTCACTTTCACTAATATTTCGAAGAATTACATCCTCAGCTTCACTTATCACTGGATCATCAGTGTCTGCACTTAAAAATATTGTGTCTATAGCCCCCGAAAAATATTTGTCAAAAGAGGGACAATCTTGATTTGCCATGATAAAAAAATAATAAAAAGCAACTAAACCATATTTGCAGTAATCACATAAAAACGAAAAAAAAGTACAGTATAGTATATTTTTCTATGAATTTTAGATTTTACCATTGTGCAACACTAGAAAACAGTAATAGAATACAACTAACTTATATTTACACAATTTACAAAACACCGAAAAATCCTTGACAAGATATCAGAACAAACGCACTAGTGAAACCGTTGAGTTTTCAAACCACACTGCAGACTGTCAGTAAGAAGACATGAATAGATGTTGTCAGCTGTGGCGTAGCGTCAGCTAGTAGACCGCCAAACATTTTGTCGTTGTTTACAGACGCTACCTAATTATGCGATCATCACATTTGCAAAATACAGTATCCCAAATAAATCTATTGTTGAATTATAAAACATATTATCATTTTCAATAACAATAAAAATAATTGTTGCTTCTTCTGATGTTATTGGCTCTATGACGAACTGACGACGTCGGCTTGTTAAGGTTAAGATTTTGTATCCTATATAGTGAAAAAACACAATAAACTAAAAAGGGTACAAACATAAAGGAATAGAAGAATTAAAGACCCAAAACAGTTGCACTTCACTATTGACAGCTGGTTCACTGACTCTGACCATTGGTACTAGAAACAACACTGCGTAGGAAACGTGGTGCCTACCACAAAATTGTGTAAATACAGAAGGGGCAGGGAATATAAAATGTTAGGCAAAATGAAGAGGTCGGGAACTGAACACGACTTCATTTGCAGCACTCTTATACTGCTACATTATTGTGTCATGTCAATAGTACTGCGAAATTTGTAAGTACTCTCAATGACAACCCTGATAATCGCAATCCGAATAGTTGCGAGGCCACTGTAGAGGCTCAAAAGTACTGATATTCAGTTTCTGTCACAATATTCTAGCCAGTAAAACTTAAAACATTGATTTGTGTTCAAAATAATTCAAATTAAATTTGCTATCCCTTAATGAACCTAATTAATATTTAATATTTGAAAAGAATTAAAAGAAAACAATACTGACCATAATATAAACATTAATTAAGTTCAAAATGTTCACCTTCTGAATTTTTTTTAGATTGTACTGTAGGGAGCATTAGGAATTATTTCAGGAAATGTAATATAAATGTAGCCAGTGTACATGGAAACAGCAGATTATTCTTATTCTTACATATGAGATTAAATATTACATTATTAAATATAAACACTGAGCAGAGACCAATTAAAATTAGTTTTACGGGTTGTTTTATCACTATCTGAATGGAATCACTTTTATTTATTGCATGTGTTCTTATTTTGAGTTTAAATTTATCTTCCATTATAGGTTTCATCAAAACGTTCTGCAAATTATTAGTATAAACTGTATGTGGATCCACATAATATCTTAATCTTAATACATGGGTAGTGTAAAATACAGTCAGTGAGGCTAAAAATATTAGTTAAGAAAATAAGCCAACTTTTTTTGCTAAAAATATTATTTCTATTTTGAGGCAGATTAACACTTAGATAATAAAATCTTAGCAAAAGATGCCTTGTAAATGCAATATGCAAAAAAGTAGTATTAAAAAGTAGTTCAAGTATAACAACACTAATAGCAAATATCTGTTACCTATTCTAAAGCTAACTTCATAATACCTCAGCGGTCACAATCTCAATCATGCACTATTGGGGAGCTGATGATGATTAGAGATGTTGATCACACCCAGTGATATCTTATGGAATGACAAAGTTTATTTATTTTTATTAACAATATTCTTTTACATTTCAAATACCTTATTTATCTAGATATTCAGAACTTTGCATACTAGAACTGTCAAGTTGAAATTTAAATGTTGCTTGATGACATTATCATTCATGTCCTCTGTGAAGAACTTAATAAAAAAAAATTAATAACTGCAACAAAATATGCTGTGCTTACCATGTGAAGCTCCAAGAACAGAGTCGGTTTCCATTCCTTCTTCTTTCTGAGAGTCCTGAAAGAAGGAAAACATGTAGATGTTTTATAGCTAATCAAACATTTTATAAGTTTAACATAACAATAATTAACAAAACATGCATTTAAATTAATTAAAAATCATGTATCGAACTGAATAAGATGATTCTGATTTTGTCAACTAGCCATTCAGTCACTGACCTCACCTCCCAAGATGAACAGATGGATGTCCGTCCACCAGTCAACTGTTACTGGCTTTCTCATTTTATTCATGCAGTTCCCCATTTTTAAAAACAGTTATGTCGTCTATTTTATTAAAAGTTTTACTAATATTCTATATTTCAATGGATTATCTTAAATCCTTGATATCATATTAGTACAGAATACACAACCTAACAAGGGCACAAAAATGGCATAAAATATAGATAGTAAAATTTATATGAAACAATAAAATATAAATTTTTAACGCATTATTTACACTTTAAAACTTTTTATATAGGCGTAAAATAACAAATAAAAATATGGTTGCACACAATGGAATCAACGAATGACTAAATGAATTTATTCCATCATAACCAGTACATAGTTACAATAAGGAAACAACTCGGAATTGCCTAACCACTTTTACGAGTAAATATTTTAGTCCATATTATAGTAACATGTTGTTATCAGCCGGGCTGCACTCCGTGGCGTCTACACCTAACACTGATAAGGCACATAATAAGACCTGCTAAGCAAGACCGTACCTTCACTGCAATTCACAACTACTACACTTCATTACAATACTAATAAACACAAACAATTTCCTTCAGCCCAATATAAAAATATTTACAATTTCTTATTTCAATTATTATAATACTTTACAAAAATAAAACCAAAATACGTAATACAATTACTATACAACTAAAAAACACAAATACACAGAGAACACAATTTCTTTTTTTTTAACTGTAAAATAAGTTACAATTTTCATTTAGTAATAGAAAAAGCTTTTAAATTACTACAAAACTTTCTAACGTTAACGGAAATTTTAATTTTATAAGGCAATTTATTGAAACATTTTGGACCATTAAACAGAAATTAATGCTTCAATACGGACTTGTTAATCATAGGAGTTCTAAACATTCTTCGGACTATGCTTCTGGTACCATAATTTAGGTACGTCGTACCCAAATTACCACTTTTAGTGTAAAAAAGTCTCTGAGGACTTTAAAAACAAACAATGTTTTAATGATAATATTTTCAACTGAACGAAAATCGGAAATGAGCTGTCTCATATTCTCTTGTGTGTAATTATTCTCATAAAATGATTTAATTCTCTTAACCTCTCTATTAAATATGTAAAAGTCCCACCCCAACACACAACTCCATACTGAAGTCTTGAACTTACTAGAGCAAAGTACAGAGTTCTTAACAAACTTTCATCGCAGAAATTTCGCAAAAAATCCAATTTTCTTGTAATTGCTTTAAGTTTGTTTTGCAGGACAGTTATGTGCTTCTCCCATGACAATTTTGAATAAAAAATTACTCCAAGATATTTGAAATTTTTTCTTTTGTTATACTGTATATTTACAATTACATAGATCTTCCATATTTTCCGCACAGTTAATCTCATGAAATTTAAAATTGCGGTTAAAGTTAAAATCTTTAAAATCAAAATTCACATACTTCGTTTTATCAACGTTAACTGACATTTTGTTCAATTCACACCATCGTCTCAAAATAAAAAGATCTTGATCAATTTGGTTCCAAATGGTTTGAGCATGTGTTTGGGAATAGAAAAAAGCTATGTCATCAGTGAAAGCACTTGCCTTCCCATTAAAATTCTGCTATAATAAATCATTAATAAAAATCAGAAACAGAGTAGCAGAGATGACACTGCCCTGCGGCACACCTGTTGCGACGGGCAGAAGTGCGCTGACAGAATGTCCAACCCGAACTCGCTGTTCCCGCCCTGTGAGGTAACTACGGAACCAGCTCAAGGCTACACCCCGCACTCTCACCACCTCCAGTTTTAGTAATAAAATTCTGTGATTCACCAAATCAAACGCCTTTTTAAAGTCTATGAATAGACCCGTAGATTTTTTACTGTCATTTAAGCTAGAATATATTGTACCTGTAACATTAATAAGGGCATCCTCAGTTGATCTACCCTCCCTGAAGCCATACTGATTCTTATTAAAAAACTGTATACTATTTAAATAACCGAGTAATCTTATTTTCATTATTTTCTCAAACTTTTAATCATGACGGTGTCAATCCAGTTTTTCTGGTATCAGGCGAAGGAAGAAGTATAAGTAAGTAAGTATAAGTATTACACGCGGGACATGCCTTTATGTCAACCCATGTTTTATGACACGGGCGTCGCAAATATCAACCGATTGGATATTTACGAGCATGTCCACATCAGCATGTCTATGTCCAAAATCCCCTATATTACACTGGAGAACTTGCTCGTGGGCATGCTGATGTGGACGTGCTCTTGAACAAGACATCACGTGTAATACACCCTTGAGGACTCAAAAACAGTCACATTCAAAGTTCTACAAGGATCAATTCTGCAACCCATTATATTTATTTTATATATATCAATAACATTATCTGACTACCTTCCTGGCAAGCTCCGCACTATATTTACAGATGATAATTACATTTTGACATCTCATAAAGAATTAACTAATTTAGAACAGGAATACTTCCTTAATAGTAAAGCCACTTCTCAATACTTCTCAAGCATCAATCTCCGCACAAATCCACATCATGGCAAAATATAAAAAAAGAAAAAACACTTTAATCAGATTAGGTTCACAAAGTACAACTGTGAAACTTCCTTCTGTTCAACTTGATAAGAATGTGATCGAGGAATCACAGTTTGTTGATTACTTTGGAGTGAGACTGGACGGTAGTTTCAGGTTTAACGACCATGTTGATAAATAATTGGCAAAACAACTTTATGCCAACACTTTAGTTCTGAGAAGCATTTCTTGCCTAAATAACATTGCTTTGTCAAAGCTGGGTTACTTTGGCTTGATAAGGTACTCAATCGTACTCTGGGGCATATTTATCATTTACAATAGGCTAACATATTTGTTCTTCAAAAAAGAGCTGTAAGATATATTTTAAAAGCTAAACCAACAGGATCATGTAAAGTTAAGTTTAAAGAACAATGCTTACTAAACGCATCTGCAATTATAAATGTTTTCATAAGTTATTCAAAAAAATTAAGCACCCCCCTCGGCCAATACTACTATACGTGTTTGGGTGGGTGGGTCAATACTACTGTACGTGTTTGGGTGGGTGGATAGGTTAATGCCACTGTATGTGTAAGAATGGGTGGGTGGGTCAATACCACTGTACGTGTATGGGTGGGTGGGTTGGTCAATAGCACTGTACGTGTATGAGTGTGTGGGTAAGTCAATACCACTGTATGTGTATGGGTGGATGGGTTGGTCAATAGCACTGTACGTGTATGGGTGGGTGGGTGGGTCAATAATGCTATACGTGTAAGGGTGGATGGGTTGGTCAATACCACTGTACGTGTAATGAGTGGGTGGGTGGGTCAATGCCACTGTACGTTTAATAATGGGTGGGTGGGTCAATACCACAGTACGTGTATGGGTGGGTGGATGAGTCAATGCCACTGTACGTGTAGAATGGGTGGGTGGGTCAATACCACTGTACGTGTATGGGTGGGTTTAGCTACTTATCCCCTCTTAGTTCAAATAACTAAAGGCTATTTGAGGTAAAACTATAACTTATATTGTTACACATTTCATTAGCATGGTACTTTGATGAGAACGTTAAGGGTTTTATGAATAACAATTTAAAAATGTTTATAATTAGTTGTTGAATTAGGTTTGACCAGAACACATTCAACCAGAGAAAAAAGACAACTGCACACCCACACTCCCCACCTGAATAAAACCACCCAATCCAACTGAAACAAATCTAGAAACATTTTTAACATTTACTCCTACATTGACATTATCTCCCACCCACTCTTGGCAACTCCTCCACTCAACCCCCCCCCCCCCTTCGAATGTCCCTGTGGACTGACTCTGAAACCAACTTTGAAACCTTTCTTCATAGCCTACAAAACTTTTCCTGAATTTCACCTGGAAAATTTATGTAGTTTGTCTTTTTTCAGCTTAAAAGAACGTTTACAACTGTATGATTTTTCTACCTTTAGAAATCTATTTTTCATTGCAATGAAAGATAATGTAGTGGGCAACTTGAGAACTAGGAGTTTTGTACCAGTTGAAACATGGCCAAGCGTTAGAAATCTAAAAAATAGCAATTATGACTTATACTAAAGCAACAAAAAGCATTCAATAAATAAATATTAATAAATTTATTTAATTTCAAACAACAATACAGGCATAGACCCAACTACATTGAAGCAAAACATTTTAACATTTTGAACCCAATAAATATTTCATTCAACCAGCCAGTCTACACACTATTAAAAAAATTAATAAACAAGCATTACATATTTACAAGTTATAAGGCCCAATAACTTGATAAATATTTTATAAATATACAATAAATAGTTAATAAATAAATATGCAATAAATATGTAACAAATAATAATCAATATGAACTAAATAGTTAACAAATATACAATAAATAGTTAATAAATATGCAATAAATAGGTAGCAAATATAATAAATATGTAAAATATAATAATAAATATAAATAAATAGTTGACAGGTACACATTGAATAACTAATAAATATAAATAGGTAATAATTTATAGAACATAATTTAAATAAATTTGCATAAAATATTTAAAATAAAAAAAACATAACACATGAACAATAATATTAATTAATTAAGGATTTATACAGTGAAACCTGGATAGTTCGAACTTTTCTAATTCGAAATCCTCTTTAATTCGAATATTTATCATGGTCCCTAGCATTTTCTATAATAGTTAAGTTAAAAAATCGTAGTTAATTTGAATTATATTTTGGATAATTCGAATTTTATTCCAGGTAAAATGCGGAGCCGATGTCAGTTTTAGACGGGAAAACAGGAAACGCGCTCGTGCCAAAGCCATTGTACAGTGACAATGACCTTGGCCAGCCGTTACGCATCGCCCGGCTGGCCGTACCTGCCCTCAACCCTCCCTCGCCCGCCCCAGTCCGGCGCCGCTAAGGGGTCAATGCACACTCACGCTTTCTCTTTACAGTTTACACCATTTGTTTTGCAAACTGACTCCACCAGTCCGACACGGCCTATTCTAACGCTGACATCTGTGTCGTAGTGAGAGAACAGTTCGCTAGACATCTGTGTGGTAGCCACCCTCGCCGTGCCGCTTGTGTGTCGCTTATCGCCCGCCGCGCATTGCCCGTCGCTCGTATCGTAGTCGAGGCTGTAGTGTGAGAACAGTTTTGGGAGTTGTTTATTGACGAATTTCTTCCCCTATTTTTGTGCGTGTCTGTGTCATCGTGTGTGTTCTGGAAAATGTCGTCGGCTCCAAAGCGAACGTACAAGACATTAACTTTGGAAGAGAAAATAGCGGCGATTAAAGAAGTAGAGAAGGGAAGAAAGAAAAAATCCGAGATCGCCAAGGACTTTGGAATTCCTCCAAACACGCTTTCCACCTACTTGAAGAATAAAGAAAAAATTCTGAAGAGTGAAAGTGAAAGCAGTAAAGGCCGAAAAAGACTAAGGGAGCCGGATAACCCAGATTTGGACAATTGTGTGTTGAAATGGATCAAGCAAGCAAGGGACAAGAAGCTTCCCTTGAGTGGTCCGCTTGTAAGAGTCAAAGCTGAACAATTTGCTACGCAAATGGGTAAAAATGATTTTAAAGCAAGTACAGGGTGGCTAGGTGGCTTTAAGGAACGCAACCAAATTTCGTTCAAAAACATTTGTGGGGAAAGTGAGCCGTTAATGAGCAAGAAGCCAATCAATGGAAAACAGATTTCGAGCAGATGATTCAGGACAGAGACAAAAGGGACATCTTCAATGTTGATGAAACGGGTCTTTTTTTTAATGCACCCCAGACAAAACTCTTGCATTTAAGGATGAAAAATGCCATGGGGGAAAACTAAGCAAAGAAAGAATCACCCTTCTGGTTGGTGCAAATATGGACGGGTCCGAAAAGCTGCCTCTATTGATGATTGGCAAGTCAGCTAATCCCCGGTGTTTCAAGAACGTGAAATCAAAACCAGTGGAGTATGTGAACAGCGCAAAAGCTTAGAGGACAAGTCAACTTTTTGAAAAGTGGCTGTTGAAGTTGGACAAAAAGTTCATAAAAGAAAAACGAACCGTTGTCTTATTGATCGACAACTGTACTGCACACAACACTATCCCATTAATGCAAAATGTAAAAGTTATTTTCTTCCCTGCCAATATGACATCAGTCGTCCAGCCTATGGACCAGGGGATGGTAAAAAATCTAAAGCATTTTTACAGACGATCTTTGGTTGAGAAGATATTGACTGAAGAATGTGACGCCCTTAAAATCGAGCTAAACATTCTTGAAGCCTCAAGAATGTGTAAGAAAGCTTGGGACAATGTAACACCCAAAACTATCAAAAACTGCTTTAAAAAAGCTGGTTTTGTAAAAAAGGAAGAGGTTGCAGAAAATATCAATGTCATTGAAGTGGAAGAGGCGCCTTCAGTTGACGTCTGGGAGGATGTCATGAGTGATCCTGCCATCTCGTATGAACTTAGACGATTTTTTGAAAGTAAACATGATGTAAGTCACTTAATTTTCTCTTCACTGAATATGTTAGAATCTTTTGCCATTACTGACAGACTTAATTCTAGAAAACAAGTAAAGATTTCCCACTACTTTAGACAAAGTTAACCCTCGTGCCGCGTTTCGACAAATAATTGTCGACTTGTGTTGATTCTGTACTGGCAATCGACAAAAAATTGTCGACTTGACATCGCTCGATATTATCACTTGTTATAGTATACCTATTAGCGCTATTGACAAGATTAATATACCACTGGAAACGGGAAGAGTTACCGATTGTAGTGGTATGCCTGACTTGGTTCTAAGACGACGGGAACAATGGAAAATAATATGATGAATATTCGTTGTCCAATGTGAAAGCGATTTTCAAACTGACGCTAGCCTTGGAAGTTTTGTTTACTTGTCTTTCAATTGTATTTGTAAGTCTTATTATACGTAATTATGGTGTTATTATGATTTAATTGTGTTTACATTACTTTTGGTATATACATATAACACACAAAAAATTATATTGAAGCCTTTTTATAAAAGAAAAAAAAATTGTGAACATGAAGAATATCACATTTGTGTGCGTACGCCGGATAGATTTCATCATCATCTGTGGACCCCTAAGCTCACAGCCAGAGGATACCATCGTAACCATTTTACAAATATATTTTATTTATAGAACAAGTAATTCTATAAATTTTAGTACTAGTTAGAAGTCTGTACTGATTATATAGAATTTTTAGCAAATTTTTGAAAATTATGTTACCAAAGTAAACAATTTTTGCATAAATTGTACTACACAGGGTTTTGTAAGTATAATTACTTTTATACGTCAAATAACATATAAAACCTTTATATATCCTAAAACTAGATGAAATTTGTAATATTTAGGCTATCTTGGAATTTTGAATTTAGCTATAATATATTGTTTTCAAGGTGACACCCCCCTTTTTTATGTTTACAAAAGTCATTGTCCAAGATATCATGAGTCATAAAAAATTTTTGTTTTCCCTAAAGATGTAATATTTTATTATTATTAGATAGCCTGCTTTATTAGGAGTGCACTAATACCAAATACAAGTAGGGTTATATAATTTTACTATTTTTTATAATTTTTTGAAAAAATGTCTGCAAATGCGCAAAAAATGATGTGACGGTACAGGAAAAAGTAGAACCCGGTTCGAGGGTTAAATTTAATTTCTATGAACCAACATACTGTAACATAACTGTATAGGCCTACTATGTTTGAACAGCGTTCTTATGGTTTTATTATGTATTTTGTGCACTGTACAGCTGTACAGTACATTAAATGTTATGATTATTGTGTACAGTAATTGTTTTACAGTACTGTACTGTATTTATGATTGTTATTTATGATTGTTTTTAACTCTTTTGGCCGTACTGTTTAGCCTACATAACGTAATACAGTACTGTATAATGTGAATGTATTGTAAAACGTGTATGTACAACAACCAATGTTATTCTCATAAAATTTTTGGACCGAATATACAGTATGATCATTTTATTTTGAAAGTCTTTTATTCAAAACTTTTTTAATTCGAATTTTTGGATAATTTGAATTTTTTTATTGGTCCCTTGAGGTTCGAATTATCCAAGATTCACTGTATTACAGAATTAAAAAAGAAAAGTTAAAAAAAAAAAACTTAATTCTATTGTAAAAAGTGACTCGTTGCAAATAAAAACAAAAAAAGTCTATTTTCATAAAATTTGTGTTTCCAGGTACATTTCACATTTCTCCTTAAACATATTAATGGAATCACAAAAACCATCCATTTTCCCTCCACCCGAATGCATTCCACTTCAGCCTTGTTTATATGACCTGTTTAATCCAGATGTCTTCTTAATCAATCCATGAGGATTTTAAAAAAAATTAAAAGATGTAGCTTTGATAAATCCACTGACAATAAAGTTTGAGTACCTGTTCATAATATTACATCATCCTTAAACAACTTTTATATGTACGACAATCAACCTCTTAATATTTCACAGTACAGGGTGTTTCAAAAAGAATCATCCGATTTTGTAGGTTTATAATTTCAATACTGATAATAATATGGACATGAGGTTAATTTTATATTAAAGGATAACTAATAAAGTTTTTTTAAATAGTTAAAATAAAGTTTTTTTTACATACCATTTACAGGTGCTCAATATGGCCCCCTTGAGATGCACGGCATATGTCTATGCGATACTCAAATTCGTCCCACACCTTAGCTAGCATTTCTTGAGTGATAGATTCGATGGCTGCTCTAATGCGGTTCCTTAGTTCAACCAATGTTGTTGGAAGGGGAGGGATATAAACAATGTCTTTCACAAATCCCCACAAAAAGAAGTCGCAAACAGTAAGGTCCGGTGACCTTGGAGGCCAGTGATGTAACGCGGAATCGTTAGGTCCAGTACGACCGATCCATCTTTGAGGAAGCCTACGATTTAAAAACTCTCTCACATGAAGATTCCAGTGTGGTGGGGCACCGTCCTGCTGGTACACGAAGTCATTGGAATCTGTTTCTAACTGAGGGAAGAGATAGTTTTCTAACATATCGAGATATGTCAACCCCGTAACAGTGTTCTCTTGAAAGAAAAAAGGACCGTACACTTTATTCCGTGAGATTGCACTGAAAACATTAAGTTTTGGGGAATCTCGCTCATGCTGTACGATGTGATGTAGTTGCTCGGTTCCCCATATTCTCACATTGTGACGGTTAACTTTTCCACTCAAATGGAAAGTTGCCTCGTCACTAAACACCATGCGTGTTACCAAATCATCGTCAACTGCCATCTGGCTTAGGATAAACTCACAAAACTGAACACGTTGTTGTATATCACCTTCATGCAAAGCTTGTAGTAATTGAATCCTGTATAGTTTCAAATGTAAACGTCGGCGTAAAACACGCCATACTGATGTTGAAGGAATGTTAAGTTCCCTACCAGCACGGCGAGTGGATTTTTGCGGGCTACGGGCGAAACTGTCGCGGATGCGCTCCACGTCTTCATTGGACACACGTGGACGACCCGATGATTTTGCTTTACAGAGACAGCCTGTATCAGTAAATTGCTTATACCATCTTCTTATGCTCTGGGCTGTAGGAGGATCAGCACCATATGTGGTACAAAATTCACGTTGCACGGTAATCACAGACTCACATCTAGCAAACCGTATAACACAAAAAGCCTTCTGTTGTTTAGATGCCATTTTGTCAATAACTGAGCTGGGCGTTGACAGAAGCGCGCTACTGCTACCTAGCGGAAAACACTCGAAACTTGAGAGCTTCCTCTTACTGACAGTACATTGTTCTATCAAATCGGACTTATAGATGAATAGCAATAAATTTTTAAAATCGGATGATTCTTTTTGAAACGCCCTGTATACTAAACTGTATGAATGACTCATTAATAAGTCCATTTCAATAACTCACTGTTTTCAGGAGTGCCAATTTTCAAAATGGTGGTGTTTCAACTTAAAATCCAACCTACCTCGTTTTCTTCTCCATAAGACACCTCTGCCAAGTGATAGGCTCCTCCATTAGATTCTTCATCGCTAAAAGTAACAAAAGATAAAATATGCAGTAAGGTGACTTAGTTACATAATAAAAGCTCTGTTTTGTTTAAAAGCAACTGATGAAAAAATAAACACATAAAAATTAATTAATCTTAAGAATGGGCGTGAGAAGATTTTTAGGTTCCTAAGAATTGGGAGGGAAATCATTTCATTAATTTGAAACTTAGTAGAAAAAAAAAACAAACAAACCATACCATTTTATAATAATAATTGATTGGTATGTGATATAGTAAGAAATAAAAGCATTCCATTAATGAACTCTTTTTTAAATTATTTTTATTATTGGCCAGTTACCTATATGACAGAAACAGGTCTAAAGTAGACAATAACAGATTACACACTAAAGAAATAAAATAATCTTATCTGATAAAGTTGTTAAAGTCAGACCAATACTAAAAAGTTCAGATTAAATGTAAAATTCTAGGTCCCTTAGTTGGCCTGGCCATTGTGCTATTAAAATGGCTCAAAGTGTCGAGTAGTTATTTCTCCACCTTTACATGCGATGACAGGGCCAGAACCTTGGCAGTCCTTTGCTACTCCTAAATCCTCAAGGATAACATAAAGACTATAATTACTAAAGACGTATTAAGATGTACATCAGTTGTAATCTTACATTCTTACATATGAGACGCCGACACAACGTTGTTGGTATTTTAAGGCGAATATGAATGGGTATATGAGTGTAGGATGAGTGTGGATGAGTGTAGTCTGGTTACTAACTGAGTTCAACTTTTCCTCAGAAAGTGCAATTTATTAATAGCCCAACAGCCAGGGCAACTAAGGGACCTATAGCTTTACGTGGAATCCGAACCACATAGTGCTGGTCTGATTTTCAGCTAATTGACAAGCCTGATACTCAGTTATCTCCCCCACACAACATCCGCACAATGATTACCACCCAACATGGACATCCCAGACTTCTCTAGTAGTGTCCACGCCGATAGCAACCATTAAGCGGACGCCATGGTTAATCTACTGTAAAACTGCCTCCTTGACATTCGCTGCGGACATAAGAAAGCCACCTCTGCATCTTTTTCTTGTGCAGTATCTGTGTAATTATTATAATTGTATGGAACAACACGTTTTGATGTGTTTTACTACTGAAGAGAAGTAAGACATGGGATTTTGAATTCTTTGAACTTACTGTAATATTTTATTTGAATAGGGCTTTAATAGGATGTGTAGTGGTTTTATAGGCAATAATAGTTTAAATGACAAATAACTTACATAGAAAATGTAAAAATATATCATACATCACACATAAGTATAAATCAAATTATTAATAAGACGTGAAAAATAGTTTTACTCCAAGGTATAAAATAAATATTTATAATTGAATAATTGATTTGTCTGAATTTAAAAGGGGTAAAATGAATCCCATTAATTTATGTACAGATTTATGAGGAATTAACAATTAGATTGCGGATCCCGTTTTTTTACGAGTAGCGTATCTTCCGAAGAATGCTGATCCCGTAGTTTTACAGAATTGATTGTATTGAATTTTAATTTTTTTAAATAGCCTATTGAGTATTAATATGGAGTCTGGTACTCTAAATGGTCTCTAGTGATGTTAGTGAGCCGTTTCACCGCTAGAATGTGCACACTGTACTGTTGTATTGCAAGGGTGATTAGAGTTGTAGCCGCTAGACTGCTCTGCTATTGTCTGCACGTTTCAGAACCATTGTTTAGTGAGTGGACTCTTATTTCAAAGTGTAAATAGAGTATGTAAATAAAAACAAGTATTTAATTAGTACTCATTTTTATTTATTTTACTTAGTTTTGTATGAATAGAGCAATCAAATTATGTTTAAAATTATTTTGTATGCTCAACTGCCCTTGGTTTGATTTTTTGTTGCTGTTGCTATTAATAGTTTTTTTAATTAGCATAATACATGTTGGTATATATACACAATACATATACCAACAGGTAAACGTCACACAACACAAATTTATTACAATATAAGCACAAAATGCACAGATATGTTACAACACAAGTACAAAATGCACAAATATTATGATGATCGATTTCGGTGAACCACGCTCACCTTCCTCAGACTAGAGGGATTCACAAAAGAATCTTGAAATCTCTTTGGTCTCACGTAAGTAGAACTTTTTAATGTTTAATGGTTTTAAATCTATGAATTTTTTAAAAAATGGCCAGCATTCTTCAAATGGCTTCTGTATTTAGGACCAGCACTCGGTGTTAATTTTCCAAACAAATTTAAGTTCAACCTACATTTCTGCATCACTTTCTTCCTCCAGCCTCTCCTCTTCACCAACCTCTTCTTCACTATCTTCATCTTCTTCTGATTCAGGAGCCTTTGAGTCATTTTCATCCGTCTCTGTCTTTATCTTGTTGGAAGGAATCCTGCAATAAATAAAACCTTTGCTTCTCTTTTAATATTTAATGACATCAATTTTATTTATTTATCATATATTGCTTAGTATTATCCACTGTCCCATGTTCCCAATAAAAAAGTTAAAATAAGTCTAGTACAATTTATACAGAAAATTGATTAATAATGCGGGTTATAAAAATGTGAATTTTATTCCCTCAGCTGGCTCTAGAGGGGGTGGACAGTGTCTCCACAGAGAGGCGGTGAAAGTGGGGCAGCAAATTTGGTGATTACAAGTTTAAAAAACTGGAATATTCAAAAAAGATGCTGGTACATACAAATAAATAATTCAAAAATAGCAAAAAACCTCATTTTGGTTTATACATATGATAATGATAATAACCAATATTGTGCTCCCGCCTGCCCCCAAGTGTGACGTCGAGAAGCCAACACACTCTCCGTATGCAATTAATTGTTGAGGGCTAAACACATGCTCAAGTATCAGTGGTATAGGCCAAAACCCTGCATACTTGAGAAATACAAATTGGCCAGTCAGAAATGGCCAAATTACCAATACCACTGTACGTGTATGGGTTGGTGGGTGGGTGTATATCGGATAAGTACGGCGAGAATTCACTGACTCAAATAGCCATCAATGGCTTTGGCCTGTGTTGTATGGGTGGGTAAGTGGGTCAATACCACTGTACGTGTACGGGTTGGCGGGTGGGTCAATACTACTGTGCGTGTATGGGTGGGCGGGTGGGTCAATAATACTGTAGGTGTATAGGTGGGCGGGTGGGTCAGTACTACTGTACGTGTATGGGCGTACAGGTGGGTCAGTACCACTGTTCGTGTATGGGTGGGCGGGTGGGACGTGTCTGGCTGTCTGGATGTGTGTGTGTGCGTGTGTGTGTGTGTGTATGGGTGGGGCGTGCAATGACAAGTTGGTCATGTGTGCACGACATGAGCACAGTGGGAGCACGGTAGGTTATGTCCTAATAACTATAGTAGACATAATTATTAAATCGGTTATGAAACAATTTATTAATTTGTAATGAAATAATTTATTGTAATTTATAATTTGTAATAAAATAACTTATTGTAATTTATAATTTTTAGCCCATAAAATAAGTTTTTCCTTTTGAAAACTAACTTGTTTGTGCTATTCTTAGATAATCCTGACAAAAAAAATATATACTAAAAACTACATTTGTAAATTTTAAATTGTTTGCTGCAAATGACAAATTTAATGTAGAAAAATCACGAATCGAGAAAATTAAACCAGGATGTAAATAGAATGTTGCTGATCTTTTTAAAATTATACAAATGATGCTGTTAGCGTCAAGTTGTTAGTAATTATGGCATATAAAATGTTGTCATTTTAATTGTTTATTTAACCAACTTTGACTGAATGGAGGAAGGCAGCATTGGGAAATAATGCACAGCGCGACAGATTCGGTAAAGCCAATCCTGTATATACCCTCATGCTATATTTTGCAGACCTGCAACTCTCATGTGAAATGTTTGAGTCTTACACATTCAAAGGTCATCTTACGCACTTACAAACTCACGCAATTTAGAAGTCACGAGATGCTACAATAATATCACTATTCGTTGCTATTCGTCATCGGTAAATGAACAGACAGTGACACTACTGGTAGTTAAATATACTAACAAATTCAGTACAGTAAGTTATTAAGTTTCTTACAACGTTTAAGTGTATACCAACAAAGAATTAGTTTAGTTTGTCTTACAAATAACATATTCTTAAAACTCACATACCTAAATTTTATAGTAATCTGATCTTTTGTTTGTATTACTCATGACAAAATAAAGTTTACGTCATGACTCTTCAGAATGTTTTTCTGTTCCCACCCATTTCTCCCTATCTAATTTGGGAAACCTCCCATATTGATTCGTATCTCAAGGTTGACAAGTCTGATTTTGTTACTTTATCAATCAAATATACTAATTTGGATGTATTAAAACTGCACTGTGACGTCAAAGTCAGGTTTATCTATGTTAACAATGCACAAATTTACTCTCTTATGTTGCCCTTACATTGCAATTATTTTCATGAATTACAAGTTTTATTCCCACATAGAAAAATGTACTTGAGGAAAAAACAAATAGTATGGGTTAGACAAGTCAAACTTACTATCTATAATCTAAACTGATTTGTAAATAGATTCATAAAATAATATTCATTCATATAAAATATAACAAAAATGTTTTTAATCTTTTTTAATCTTAAAAGGTTTCAACCCTATTCTGCCTATACAAATAAGTAACAGATTGCTGCTTAGTTCAATTCAAACTTTGTGAAACATTTTAAATTTTCTTTCATTTAAATTTACAAGTTAGTTTTATTCATTCATTTTCTTGTAAGTACTTTTTGAAAATGTAGACAAATATAAATAAGTAGTTACATACCAGACTGCATGATCCTCAGAAGACTCATGTTTTATTAGCTCATTAGAGCTGCCTGGTACAGGTTCGGTAACTTTATTGTTCTTCAAATCGTTGTTGGAAGAATCTGACTGTCTATTTGTCAATGGTCTATTATCTGTACACGATACATCCTCTCCCACATCATGTTTGACAAAATTGATACTTATATTCTCATCAGATGTATTTGGAAATTGACTTTGTTTTGAATCTTCACTATCACCAAATTCAGATTTTAGGAAAACACTTTCAGAACTATACTTCACATCATCATTTTCGTCATAACTTGTAGTGATACTGAAAAAAGAAAATATTATTATAACCACAATGTTTTGCATCCTTCTTAGTTAAAAATGAATATATACCTAATTGAATCTTGGTTTAGAGGTTGGACAATACTTAGATTTTGTAAACATAGCCCCATCTTCTCTTTTGGAGTTCAGATAGCAAGTTTACAGAGAATAATTTGTTTTTAATTAAGGAATTCTAATTTTAAGGCACAGGTCTAATACATCGTTTTTTGACTGATAATACTGTGCATTTTTATGTTATTACTCTTCAATGGGTATTTTTAAATAGTATGTAATGATACATACGATGTTGTGATATATTGATATATTGTGATGTTTGTATGCTTCTATTGCACCACGGGATAGCTGCAGAGAAGCATACAAATATCACAATATACTCACCATCACATCTCTCTACATTCAAGAAGTCATTATGCATGCTGTTAGTTGGTTCGCAACAACCAACATGGCCGAACAACAAGAAATGGGCTAGACTTCAACCTACCTGCGCACAGGACCGCTCTGTTTTCCAAGATGCCATCGTACGCTGGGGCAAGATTGCATAATGCGCTGCCTATTCAATTATAGAGAGTAGAAGACAAGAAGCTCAAGAAAGAACTGCGTTGCTGGCTTGTGGCAAGATCCATCTACACAATCGATGAGTTCCTGGTCCAAGCACGTAATCGTGACAACATTGGACAACAGACAGGGGAATGAAGAACTGCCGAAACCAACTAATTTACCAATTTAATTTTACAGATTATTGTATACTTATATTTATTTGTTTTGACACTCATTGTACTGAAATTGACGCCTGTTCTAAACTTGATGTTAAGAATAAAGCTTTCTGATTCTGATTCATACTAATAGGGATGTAACTTGACACTGACTAAAATTTGTTGTCACCGAATTAAAAAAAATTGGTCACCAAAAGATTCCTTCTTTTATATCAGCCTACTGCTAGACTTCTTGGTTAAAATCAGAGCCGGATTAAGGCCCATTGTGGCCCCAAAGCAAGAAAGGTCATGACCCCCCCCCCAATACATCCCTCAACCCATAGACGACTACAATCACCCAAGTCCTTAAATTGGGTTTGTAATATTGACTTAAGGATGATGTTTAAGAATAAATCTTTCTAATTCTGATTCATACTAATAGGGATGTAATTTGACACTGACTAAAATTTGTTGTCACCGAATTAAAAAAAATTGGTCACCAAGATTCCTTTTTTTATATCAGCCTACTGGTAGACTTCTTGGTTAAAATCAGAGCCGGATTAAGGCCCATTGTGGCCCCAAAGCAAGAAAGGTAATGACCCCCCCCCCCCCCCCAATACACCCCTCAACCCATAGACGACCCATGGGTTTGTATTATTGACTTATTATGAAATAATTGTATTATTTGTATTATTGACCCAAGTCCTTAAATTGAGTTTGTAATATTGACTTAAGGATGAAGAAAGACTTTTATTAGCTTTCCTACAGAACAAGAGATTTAGAAAGAATATTAATTAAGATTAACCCTACTGGTGTCGGTCTATTTGTTCTTTGGTGTCAGGTGATTTTTGCTAGTACTGCAAGGGTTTATGTTAAAATATATAAAAAATACTTAATTTATAGTAAATATGTTGTGTTTTATATATAATTTTTTCAAGCAAAAGATGAGGAATATAGAACAACATTAAAAAAAAATTACACAAACAGATATTTCAAAAAAAATTAACAAAAATTAAAAATAAAAATTTTTTGTCTGCCAGATAACATTCTTCTATATTATCAAAATAAAAAATCTGAAATAGCCAAGTTATTCTAAATTTTATTGTGAACAGAAAAATATATATTGTTATGGGTATTATTTTATTGTATCATATGTTTTTTTATAAATACCGGTATGTGAACTACCATGTCACAGCGATTGTTGCTAGGCAACATAATAGTACAACAAATACAATGACTCATATAAAAGTTGCAAAAATTACCTGAAACTGTGGTATTGAAGTTGAAGACACACATATTAACCTGATTGTTGGTGAGCACAGTACATAACATTTGGAAAAAAAATGAAAACACTTATATACAAATAACTATATACATATTTACACTTGAAGTATGTCCCTTCACTCAGACTCATCTCCTTCTTGGGTATTGGACCTCTTCACTCCTCTAAGAGGCCTTCTAAAGTGTTGCAATTTAGAAAAACATTTAGGGTGTACACCACAATTGCAACTTATGCACCACCACGTACTTTTCTTTCCACATACTGGACATACTCTTGCCTGGCGACCGGGTAGATGGGACAGATTGTGCAAATCTTCTGTTACAACAGCCTGTGGAGCTGGAACTGGATCTATATTTTTTACTAGATTCATTGCAAGTTCCTTCATGTAGCGTTTCCGGCTCAATGGTTTGTCAGTGTTGTTCTGGTACAAAATATACGAATCAAAAAGTGCCATGTCTAATAAATTGAAAAATATTTTTGTCCAGTACCTCACAGAAGCTCTTGAACAAGTGTGGTGGTATATGGACTTGTCCTTCATGTCTACACCCCCCATGTAGAGGTTGTACTTATGAATTAGTGAGGGTTTGTAGGTAACAGCTCCACTTTTGCTTCTTATATCTTTATCTTCCGCATGACACCCAGTCGTAATAAGATAAACGGGTTTTCTAGATTTTTTTTGTTTGTAGCCGACTAACAGTACAGGTCCTTTTCTATAGTAAATGCTCTCTCTAATGCCTAATTTAGCCTGTACCACATTTTTAGAAAGATCCTTTGTATTCTTGTTTACGGTTCCAGTAAGAAATGTCAAGCGATCATACAATTTTTGGGCCAGAGGCAACTTCGTGTAGAAGTTGTCTGTAAATAAATGATAATATTTGTCAAACAG
Organism: Stictocephala bisonia; assembly: GCA_035578905.1. Lineage (NCBI taxonomy): Eukaryota > Metazoa > Arthropoda > Insecta > Hemiptera > Membracidae > Stictocephala > Stictocephala bisonia. The sequence continues at coordinate 69,367 of JAQJVL010000435.1, forward strand.
GTTTGTTTGTTCCATTAATTCAACAACTACCTTTTCTGTAAAGGGCCTGTCACCACCTTCAAGGAAATCCTTACCACTGTAGAGAGCAGTATGCAGGATATAGCCAGTCTTGCTATCGCATATTTCAAACTTTTTAATTCCAAATCTGGCGTGGCGCTTATTTGGCATGTACTGAATAAATGCCACTCTGTTTTTCATACCTATCATACTCTCATCAATTGAGAGGTTTTGATAGAGTATGAAGTAGGTTTTGAATGCAGCATTCATAGCATCCATAAATTTCCTAATCTTGTGCCAAGGGTCATAATTAGGTTCTCCTCTTCGTACAGGTTCAGTTGAGCTGAGGTGAAAAACAGATGATAATGATAAAAATCTATTACAAGACATGACTTTGGGAAACCATGGAATTACATCACAGTCAAGTGTGGACCAATTATCTTGTACTTTAGATCGATAGGTCAAACCCATATTTATAATAAGTCCAATGAAACGTCGCATTTCAGATACGCTTGTATCGACCCATTTTGTAATCCTAGATTCACGCTTCAAATCACCAGATGTTCTTCTATTTAGGAGTGTCCCTTGAGCATAGGCATTTGTTTCTTTTACAAGCAATTGCCAAATAGCTGTGGTGAAAAACAAAGAAAAGTAAGAGAGGGGCTCACTGTTTCTAGGAGGACAATTTTTTATGCCTGGCTTACGGACACGAAATTTTTCCTCAGGATTGATTTCCCTTTCTGGGGGATATATTCTTACCCAAGCTGGTTGAACAGGCCTTTTGAGTAATAGGCCTAGGCCTAGGTGGTGAACTATCAGGGGAAGTAGGCCTACTATCATCATTAGGCCTAGGGCTACTAGGACTATCAGGATTAGTGACATAACTAAGACTAGGTACATTAGGCCCACCTGTAACGTTGTCTTCCCGGTCACTTTCCTCCAATTCTGAAGGATCAGGATTGTAATCAGAACCTGATGAGTAGTCCATCAAATCATTACTTTGAATGGAATCAACACATGAAATGTCAGAACCAATAGACAGTTCATCATCACAAACATTTGTTCTTTGAAGTTCATCTTCAGTCTCAGGAAAATCACTAATATCTTCCTCTAATATGTCCCTAATGTCACTAGACCGACAAGGATCACCCATTTCACAGTTCACTATAAATATTCACAGTAAACATAAACTATTATAAAACAATAAAGAAAACACAAATCAAAATATCAACACTAAATAATCTCGGCAAAACAAATGTTGTTTACAGCGCATACAACCAAGAGCAGACGCTAAGGGAACTGAATGAGTCGTAAGAAAAACTAAATTTAATTTACTGTTAGAGACAGACTTGGAGCAAAGCAAAGGCATCAAAACGTTCATTGGGAAGTTCTCTTTCCATTAGTATAACTTTAAACGTCGTTGATGCAGCTTTTGGTCTGTTAGCAGCCAATATATAAAAGCTTGACACATTGTCGATATTTTCGACGATGACACTCAGCGAAATCGGAGATCGTCGATAATATCGACGATCGACACCAGTAGGGTTAAAAAGATTTTCTTTGTAAAATTTAACAAGGGCTGCAGGTATGTGTGTGAACTTAAATCGACAATTGAAGTATCAACAAACTGTAAATCTCAGTTAGGAATTTTCGGACATTGCCCTTGGCAGTCCAAAGTCTTACCCAACAAATGTCATGGTACAGTCTTTATTTTTTTTATGATCATAATCATACACTAATATTTTTAATATTATTTTGCTAAAAATTTTAATAGAATAATAAATTAATAAAGTCATTATCTGCTAGGACATTTTTATATAACTTGCTTATTTGATTATGATATCCGTGTGGGACATCAGCCTTGTGAATTGCCATTTCTAAGACCTTAATATGAGAAACATATGATTAATTCAGATTCAAACATATAAATCAAGTATGTGACACTCACTGGCTATTAATTTAAAGCTATCTTTTACTATTATTTATTCTTAAGACGCCAATCGTCAAGATATGGACGAACATTGATTTCGAATGAGTGTGATGAGTGTATATGACCGAATGAAGTCGATATTATAAACTAGAGCAGAATACTTCTTAGATAGTGTCATTCCTTATGTATCCTCGTGAAGCAACACTTACTAAATGAATAAACTAAATGAAATATGGTGTATGAAAACATAGAATAAAAGACAAAGAATGTTTGATAAAAACTGTATTTTTAAATAACTTACTTATATTTTTTTAATAACAAAGATGAATTTAAATAACAAAAGTTAAATTCATTATTTATCTAGTTAGGTCAATCCAATAACACAATTCTAAAATGTTTAATAAAAAACTGTATTTTGAATTAGCTTATTATTTTTAATAACAAGGTGAATTGAAAGTAGGCCAATGCGTAATGTTTACTTAAATAGTTGGCTTAATCAAATTAGTCTGCTTAAATCCCCTTATACAATCCAACTGCACCTCCCTAAGTCTAGTGCCGCTTGACCAATCAAACAATGAGTTTTAGCATTCATTATTTGAACAGTAACACAGTACAATACTCAACAGATTGATACAACCAACTCTAACTCCATACCTTGACAATAAACATAGAAATAGATAACAATAAAAACAACGACTACATGCGAATATCATAGGCAACTATAAATACTATTTTCACAATAAAAGGCGTATGTTATGGAACAAAAAAAAGTGAATGAAATCAACATGACAAATATAGATTGAACCATTAATAATTTAAATGAAAAATACAACAACAAACCATTTGATGTGGCAAATATAAATTAAATAACTTACAGCAAGAATAACAATAAATATGTTGTCGTACACAGCACGAAAAAGATGCATAATCATTATAATATAACGTGCACGTTCAAGAGTATGAAACATATCAAATTGCATAAGTCTGAAAAATAAATAAAAATGTAAGTTTGGTAATCGGCCTAGCTGATTGATTGTTGAGAGTTGACTTTCCACTCTACATAATTGAAATGCTGATAATGTGTAAAGTAATTCAGCCAACATCTCTGCATAACATAGCAAATTCACTAAATACGTGGTGTGGTCTAAATTAACCCTAGACAGGTATCGCTTATGAATATGACGTTAAAGGCATCAATACATAAATTTTATGCGATCAATAAACATCATAAACACAGTTGGGTAATTCTGCACTACTACTTAGTCAACTTCATTCATATTTTGATATGACAATGTGGTAAGTCCTCACTTAGTTATAAAAATGAAAATCAAGTGTCGGAAAGCCGTTGTTCACATTGCAAAGCATTAAGATTCAAAGTCCACACGCTATCACTGACATTTCGGACACATCATGCGGCGGCAGTTATGGTTAGGTTAGGTTATATTATATTGTAGAATAAATCTGTGATAACATATTTTCAATGTCACAAACCACAAATTTTCAGTCAGCAGAATTTGTAAATACATATTCTACAATAGGCTATGATAACCTAACCTAACCATAACTGCCACGGCACGATGTATATGGCTCTGTTTCCGACACCTAATTTTTACGAAATATTGATATTTAGCATCCCGAAAATGTATTATCAAAGTATGAAAAGATTTGAAGTTGACTAAGTAATATTGCAGAATTACCCACAGTCATAGATTGGTAATTGTTAGTAAAAATTACTAATAATGTACACACAAAAAACATTTGAAGATCAATTGTTTGGCCTAATATATTTTGTTAGCTTATATTACAAATGTCAGTGACTGCTAAGTGCCATAAGACCCTGATGAAAAGTATTTTTTTCACTCCAGGTATTGTACATTGAAATTTAATAAAAATGACACATCATTGATAGATAACACTAAAGGAAGGGGGGACTGAAGCACTGATGTTTGGACAAGTCACTGCTGCCATGATAAACAACTAATTTAGAGCAAAATAGGGTACCTAACAACAATCATAATTACGTACGATACCTATCTAGGGTTAACTAGGGCTAGGCCTATAATTTCTTTTTTTTAACAAGAACCTATAATAGAGGAAAACTTTCTACTGATTTATTTAATTACGTTTATTTGATAGAGGTATTTGATAGGTAGAGTAATGTAATTAAGTCTTCAATTAGACACGACTAACTATCACTAAATGTAACAAATAGGCTATTTCCGTCAATATTTTTACTTACCACTCACTAATTGTCTTGTTTTCTGCCATAAAGACCCCAAAGTATATGATTAGAAAACTCTTTAAATCTCTTTTTTACACATACTACATAGATAAGAATTAAACCTTAAATGCAAATTTATCACCCACACCCACTAATCGATAGGTCAAAAAGCAAATTTCATCTCATGTAGCCTGCAGCTACTGAGATCCATTACACCAACAATACAATGGCACAAACTAATATAGAAACTAGAAAGAGGCACCGAATGATGGGATTTTGGAATTGGAACATGAATGGGGAAATATGAACTTTGGTCTTTTACGTTCAAAGTACATGGCAGGACTTGCTTCAGTGGATCGGATATTACATATATTTAATTTTTCAATCCATGAACTATCCCAGGATATTGCACTATTATTATGTGTATGACAAGAAGTAATATATTTTTAATTAGAACAGTGCATAATGCTGGTTTACTTGGTCTGAGTACACCGTCTACCTCGAGGAGTCTTACAAAATGAGAAGTAGATCAGGTGGATTGGTTTAACCTGACTGGAGCTTTTTCATTTCTTTCACGAGTTTCTCTTTGCTTTTTACCCTCCAGCCAAGGGAAATATGCACAGAATTTAGAGAGGGCATCGATACCTGCTATTTGCAGTCGTTAGAACACCGGCCAATGCAATATGGTGGTCGGCTCGATGACACGCCCTAGTCACGCACTACCACTGCGGAATGAGTGAGAGTAGAGTGACAGCCCAGCGTGCTTCAAATTATTTTATTTGTTGTTGTGGCTTAATTTATAATAGATAATGCTATGTTCTTGAGTAGCTTTTGGTTGCTTCCGCAGAGGAAGAGTAGAAGGCATTACCTATTAAGTTATTGGTGAATATATTATATTTAAATTTGTAAAAAATGTATTAAAAACATCCTGAATGTGTATGTTAACTAAACATTGGCATTGGCCTGTCCAGTATAATTATACAACTGACATATATTCTGCTGCTCAGAGATAATACTATACTATGTCATAAGTATAGTACTGAATAATGTATTATAATCTACAAATGACATACCTTTCACATTTAAAAATGTTTCTAAGTACGTTCATTGCCAATAGATTACTTATAGTATAGATTTTTGAAGGATTACGGGGACTCTTAAATATAAATTTAAAACATTTCATGGCTAAATAAGTCTTTACATAGGCTAATCCAATTGCTAATATTTAAATTGTGTGTTTTATATCTTACTAGGGTGGTTTATATTAATATTACCCTTTTTTGTTTTAGTATTTTTTGGGGGTGCATATGCCCCTTATTAATAGCCCTTTTCAAAAATCTGATGATATATATGAGTAGAAGGAGCCCCACTTGAGGCCCGAGTTCTGATTGGTCCATTTGTTATGACGTCATCTAAGATGGCGGCGCCCATGATTCCCGCCAAATTTCCTAACCTCACTTTTTTATCAGCTGATAATAATGGGATAAGGAAGGATGGTAATAATACGACTGTGTGCATCTAATGGACATTTAGTATTTAAATGAATTTTAGTATTTAATTTATACTACATTCTACTTTTTTTCTTCGTCACTTTCACTTGAAAAAAATCAATATAAGTTATCATACAAATAAAACTCACATTATACATTGTAGTGGATGTCTATCTGTATATGTGTACCAAATTTGAACTAAATCGGCCGGGCAATATCGAATCTGGATTCGGATTGGTGGGGGTAAAGATAAGTCCAGAGATAATATTCTTGGAATTTTTTCTCACAGGTAGGTCGGAAATAGCCTAAAACGATAGGATGTTGTTCTATCAGATTTACTCCTGTTGTCTTTAGAGAATCTCGAAAAGCTCAATATCAATAAAGGTCTGGTCCTGACAATATCCCACCATCATTTTTATATCATTGTCGTACGCTCCTAGCAGAACCAATTTCTTTTCTCTTCAATTGCTCATTAGAGCAAGGAATTTTTGCGGACATCCTCAAGATTGGTCACGTTGTTCCTATTTAGAAGGGAGGCAATCCATCTGAGTCAAGAATCATAGGCCCATAACCATCCTACCAGTGGTCGGTAAGGTATTTGAGTCTCTAGTACTCTCAAGACTCAAGCCATTCCTGAGACCACTCATTAGTCAGAGTCAACATGGATTCACAGCTTCAAAGTAATTCACTAGTCTATTACTATTTGAGAGCAGTATTCTGTCTGATATGAGAAGTGGAAAACAACTCGATGTAGCCTTTGTTGACTTTGCTAAAGCATTCGACAGGGTCGATCATTATATCCTTATTGCCAAATTAAGAGCATATGGAGGATGTATATGCATACAGTCCGAATAAAATAACTTTGGTACTGGCGGAACGGCCTCGCGCCACTGGTCTGAAATGACAAAACTCTGAGCTTTAACTTGCTGTCAAACGTAAAATAAGTAAGCAATAATTTTCAAACTAATTGTATAGTGTACACCATTTTATATTCTTTAAGGAAAAATTATGCTGGAGATTTTTCTAGAGCTAATTTGCTTTTTATAGTGATATTTGTATTTAAAAACACGTTTTTATGAGTGAAATTACGCGTGAGTCGTCTTTAACCTGTCACTGTTGCGAGAATAATAATAATAAAATAATGTCTTGTGGATGTATGACAGTTTGGTTCATTGTGATTAGTTTGGTATAAGTCTCAAATAATTATTCAAACAGGTTAGTGAGAAATTAATTTTTTTGTAAACCTTTGCAAACTCGGTAATGACAAACGCTAGACAAAATCTGTTTAAACCTAAATAAATTGTGTTATTTAAGTGACACTAAAATCTTACTCTCGTATTAAAAATAATTTTCTTGAACTAGGAAGAAAGATTCAGGAGTTTTCAAAACTAGATTGTCAACAAGGCGGCGGTGATACCACACGCACAATGTACAGTCACTGGCTCAGCTCTGGCCTCTTCCATTGCAAACAAATCTTGTCAATTACCAATAGAACATTACCTAAAATTTGAAAGAGCCTAAATATTATAATTGCAATAAACACTGATAATTATATATACACTGAATCCTATAGCATTATTGTCACATCTAAATAAAAAAAATTGTAATATCACTAAAACTAAATAAAATAAAAAAAAAAAACAAAATAAACTAGTGGTTATACTATACTAAGCACTGTTAAATCGATAAAGAACTGAACACGAACACACCACAAAGTCAAAAGTCAACTAACTTACCTTATTTATTACTGGAGACACATTTCTTATCTGGAAATATCGTCGATCGGAATTCGTTTTACGCTTGGGCTGAATATTCAGTCTACACTTTCCCTTGAGCAGAGTATACCTTACGCGTCCGACACAGCCTCGATGTAAACGAACTATGAGTTTACTTCATCAACTCTTCATTATTTTTCCACGTGTTTTATTAGTACCACAGTATTATTTTAGTAATACATAAATAACACAGTTAATGTTTGCTCAAAGAAATTTTGTCTAACGTTTTTCGTTTCAGAGTTTGCAAGGGTTTACAAAAAATTAATTTCTCATTAACCTATTAAAATTATTAAATGAGACTTATACCAAACTAATCACAATAAATCAAACTGTCATCCATCGACAGAACATTATTTTATTATTATTATTCTCGCAACAGTGACAGGTTAAAGACGACTCACGCGCAATTTCACTCATAAAAACGTGTTTTTAAATACAAATATCACTATAAAAAGCAAATTAGCTCTAGAAAAATCTCCAGGATAATTTTTCCTTAAAGAATATAAAATGGTGTACACTATACAATTAGTTTGAAAATTATTGCTTACTTATTTTACGTTTGACAGCAAGTTAAAGCTCAGAGTTTTGTCATTTCAGACCAGTGGCGCGAGGCCGTTCCGCCAGTACCAAAGTTTTTTATTCGAACTATAAGTCCTTGTCTCACAGCTCCAATAGATAGAATACTACCTTTCAATACGGCGCCTGAAGGTGAAACTGCCCCTTTGCACCTCACAAGAATCTATACAGATGTCGGAAGTTCCCCAGGGTTCATTATTAGCCCCTTACCTCTTTATAACCTTCGTCAATGATATATTGGAAGTAATCGTTGTAGAGGCTCTCTTGTTTGCAGACGATGTAAAGATATTTCTTGAGGTCGCAAATCAGAATGATACAGACCACCTACAGGCTAGCCTCTCGGCTATTCATGATTGGTGCATCTACAACATGCTCCTGAACGCCTCAAAATGCTCCATTATGACCTTTGGCAGAATTCGTACACCATAAATGGCCGAATACGCGATATCCAACCAACCTTTGAAGAGAGTTGAAGTGTTAAAAGACTTGTGTGTGATCTTCTCATCGGAGATAACTTTCAATGAACATGTTAATTATATATGTAGAAGAGCAAACCAGTTACTAGGTTTCATGTTTTGTGCCACCTGTGGTCTAACTAACCCTTTAGCTCTCAAGAAGAAAGAAAGAAAATAAACTTTATTGAAACAGCCAAACAAGCCGCATAATAGCGTCATTATAATCGTACATTTGTTCAAAAACATATTATTGGCCATTTAAAAATACTTAGAATAAAAATAACCTTAAATATACTGACAGGTTGTTTTTTTTTAATAGTAAACAGGGGAAAGTTATTTTGAGAATTCCCCAATGCTGTAGTGACAGCCCTGCACCAACAACTCATTAATCTGTTTTTCAAACCTCCGCACGCTACTCTCGGCCTTTAGAGAATCCGGTAGCGAATTGTAAAGACTGGAACCATTACACACCAACTGTCTTTCATAGAAAGATGTTTTATGTGAAGGGCCATTGATGTTATGGTTAGGGCGAAGATTGTATTTGTGGTCGTTCTGGACTGTCTGAAAGATATGCATATTATTTCTGACAAAAAGTACGGTACTGATCTTTTTATGTAAATAGAAGGAAAAGTCAAAATTCTATTTTCTTTGAAGTACGGTTTGCAAGATGTTCTACGAGTAAGATGGAAAATGGCTCTAATAGCTCTTTTTTGAAGTTTAAACACGAGATCTGTTCTTTAGTTCTCGTAGCCCCAAATCTCAATGCCATAATTAAGATGAGGATAAATTAAACCATAGTATACGGCTAATAGGGCAGATGTGTCCAGAGTTGAAGAGAGACCTTTTAACACAAATACACCAGAACTTAGTTTTTTACAGACAGAATCTATGTGGTCTTTAAATCTCAAGTTATTATCTATGTAAATTCCAAGAAACTTCGTTACCAGAGAAGAACTGGTTAATGTATCACCAATAAAGCAAGAAAGGGGGCGATAATGATCATAGTTGTTGATATGGAATTCTAGAAACTTGGTTTTGTTTTTATTTATTGTCAGACGGTTATAGGAAAACCATTGAAGTAGAATACTGGACTTCTTGAATATTGTTTCTTCAAGTTGTGATCGATTTTTACCAGTTAATGACAGAGACGTATCGTCCGCAAATAAACACACCCTACTTCCTTCGTCGGATATTTTCAATGGCAAGTCATTAATATAGAAAAGAAACAATACAGGCCCAAGCACAGACCCTTGAGGAACCCCTTTAAGAACGGGAACGGAGGAATATTCAGCCCATTTGATATAGTTATTATTGTTCACAAACAGACTTTTTACTGACTGAACTCTTCCCCGAAGATATTTGTTAATCCAAAATTGGGAAATTCCTCTTATTCCAAGCCTGTCGATTTTATCCAACAATAGGTCATGATCCACCATGTCAGAGGCTTGCTTTAAGTCGAAAAAGAGTCCAATGACTGGTGTTTTTGTATCTAGCGCTTTGGAAATAGACGAAACTAAGAAATTTACAGCGTCTGCTGTCGATTTGCCTTTAGTAGAGCCAAACTGACTACTTGATAAGATGTTATTTTTTTCTAATAAAAGACAACAATCTAGACAAGAACACTCTTTCTAAGACTTTTGACAATGTTGAGACAAGGGCGATTGGCCTATAATTACTGCAATCTTCCCTGTTTCCTTTTTTATGTAGTGGTCTAATTATTGAATGTTTAAGAGAATCTGGAAATTTTCCAGTTTAAAATGACAAGTCAATGAGAAATGTAAGTGGCTTTGATATAAGATCATTGACCTGTCTCAACACATATGAAGCGATTTCATCTGACCCCGAGGAATGTTTAGATTTCAGAGCCAGGATCTCTCTTTCCACCTCTTTATTTGTCACTTCAGAAAGGAACATGGAAGATGTAATTGGCGGAGGGTCAAATTGCAAGTTATTAGATGGATTAACACTTATTTGATCCTGATTTTGATTAGATTCGAGATTGCCTATTGAAGAGAAAAACGGGTTAAAATTGTCAGCTACTTTGTAAGAGTCACTTATTATTTCACTCGTGCCATCTTCTCTAATTAAGCTGATTTGAGGTGGACTAAGAGATTTTTTTTAGTTAGAAAATTTACAACTATTGACTATACTCCACATACATTTAGTTTTGTTAGATGACAGGTGAATCTTACTGAGCGCAGCCTTTGATTTACATTTGCGCACACTTTTTATAAAGGTATCTCAATCTCCTATACTGAGCTCTTTGAGGATGGTTAAAGTCAAGATCTTTTGTGTCTAAATAAAGTTCCAAAACTTCCTCTCTCAGTGCCCAAGTCCCTGCATCAAGCTGAACTTTACTGCTGTGTTTTTTGTTAACAATGTTTTTTGTTTTTAATGGAAAGTAAATGTCAAACAAGTGTTTTAAACTGTCAAGAAATTCATTGAACCCAGAATCAATTTCCTGAGCCAAAAACAGAGTTCCAAGATTCGCTTTTCAAAAGTGTTTTAAAAATTTGAATATTTTCATCAGTGAATGCTCTACAAACTTTAAATTTTGGAACATTTAATGGATCTGGTAAAGATAAAGTGAGAATAGCTTCCTGAGCATGATGGTCAGATAATGCAGCTACAACAACTTGACTATGTATTTGAGATTCATGGATGTTCGTGAATATGTTATCTATTGAGGACTTGGAGTTTTTTAATTCTTTAGTATAGTCAGATATTGTATATCTCACTTGTATGTATTGTACATACGTTGACAATGTATGTATAAAATACCGACTTGCGAGCCCATCGCTCAAAACATCAATATTGAAGTCGCCAGTGACAACTGCAGGCATGGATCCAACCAGAACACAGTCAAGACATTGCGTTAAGCCCTCAATAAATTGTTTGTATCCATTACCAGGAATTCTGTAGATTGCAACAACTAGACGTTTTTTGGAATTTGAAAGGTTGAACCTTGCAGCAGCTATATGACAGTAGATTTCTGAACAGAACTGGGAAACATCTAATTGCTCAAACTCGATGTCTACTTTAGCTAGAATGCAAATTCCCCCCTTCTTCTCCTCAGATCTCGGCAATATGCCGAAACACGTGAATATCCAGGTAGAGAGAAACAATAATATTGTTCTTGTTTAAGATTATGTTCTGAAAGACACAATATATCAGGACTTTCACATTCAAGACCTTATACTGCTATTTTGTCAGACAGATATTGGAATATGCCAGCCCTGTCTAGTCACATTATCATCGCAGGCTCATATACAAACTAGAAGATGTTCCTCAGGCTTATTCATATTCAGTGTTTAATCTACTTTATAACAGTACCAAAAGATTTTAGTTTTTATTTTACGTGTTAATATTTATGTGAGTTACAACTAAAAAAAAACACGGTTTAACACGCAACTTTTGTCTTTTTTTAAGTATTAGAAATTATTTGTTTCTTATTCGCCAATTGTAACTAGTGATATTAGGTGAATTGTGTACTGAAATTTCATGATTAACCGTTACTACGTTATCAATTTTGTCCAGGCTCGAACAGTATTTCCTAAAATTGTTCGATTACAGAAATGTTTTTCACTGACATAAAGAGAACTAATGACTAAACTCAATATACTATCAGAATGGTCATAATAAACCATAAACTTTCGAAGTATTTTTATTTACAGTTTTAAGTTTAAAATGTTATGGCTCGCCGGCTGGCGTGATCAGCGGAGGCTGTAACCAATGACTACAGATGTAGTCATTGCTGTAACTTACAGTATGTAGTGAATCCATTGTTGTCGAGCGCCAAGCCTGTTTTATATTGTTTTAGGTACAAAAGTGCATCATTGCTTCTTATATTATCAATTATAGATATTAATTTTTGTAACTTTTCTTTATTAATAACTAAACCTGTATTACCAGATAGCTTTTATCCTTGCAGTTTCAGTATTGAATAAAGTAGTCCTTGTTTGAGCGTATTGTTCCAAATTACAATTATTTTTAATTGTTGTTTAATCGTTTCCCTTCATATGTGCATTCAATTTAAAGTGCTGTGGCTGCTTGAAAAATTACTCTACAGAATGAAAAATGATTCTGGGAAAGATTTAACTTAATCTGGTTTTCCGTCGCTTATTGCAAAACTGAATGCGATCGAACTGTTGTGGGCATATATTAAAAATGAGGTCACAAAATCTAATAGGACATTTCAAGTTAATAAAGTTTTTCAAACTGTAATTTAAAAACCGAACCGTAGTCTGATAATATGGCCTTTGCTGCAAGCAATGTCAAACTAAAGTAAGCCTTCATGCAATTTAAGTCGTATATGTACACTGTATACACACACACACACACACACACACACACACACACACACACACACACACACACACACACACACACACACACACACACACACACACACACACGCACGCACGCACGCACGCACGCACCCACGCACCCACGCACGCACGCACCCACGCACGCACGCACGCACCCACCCACGCACGCACGCACCCACGCACGCACCCACGCACACACACACACACACACACACACACACACACACACACACACACACACACACACACACACACACACACACACACACACACACACACACACACACACACACACACACACACACACACACACACACACACACACCACACACACACACACACACACACACACACACACACACACACACACACACACACACACACACACACACACACACACACACACACACACACACACACACACACACACACACACACACACACACACACACACACACACACACACACACACACACACACACACACACACACACACACACACACACACACACACACACACACACACACACACACACACACACACACACACACACACACACACACACACACACACACACACACACACACACACACACACACACACACACACACACACACACACACACACACACACACACACACACACACACACACACACACACACACACACACACACACACACACACACACACACACACACACACACACACACACACACACACACACACACACACACACACACACACACACACACACACACACACACACACACACACACACACACACACACACACACACACACACACACACACACACACACACACACACACACACACACACACACACACACACACACACACACACACACACACACACACACACACACACACACACACACACACACACACACACACACACACACACACACACACACACACACACACACACACACACACACACACACACACACACACACACACACACACACACACACACACACACACACACACACACACACACACACACACACACACACACACACACACACACACACACACACACACACACACACACACACACACACACACACACACACACACACACACACACACACACACACACACAGTACAGTATATACATATAATAGGTTATGCATCTGATGTTAACTTGTGTCAGAAGATGGGGATAAGATATAAAGTAGATATTTATAGATATTTTTTATTTAGCATTTTGTAAAATTTATATCAATTTTATTTTAGATTTAGTAGTATAACATAGGTGGAGGTCAGATTGGGAGAAGTGTGGTGAAGGTCAGAACTCGGGTCATGGTGCTGGTGACATTGACGGGTTGAATATATACGAGGTTGGCGGATGGAGTCGAGGAGACGTAGGTCCCTCGAGTGTTTTGGGAAGATCCTGGGTTTTGTGTAGGGTCCTAGTCAGGACTTGGGGATTTTCTTGATGACTCTAGTTAGAGTCATAATAAGGGGATTTATTTTTATTAAAAGCCAGTTCGAGTTCGAGACGACACATATACAAGTAAGTCATAATAATTATAAACCCATTAATTTTTATACAGGTCCATTGCCAGCAGCACCATTGCCCAGGTTCATTTATATTTGTGTAAAATTTGTTGTTTATGTATTTTTCAGTTAGAGACTTGTTTAGAGTTGGAGAACCAATTTGAATAGTTATTTAGTATTTTATCATTGTATGATTTGTGTGATTACTTGTTTTATTTTTCTTGTATTTTTAGACATCTTCTAATCTTTTTATTATTGTGATTTATTATTATTAAATTCTTTTACTAAATAAATCAACCTTTGATATTTCAGCAGCCAAGCGAGTATTTTATTCACGCCCAAGTTAACGACCCGGACGTGCGCAACTTTCCCCCAATTTTTGTTGGGTCTAGAAAAGGGGGGTTTGTGACACTTGTAACCTCCGAAGCAGAATAATTTATAAAAGTTCCATCATAGCGACAATGCACCGCAGTGCTCCATTGTTTCAGAAACAGACTGTCCATCGCCTGATAACACGCAGCCGCGTCACTTCCAAAATATTTTAAATTATTTTCGTCATTAAATAATTGTTTAAGTTCTATTATAATTGACAACGAGGTCTCCACTTTGCTAGTTAGAAATATAATCAATAGAAACAATCCATATTTAAAAATACCTTTTCAGTGCAAATATAACAACACCTATGAAAAGAATAATAATTAATAACGTAGTAACGATTTATTGTTTATTCATGAAATTTCAGTATTCAACACAAAATAGTACTACGTAGTTAAGGGGCTTGCCAACGGGGATTAACTCTGTGACCATGAAATGTTTATTCCCGTTATTCGAAGGCATACATAGCAAGGGACGAAGAAAATGTGACTTACTTAATTGGTCATACCTTCCCTCTAAAAGCCTCATGACATTTAATTAATGATACCTACTCGGTTGTATAGCTATGTTGAAAAACGCTACCAATGGAAAGTGAGGTTATAAGTATGCAATGTTACCAACTGAAATCAACTGTATTCATACAGGACGAATTAATTAATAATGAGTGTTCGACGGAAGAATTTCTTCGGGCATTCATATTACGCAGATGTTTGATATTGTTGGCTTACTTATAATTAAGTTTGTGTCTCATTTCTCTAAAGTTCCCTCACTTCCAAAATCTGTAGCCTACACTTTTCATCCTTTCTTTTAACTCGCTCATTGATATTTAACTCTCAAGTATGTGTGTGTCGTATGACACGCGTGTAGTACCGACTGTTAATTCAGGTGGAACTCGAAGCTTGGACTATGCTCGCATCACTCCAAGGCATTAGATCAACGCCGGGAGTCGATTGACAGCTTACTAAAATGACCAGTTCTACGTAGGTGTGAGGGTGGGTAGTAATCACTGTATATGTTAGAGTGGGAGGATGGGTCAGTACTGTAGTGCGTGTATGGGCAGGCGGATGGTCCAATACAACCATACTTGTATGGGCGGGTGGGTGGGGAGTGGGCATTCCGATACCTGATATGAATGCTCTTTTTCAAGTGTTTTGATTATTGTAAATTTGAGTATTTAAGAGATCTAAGAAGAGGTTTGTAAGTGTTGATATGTGAATTTTGGAATTTCTGGAATACCTTGCATGAATTTTCTGTCAATTTAAACAAGAGAGGTTATATCTTAGTGTTTCAGTATGAATGTTGGTTGATCATAGTACATTATAATACAGTTACAATCAGGGCCGCCCAGAAACTTTTGGTGGACCCATCCTTCACTTCAAAATAAATTACATTACTCTGATTGTCAAATATACTATAGTTGATATTTTATTTTTAGCGCATTTTACAATATTCTTACCATCTCTTTCGTTAGATTACTATTGTAATTAAGAATCTTGTTCTTTCTCTAATTGTCAGTACTATAATAACATCAATCTCTTATAGCAAAACTGCTATTCTTTAATACTAAATAAATAATAACGAACTAAGCTGTGCCAGTCAGTTGCATAATTGGGCGCAGCAGCTCTTCGATCGTCAGTTGAGGAGCCATCCTCGCTAGGATTGCCATACATTTTCATAGTAAAATACTGACACCAGTATACTTGGGGGGGGGGGGATTTTGTTAACGTTCTGTTATGTTTATGATATGCGATTTAGGTTGTTAAATTGGGAAAATAATATTAACGGCATTGTGTTGTTTAATATTAATATAACAGCTATATTTTATTTTAAGATATCAGAGTAATACAATACTAACAAACATATTTTGCATGTTTAAAAACTTTAAGTCAAGTTGGCCGAACTCAATAAATTTTAATAAATCTCTTTGAAAATGTTTAAGTATAACTTGTACTAGTTGTACTGGCTGAAGGCTGAAACCAGTCATATTTTTTCTGAAGAGATTACTTTTTAAAGTAAAGAAACGTTGTTTTTAAGGGCTTCAAAAAAGTCATTGCATGAAATGTCACTGTTGATGCTTAGAATAACTTCGACCTTCGCACTTATTTTCGGCTAAGTTCAACTGTTGAAAACGTTCTTTTTTTAAGGGGAGGGAAGTGTGTTTTAAAACTAAAACTGGAAGACTTATCAGGCCTAATATCACTTTTGATATTTTGATACAGATCTGAATCGTTTCTTATGTAGTATATTATTAAGTATTTTATTTTTTGTTGCATGAAATGTGGCCCCCCCCTCTGAACTAAGTATGTGTGGGCCCGGGGCAATCTGCCTCTTTTGCCCCCTCCCCCTTCGAGGAGGCCCTGGTTACAATAAAGTGTTACAGTGTTGACGTTCTTAACTCCGTAAGTGATATTTATCACACAATAATGTAATCATAATTTTTTAATGAATCGACAACAAATAGGAGTTTCCACCCAAGATAAAAGATGTATACACGATTTTCTATTATAATATATTGTACAGTACACATACATATAAATGACTAGATTCTATAAATATAGTTAAATACTGTTCTGTACATTAAGGCTCAAGTATTGTCTGTTTGGTTAACAAGCCTCTTAAGCTTACACCTTTTATGCAATTTTTTTTCCATTTGGGAATCATTGTTTCATCTTTATTTTGCTAAAGCAATGGAATTATATTGCAATTTACTTATTCTCTTGGCATTTTGAAATCTATCTTGGACTTCGTTCAGGAACATTACTTCATATTTTAAAAAATACAACAAAAGGAAGTTGAAACATAAACAGAAATTACTGTCTCTCATCATGTAGCTTTATCAATAATATTAATTCTTTGGTAGTCTTTGGCAATTGCGTCAAGTTTACACAGATAGAGATGCTTCACAATTTTATAACAATAATTCTCACAAACCTATGGATACAGATAAACTAACTACTCGTATAAACAGATTGCTTGTCTCCCTGCTAAACAGTGTCACAGTGTTTTCTGTATTTTGTGGACTGAGCGTGGTTGTCAGACCTGCCAAGTGGAGTTTTGAATGGTGTTCTCTTTTTCTTTCTCTCTATTGGTAATGGAAGCATCTCACAAACAACTTGCAGATGTAGTGCTTGTACCATATGAACAATGCCCTCAGTTTTCATATACAATATCTGTGAATAGTAACAGATCATACATCAATCTGTGAATAGTTAGTTGTCTGTACCGATGGATTAATAGATCTCAGAGTTGTAGTCGTTGTTAACTTCGTGCCTTCGATGTTTGCAATTTCCATTTTCTTGTTAGGCCTACACATTGTTACACTCATTTTCTTCGTTTGAGACACTAGATCTTAACAGTTCCATCAAACGTTTCTAGGATTTTGGTGAAGCCGAATCAGCTGTCAACTCACTCATATCTCATGGAGTTGGGAGTTGAAGTGATCACAGAAGAACTCCCGTGAATAG